>CM067495.1:18053358-18395858 GCA_034552555.1 Semaprochilodus insignis | reverse complement strand
TAGGTGAGGTGAGCACCTGTCAGCTGGCAGCCGGAACGCACAGGGGCAGGTGAGGCGTAATAGCACACAGGTACAGAAAGCATCAGGTAGGAGGCTTTTGTTTTTTTCCTTTCTTTCTTTTTAAGAAGAAAGGTGTTGCTTTTGCTTTTTAAAGCCTGCGAAGTCCAATCTAGTCTTAATGAGTAGAGCATTACTTTACTTAGCAGGTAGCTCTCTAAAGACCGTTAGACAGAATCTACTTTCAGACATCGACTGAAAAAATTGCTTTGTCTCAAAACTTTAGGACAAAGGGCAGAAGGATTTTAGGAAACTTTTTTTACCATGACTTAAAGGACACTGCTGAGTTTTAGCATATTTTTAATGGGTGAAAAAAGTTTCATGTAAGACTTTAAAATGACTTAATGAAACTAGCAAACCCGAACAGACCAAATATGTTCAGTTCAGTCCAGTTTTATCCTAGTTTTATATTTTAATAGCTTCCTTCTGGTGTCGGTTTCTTGCAGCTTTAGAGAAATTTAACCCCCACTCCTAAAAATAATTGTGAAAAAGCTATAAAACCTCTTTTAATCCCAAGGATCCCAAGAACATTTTAATTGATGGTTCTTTAAAGAACCATTTTTTTCTAAATGAGATGTGAGTATGAAGAACATGTTTTGAAAATTGAATCCAGTATTGAACCCCTGAGTATCACCTGATACTGATCTGACATTTTTTAAAAATCCAAGCTATATTTAATTTGAAGAACTGTATTTTAATGGAAGCATCAGTTTTCCACAAGTTTCCACTCCTAAAAAGAGTTGATGGTGTAAGTTTGATTTTGCTTCCATGCTTTCATTTTGCTTACATTCCATGAAGATCTCTACGCACTGTTCTGGAGCTAATCTGAAAGCCACATGAAGGTTGGGTGTCTGTAGCGATTGACTGTGCAGAAAGTTGCAGACCTCTATGCACTGTCCGCCTCAGCATAGTGGTTATTTTACGTGGTCTGCCACTTTGTGGCTGAGTTGCTGTCCCAGTCGCTTCCACTTTGTTATAATACTACTCACAGTTGACTGTGGAAAATTTAGTAGTGAGGAAATTTCACGACTGGACTTCTACTGCACAGGTGGCATCCTATCACGGTGAACATATCTTTGCTGATCTGGAGTAATCTGAAAATTGTACAACTTCTTTAACTGAAATTATTAAGATAATCATCTAAAAGATACCAATACATGATCACTTTGGTGACGCCTCTAGTTCTACACCACCAGAAGTCATTTCCTAGAGCCGTGTATTCAAGCCAAGGACCTTCTTGTGCCCTTTATGTTGAAGAGTGTGTGGCTCTCACTATCAAAATTCCCTTATCACCAGCACATACATACTTTTACAGTATTTAATTCTTTGGGAAGTGTCCTAAAAAAGCTTTTTTTAAGCAAAACTGTGAAAAGTCAAAAAGGTTAATATTTTCAGTGTGATGTCAGGCTGCGTCGCAGCTCAGCCTTTGTTTTTATGTATAACTGGCATATTGCATTGTTGTAATAACCCCAGATTATATTGTGACATCATAGTTAAGGATATATCTTAACCCTGACCACATACTATTCCATATGCTTTAGAACTGACACTCAGTTCCCTTTGGCTGTGACTATAAATGGGGGGTCAACCTTGACAAGGTCAAATACTGTCTATCTCTGAGCCACGCATTTTAAAGCATTAAGGTATCTTTTTTCAAATGATGATGATTTATTGATACTCTGAAGACATCACATTCCACAGCGCCTAATGTAGTCCTGAATATTTCAACATCTCAGAATCGGCGGCCCCTAAAACCAGCAGACTGGCCTGTGTGGATATGTACCTCAGGATGAGATGTCATTTGTATTACATCAGTTGTACATGAATAGCAGTGGTGGAGGGAATATGTAAGGCTGTTGCCTATATAAAATGGTTAAGAGGATCTATTAGTAACTTTGACTTTTCACCCTTATCCCAATTTCTCCTTACTTGTTTTTTTCCTTTGTTACTTTATATACAGTAACTTCATCAAATTAACTCTCTATGGTCAGTATTATGAAGGCAAGGTTTCTTAATGTTTAATTTTCCAAGCCACTTGTTCAATGCATTCCCTTCTCCCGTGTTTTTATCCATGACGTCATTAGTGACTAGTCGACTGATTTTCAGCTAGAAAACCAATAAAACAATCACAAAACAAAACAAAACAAATCACCATCAATTTGACCAAGGGAACCGAGACTTTGCATACGACTGTCTGTCTGCTTTAATGCTTGATATATTTTTCTTTTATAAAATGGACAATGATTATTCAAATCAAAAATCTTTCTAAAAATAATGTGTGATGTCACGTGGAGACAGGACGAGGAGGCCGGATACAAACGCAAGGATTTAATGAACAAAAAACAAAACCAAAGAAACTAAACAACAGAGAAACAACTGAACAGACTACAAAAATAACTGACAGGGAAACAAAACCACCAAGAGGGAAACAAACGACCGGCAGGAGAACAAATGACTGACATGGAAACAAAACACCAAGCAAGAACACAGGGGACTACAGGGGGTATAAGAGGACAAAGACTAACAAGGAACACCTGGGAAGGGGCGGAGCTACAAACTAGGGACCTGACAAGGGGGTGGAGACAGGAGGAGCCAAAGACCAAAACAGAAGCACATGGAAAGACAACAAAAGGCACATGGAAGTGACAGGACAAACAGGAAGGCAGAGAAAACGGAAAAACAGGGGCTAGACTAAAACAGGACAGGATGTGACGTGACATGTGAATGTCCTTCTGAGATACATTGCCTTGAGGCAATGTAACATACTATACAGTGTGTCACAAAAAATATATATATATTGAACTAGATATAATAAATATCACATTTGGACCAAAAATGGGTGTCTATAATTTTTTGATCTGTAAATAATAAAAGTCTTAAAAAAGAGATGAAATCACTTGCTTTATATAAATTACATTGTTGTACAGTGTAGGCAACATATATAACATTTCATATATATAAACATATATATTTAATTTCATAAAATCATACATACTAAACTGAAAGTTAAAAATTAACTTCTCACTATAATAGAAATGGATGAAAAATATCCAGTGCAGAATCACGTGTCATCATGTGGTTTTAAAATGCTCAGCAGTAGATATAATGAACAGTCACAAACATTTTATTGGTTTGTTTAGACTTATTCCTTTGTTATGAACTCGTGCAGTCATTAAATATGTATCATGCCATTGTAAAATGAGGAAAAGGGGTTTGTTATCCTGAGGCAACACCGTAAAATAGAGGCTAATTTGCATAAACATATTATAAACTAAACATTAAATTATAAATAATATAGTTTAATTATCTATTTATAGTATATTTTCTTAAGTTTCTTAAGATTTGAAAATCATTCTGACATTCTGTATAGTCATTTTGTTCATAGCGTCGTTGTAGAGACTGTATTTCAACTGTGTTTCTGTTTATCAGATTCCTAGTTAGCCATATTTCTTCCATGGTTTATGGATCCTGAGTTGTTTGTCTTGTTTTTTTGCCCAGGGCCTGTTTTTTCTGACAACAGATCTGATCTGTACCTGTCTGCTGTTGTTTTGGCCCCTGCTATGTGTTCTGATGCCAATTGTTGGTTTGACCCTAATAAACTCACTCTGTGTATCCTGCCGTTTAATCCTGCTGTTTGTTGGGATGAAGTTCACTTTCGTACTTTACTTTTCACACTGGCTTGTGTTGCATTTTTCCATCCATATCATTTGTGATTTGTTGAAAACATCAGAATCGCATCTCTATTTCATGTTTAATGGCAGTCATCTGTTGTCATGAACAATGTTTGAATATTATTTCAAACCAATATAGCTGGCCTATTTTGCTTATTTTCATTGTTCATAAGATTATTTTCTGGGTCTACTAGAATAGATTTACATGCTTCAGCATTCCAAGACCACAATATTTCTCTAATACCGTACACCTGTATCCACCCTCTGCATGAAATACTCTGTTTGAACTCCTATGTCTTTAAGCCACATCTCCCATTGGACCCAGTGTGCTCTGTTTGATCAGCTCCACCAGTAGCAGGCCTCCAGTAGTTGCTGTGGGTGTGGCAAAGTTTGCCAATAGGCCAACTCAGTGATGACACTTGATGCTGACTTGCTGCTGATCACTTTATTATGACACTAACAACGTGGGTGCCTCAGAGACGACAACAGATGAGTTCTAAGTCCTATAGGATTTAAGAAATCTAAGGCTGGTCGGACTTCGTTCTAAGATTTCCCTGCTGATCTGTAGTGCTTTACAGACCAGACATTGAACATCATTATCTCCAGTTTCCTAAAGACTAGAATTAAAGGTCATATGGCGGTGGAGAGAGGGCATAGTGCCCTGTAATACTGTAAAGTGTGAAGTCGGTTGCTCTTGTTTTCACAGAGTTACGGCACTCAAAATTTTTCGGACTCTCCGGACCTCAGCCGCAGGCAAGTGTCTCGGCAAGGCTGCAAGATTCCGGGGTCTGTATCTCGGGTTCCCTGAAGGCTTGCGATCCATGACTTGTTGGAAAGGGCACGTCATGCTTTACTGATCTATGGAGTTAGTCTATTGTTGCAACACATTTCCTTCTCCTGTGTTTTTATTCATGACGTTATCAATGATTAGTCAACTCAGCTTGTATCACCTAACTGTCAACTTGTGTAACCCCTGCTGTAGAGGACGACTTATTATTCAGTCAGAAAGTCAAAGTAATTGACATGCAATTTAACCATGTTTTGTTGATTTTGCATTTGACTGCCTGATCATTTAGGTGAGCCTGTGCTAAAATGCCTGAATTTTACTCATTTTACATTGTTTGTAACCATATGCTAATGTTGAATTTCTTTGTAACACGAGGTGGGTTCCTTCCCACCTTTCCTAATGAATGTTTATGTATCTGTTTAACGAGCAGTACGTGGTTAATTTTATGTATGTGAAAAATATTAGATGTTAACCCACAATTACCATATCAGTGCATCCCCTGTAGTCCCTCCAATTCACCAGGTGCATAGTCCATAAATGAGACAATGAACTTGTTTTTAAGTTGAATGCCTATATAATGTAAAGGTTCTAAAGCAATTTAAATAGTTTTCCCCAGCTCTGTACCTTCAAGCCAAGAACCATTTTGCTTTTAAACACGACACTCTGCATTCGTAGTGAGTGGTGCATGTGAAAATGAGCACAATCTTCAATGTACATGTCACTCTGGTTCGTGCCACTGCTGTTCCCTTGTATCTTTCCAAAGCTTTTACAAATTGTGGGCAGCGGGACTTGGCAGTCACCACTCACTCACTTTCAACCAGCCACGCTTCCTCAGCTGCGTATCCTGCCATATCCGAGGTGTTGCATCAGGCTTACATCAACTGATTCCCTGCCTCTCCCGGCTACAGAAAACTCACTGGCTTGAAAAAACAGACAATTTCAGATCATGTTCACAATGGTGAGAAACTCTTTCTTCACTTGCTCCATTAACGCTAAAGTCTTACACTTAGTACGCTTTCAGCAGGTTCCTGTGGTGCTTTTCCAAAAGGCTTTGGGTATGAAAGGTCAAGCTCTGGCGTTTTAGCACAGTATTGTCTTCTGCTATTTTTGTACAGTGAAAGTGAGCAACATCCGGGATCTCAATTGCACTTTATTTTGATGGTCCCCAATAATAAGCCCCTCATAACCAGCACATAATTACTTGATTGCAGATAGTTAAACTGACTGGAGTTATTTTCCTTGGTTTTTAGCACTGACAATCATATATTTATGTTGCAACAACAATGTGAATTGGGTGTGTTGTCATCAGTTGGGTTGCGGCAAATGTATACAAGGACAAAAGAACTGTAACTTCTGCCTTGGTTCTGTAACACCTTTACAGGGCAGCATGGAGTAATGTGATCCTTATTAACAACACCTTTAGAGAGTAGCTGTCATTAATGTACAATGTATGGCCAAAAGTATTCAGACACCTATCCAAATAATATTCAGTTTAGGTGTTTTAACCACACCTTTTGCTAACAGCTGTAGGAAGTTGTACATAGCCATGCATTCCATTGTACTACATTGTGCCCATCAGCCTCATTCTCCTCAAGTTTTAAGTTTTGTGCAAGATTTCTATCTTGTACGTATCTTGTACAGCCAGAGAAACCGTAATTGCTAAATATGCACATGTGTAAGTTTTTCACCATTTTCTTGTGATTATGTCCTTCATTTTTGCCAAAGTGTCCATTAGCCCAAATGTCTGGCAAATATTAATTAACTATCAGCTGCATTAGGATTGTTACAGCCGTGCGCAAAAGTTTGGGTGTACAGTTTGTTTCCTGATTTGCAAACACTTGCAATATGGATCATAACACAATACACTCCTGCAGTAAATACCACCTGTAATTTCCCCAACAAGCCATCATATGATATTTAAATGATGTTTTCTGCAGTGTTTCCAAACATGTTTGTTTCCCTATGTGAGTTGCACATTGACCTGCTCAGCTGATTAACCAACATATTTAAAAGACACATTTTAATCTGTTTGAACTGAGCATCATGGCAAACCTTCTTACAGCTATTCGAGGAAGAGGAAGAACACAGCAGGTTCAGCAGGTTGCTACACAAAGGTTACAGAATATTCTTCTTGAACTTTTAACTGATGCTGTACCTAAAACGTCTGCTTTTTCCTGCATCAAATTTGTTTTCCTCTATTCCCTTGTTTAACTGTTGCTGCATTCTTAGCAAACAATTTGCTCTTATTTGTAGCACTTCCTCTCTTATAATTTGTTTTTGAGAATTAAGATTTTCAGCATGTCCATTTTGGGAGCCTTAATTTGGCAGGTCTTTTTTATGTAAGACCTCATTTACATTGGATTTACATGTGGTTTCTTGTCACGCACAGTTATTTGTTGCAATAATTTTCCCCATTTTGGTATCAAATGCATATTCCATTGCAAAGAAAATAGATATTAATATAACTGCTAAAAGAAAACACTAGTTATCAATATTTTATGGAAGGATTGATTCTCAAAAGGAAACACAAAGATCAAAAGTAATAATATTTCAGAATCGATCCACTCATCCCTTGTTTTCCAACAGATTAACTTGCTCGGTTTATTTCAAGAAATGATTCTCTAATGCTTTCCTAATGTGTTTTGTATAGACTACATGCTACAACCCAGTGAGAAGTGGAGTAAGTGGAAACGGCTGTCTTGGTAATGATCCTCGTGTCATTAGGCAGCATGTGAATGCCAAAAAAAATTAACAAGGATTATTTATTTCCAAACAGGAAATACAAATATTAAAAGGTTTATTGAAAAATGACTTTGAAGTTCTCAAATAAGAGCTTGATGTAGTGTGTAGACGTTCTTAAAGCTTCAAAATGCATCATTTACTCTCATGAAAACTAACTAATTCACATTAAAATTATAAAGAGAGTTTTAAATGAGGCACAATACAGGGCAGCCAATCAAAATAGAGATCATTTGCATGTATCAGTCTTAAAGGCACAGTAACACAGATAGCCTGTTTAGTTGTAAATGATACAGTAATGTAAAAATGGCCATGTAAAAATGAATTATGACTATTGTGTTACAATAAAACCACAAACATAATGGTTATTAGTAATCAAAGTTGTGTATGGTCATATATAAATATATATATAAATATATATATATACCCAGCAATCTGTGCACTCTGATGTAAACAGTTGCTGTTGTATGTTTCTGAAAGACTTTTGCTGTGTTCATGCTCACATACTCCATTTTGTTAATTTAACATTATAGTCTTTTCAATCACTCTCCTTTTAACACCATTAAGTTATTTAACCCCTGTCCGAACGAGGCGCCTATGAAGACAACCACTCATGAGATGTGAAATACTTAAGTTGACTCACTAGACATGACATGAGCATGAATTAGGGCTGGATTCATTTAAATTATATGTAGATAGGGGCACATTGGGGCATGCCCACTGTAAACGATGTGTAAATGAGTTTTACACATCGTTTAACATGTGATGTCCCTTTTTTACAAACTTATTGCTCTCAGTGAACATCATTGGTGTGCAACTGTTGTACAGCAGTTTCCTGCATCAGACAAAGAGTAGACTGTACATCAGTTAGGACCATACAATACACAATAGCAATACAATTGTTATAGTTGTACAATTGTACAATTGACTCGCTTTACTGAAATGTGTCCACGTAACGTCTACTCTGTTAGACACTCCTAACTTCTTGGTCCACCTTGTAAATGTAAAGTCAGAGATGATAGCTCATCTGTTGCTGCACAGTTTGTGTTGGTCATCCTTTAGACTTTTATCAGTCGTCATAGGATGCTGCCCTCAGGGCACTGCTGACTAGATTTGCTTAGTTTTGGTTGGTACACTGTTCTCCAGCAGCACTGCTGTGTCTGATAGACTCATGCCAGCGCAATACACACTAACACACCACCACCCAAATAACACTGGCTCTGGAGTGGTCCTGCAGGGGTCCTACTCACTGAATAATAGGGCTGAGAAACAGATGGAGAGCAATTGTAGAATGACACACCTAAGTATAAAGTGCTCTGTGAGGGTATTTATTTGAGTTAAGCATAACTAGCCAAATCGCTTCTTGGCAAATGAAGTAATTCTTTGATGACAAACCATTTTTACAGTGAAAGAGGTTGCAAAATGATCAAGTAAAATGAATTGTGATGTAAGCAGTAGGCATAATAAGGTAATAAGCTGACTTGAGGGGAGAATAATACAATATATAAAAATGTGGGGTGTTGGCCTGTTAAATCTGAGCATGACATATTTGTTTATTAAAATTCGCAGCTGCATACCCAAGTTACAAACTCATGTGTGATTATTGCTGTACATGGTCTCGAGGCCTTAAGGAGTGTTTATTGTGTCACCCCACATGTGCGTACACAACAATGTGCATGC
Organism: Semaprochilodus insignis; assembly: GCA_034552555.1. Lineage (NCBI taxonomy): Eukaryota > Metazoa > Chordata > Actinopteri > Characiformes > Prochilodontidae > Semaprochilodus > Semaprochilodus insignis. The sequence continues at coordinate 18,386,924 of CM067495.1, read as the reverse complement.
ACACAAACACATACATATGCAGCTCGCTGCCTTGTTAATGGTGACAGTGTCTCACGCTTTTGTTACGTCTCCCTTGAGCCTGGCATGCTGTGCATGCCCATTTAAAGATTTGGTGCTAAATGCCATCTGTGCAAGCCTCCACGGGCCCTGCTGTGCTTTTTACATAGTCAAACCATCACTGAGAGGCAAAAAACGAGTGCCATTTAATGCAGGAACTTTGCATTTAAACTGCTGCGATGGTCCACAGACTGCGATGCCGTACAGCAGGGGAGCGTAGAATAGCAATTTCTAGCTGGCTGAACATTTCTGATGTTTTTTCTTTTTTTTAGCACATGTCGAGCCTGAGGCCTGCAGAGCTGCAGTGCTGAACTGTGGCGTGTTCTCCTGCTTCAACACACCTGTTTCAACTTTCACTGATTACTAATCCTGAATGTTCTCAGACCAAAGACAAAATACCTTAAAAATCTCAACAATAGGATTCAACAAAGTGGATCATTCAGTGGATGATTCTTTTAAAATACTGTTTTCGCAAATCAGATGCGCTTTTAAAGTTAACAGAAGCACTAGTGCATATCCAAGCATTTTCAATAGTACAACACAGTGAACAATTCAGTGTGACAAAGACTTCAATACTTTTGATATTGTGCATGCTAAATTGACTCTGAGCAGCTGAGCAGAATATTTAACATTTAGAGTTTTTGTATGATGTACAACCATTTATAAGATTTACACCCTTCATGTCAAACAAAAAGTTATGATCAGGACAAAGCACAGACCTACAGAACTGGTGCTATGGAGTGTTTGGCACTGTTTGCATATCATACATCATGTATTTAATATCATCATATGTATTGGAACATTTCTAAAAGCCATTTCCGCTGAACACTTTGAATTGCATTGACCTTTGCTTAACACTGACCATTGTTAAAAGCTGCCATTTTAGTGCATTTGACCTTATTTTAAGGTTTAATCATTTGAATTTTAATGGAGTTATTAATACTCTTTTAAACTTAATGGCCCAATTATGGATTAATTTAATTATCAGTTGTTTCAAAGAAAGATGTCACATAAACATATAACTTGTGCTTGTGGCTGAAGGATTGCAATAAATAGTTAATAACTTATATGTAGATTATTTTATTAAAAAGCAATAGTAAATAGATGAAAGTGAAAATAATAGTAAGAAACTAAACCAATTAGTGCATTTAAGTGCTATAATCAAACTAAGCTGAATATACCTGCTGTCTTGGATTGGTACATCTCTCCATTTGCTACCTACACCACTGATGTTTTACTTTCTGTGGTATTTGCATCACTGTAAGGGGAGTAGGTGTGTGTGTGTGTCTGGGGGGGGAAGGTTCTTGTGTGCATCTGTGTGTGTGTGTGTGTGACTATCATCTAAATAATAACAGGAATGCCTAGCTTAGCTAAGATAGGGACATCATAACTAGCTGCCATATTGATTTAGATTCTTGAGTAACTATTACATAGAGCCATAATTAGCATATATTTCTGTCTAGCCTTCATATCAACTAGCAGTCATGTTGATTTATGTTAAATGCTATCATTAACATTACTTTGTATCGGGTCCTTTCTGTTGTTTTTCTCTGGCCTGTCTCTTCGGTTTGCTCCTGGCTATTTTCTCTCTCTTTCTCTGTTTTGCAATCCGTAACCATCAAACCTTGGTACTGTCTCATCCCAAACCACATACTAGCACACTAAATAGTGCGTATTGTAACAGTAATAGTCATTCATGTGAAACACAGTGAGCTGTATGTAGTTATGTATGTATATGGATTATACAAAGTAACTGAGTTAGTAATCAAGTTACTCAAGGAATGCTTTCAGCCCTACTGGCAATCATGCCCACTGTAGAGAGGGCTAAAATACAGCTCTGTGGATTAATAAAGACACACACAGGTAACCAGCAGTAACCAGTTTATTGTTGGAACAGTGAGAATTTGCTGCCTGTTGTTCGTTTGTATGTAGTTTAAATTAAAATCTGCCGTCACTGTCAGAGTGATGTGGTGGCATCTGTCTTATAACTGGTTTGTGCTGGAGGATCAGAGTTTTAATGTGTTTCATCATTTGCACACTTTTAAAAGGTTATTTTTAAACATAAACCCTTTAACTGTCATATGGATGATATGATATTAAAGAGCATTTTTAAAGCCATCTATGCTGAACACATTGAATTACATTGACCTTTGTTTAACACTGACCATGGTTAAAAGCTGACAAAATGCTTTAACTAGCTCATTTGACTTGAATTAAAGGTTTAATGGTTTTAAATGTAATGCAGTTTATTAATACACTTTCAAACTCAATGATCTGCTAATCACTGTCCAATTAATTGTCAGTTGTTTCAAAGTAATATATCACATGAACATATGACTTATGCTTGTGGCGGAAAGATTATAATAAATAGCTAATAACTTATTTGTAGGAGACCCTACTAGGGCAGACTTAAAATAAAGTATTGCTAAAACACTGACTGATATGCACAAAAGTACTGGTTTGCTATAACCATGTTTAGTTATGCAACTGTGTATGAATAAAATAGATGAGTAAAACTAAAGAATAACAACACCGGAACTACAAAAGCTGAATCAGCATACAAGACAGTTTTTTTTTTTTTAAAAGCTGCAGTTATAACCTTGTAAATACTGATTATTGTGCTGTAAGGCAGAGCCCACAGTACATTACTGGGTTTATAGACATGTGGGGGTGTTGCGGTGGCTTGCCAAGGTTCATAAATTAATGTGTTTTGTGTCAATAAATGTCTCAAATGTCTCTCATCTGCTATGGTCATTAAACTCTTATCAGGCTGTCATGTCGCACTCGTGAAAACCAGTGAAGGGTGTTATGCCAGAAGACTCTGTTAATAACATGGAGACCCGGTACTAATATATTTTGCTTCATTTACTACATGCTACATATATTTCAGCGTGGGCAAACTTATATTTCACCAAAAATTTTAATTGTGAATTTTGACAATGTAAATGGCAATTGAACTGGATACATTAACACCTATAAATATGCGCGTCTGTCATGCAGTCTATTAATGCATATGTATTTATTTTGACCAACATACCCAAGAGTAGAGGTATATTTATAGAGTTATAGAGATATAGCGTGTATGTTTATCCTTATATTTATTAATTCTCTTGTGCATTTGCTACTTATTTCCTGGTCTGATTTGCCTGGCAGACTTCAACATTTACATTGAACTGTTAAACCAGCATTATTCCTTATTTTCATCTGTTGCACAATAACTAACGCACCCAGCTAGTTTACATGTGAAACATTGCACACAGTCGAGTCATATTATTATGACCACCAGCAAATATCTAGAGTTACTGCTATGTGCATGGACAGCAGCTAGACAGGCTGGGATTTGCTCAGTAAGGTCCTGGTTGGTTGTCACAGGTATCTGGAGCCATGCTGACTGCAGTGCATCCCACAGCTGCTGGAGTGTGTGCGAGGGAGAATCTATAGAGTGAATACGATGATCGAGGTGGTCCCACATATGTTTAGTTGGGTTCAAGTCTAGGGAATTATGGGGCCAGAGTAGCACTTGGAAGTCTTGGTCATGCTCTTCCAGCCAGGTGTCGAACTTTTCAAGCCATGTGACATGTCGCATTGTCTTGCTAGAAGATCCCATCTGCCCCAGGTAATCAATTAGCATGTATGGGTGTACATGATCTGCAAGAATGGATTCATGTCCAAATCGGTTGAGAGTGCCTTTCACTACGATGAGTGGGCAGAGAATGCCACGAAGCTAACAGGTAGAATTATGCATGACTAAACTAGGGGGAAAAATACAGATCCGTGCATTTTTTTCATGGCTACTGTTGCAGTGTTGGAAACCCTTCACAGAACATTGAGCAAAAGTCCCAGTAAAAATGAATATTTTTTTGTCAAAAATACAGAAATTTTGAGCATTGAATAGGTAAATTGAATAGGTGCTGTGTAATTGAGTTAACATTAGCATGGTGGCAAAATTGTTATTTACAAACTGCCTACCTTTTAGCTACAACTCAGACACTTTTTATGTGGACAAAATTCCACTTCATGTGGACAAAATTCCACTTTGTGTGGACAAAATTCCTGAGGTTGATGGGTTTTTTTGTCAATTTTTTTTATGTTTGTCCAGTGTTTTATAATTGTTGCTACAACATAACACATTTGTGTACAGATAAAGGGGAGGACAATCAAACACCAGTGTGCACTGAAATGAAAACATTCTCTAAAACCTTGGTGTCCTTACAGTCATTACTTAAGATGACATCAAAAGAACCCTTCTCGGTGATTGTTAGGGAAGCACTTAACTGCTGACAGTGCTACAGGACATTGGACAACACCCGGCTGTCAACCAGTCGCTGCCTGCAGATCAACACACTGGACAGCGCTAGTCTGTCAACACGCCAGCACACACACCAACCCCAGGAATCCAGCAGCAGCTCATCATCCACTACATTCTACTCAAGCGTGACACGGCAGACAGCTACAGAAGAGGATGGTGTGGCAGGTGACAGGCAGATAACAACCAACCCTAACGACCTCACTAAAGACCTCAGCCTGTCGCTGCATAAATATTTACATTCCAGCAATAAACTTTCCATTTACATGTCCACATTCACTGTCCACAAATAATACACTAATATATAATAAATACTTTCAGTCACTGGCAATTTCATGAGGTCTACCTAGCACATACTTGATGAGCACATACTGTGGAATGAATTCAAGTTTTGTTCTTTGATCCATGAAGCCTAAATTAGATGCTGCTTAGTGGTTTATTCGCAGTGTTTTCCACTTTAATCATTATGACCTGTGTTAGTACATAATTGGGGTCTGTTATATGAATGTTTGTTGTAATGTAATACTTGTTGCTATAATGCCCAATAAACACTTTTTAAAGAACTTGCTATGAAAGTAATTGAAGACAAAAGATCACCTAAATTTATGTTTGATAAACAAATAGTGGGCAGTTTTTGCTTTCAATAAGTGTACTTCTTTAGAGCTAATAAGAGATTAAGAAGTCATTAATACTTGAAGACATGTTCTATATTCTAAAGTTCTACATGAAATACTTCACTAATGTGTAAGGTACTGTGTTCCAGTGTTTAAGAGTTCTGTGTTCAAGAGTTCAATAGCTAAAAATGGAGTTTAGTATAAGGAACACTTCTTTTTTATTAGTGTTAAAAAAAATGTAATTAGCTCCTAATAATAGACTGCACTTAAGCAATAACTTTGACACTACCCAGGATTTTTATGAATCGTTTTCTGCCAATTATTCTCTAATAAGATCTGAATTTAGATGATAATTCATTATCAGTAATTTGCATAGCATGGTCTCAGCAAAATGTTCATTGTACGTTATCAAAAGTAATAATGCAATTATCTGTGATATTCACAAGAAAGGCATCTAATCATGCAGTAATACAGGCCATAATGAATACAGCTTAATGTGTGCAGTATGTGTTCCTTAAAATAAACTGATTGGGTATATATAGTACTGTGCAAAATCTTTCATTTATTTAATTTTCAGTCAAAGAGGCCATTAAATGCATAACTAACTAGACAAAAGTTGCTATGCTTCTGGAGGAGAAAATAGTTTCTCTTCATTCTCTGTAGTAACATGGAACTTTCACAGTTTCTCGCAGCGTGTTGTGCTGCGTTTGCGTTTTATGATAGACAGTTGACAGCAAACCAATTTCAACTGTTTGCAACAAAGCAGCAATGGAACATGGTCATGTAAAAATAATTTATGACTGGTTTTGGTACATATACCCACACGGGCTAAAGAAAATGCAGCTTAGTTTTGAATGATCATTCTCTATTAGCTCCTTCATCACAGAGCTAGGGATATTTTACTTGTACAACACTGCACAGATGGGCTGCGGCCTTCATAAAACGACTTCTGTGTTGTGTTTATTGCACTATATTCTGATGACATTGTGCATAATACCACTTCTTTTTCACTTCATCAGCATACCTAATCCTACATTACCATCTAATGCACCTGTCACTTTCACTGGAGTCCATCTGCTGTTAAATGTCTGTCGAACAGAAGGATTCAATCTGAAGCGTGATCTCAGCCATTTGTTTCAAACTGAAGTGCCATGAACACACTTAGTTGGACTAATTTGATTGCACTAACACCTGCACAGAATTTTGACATAAACATGGCTGGGACATTGCATGTAAGTCGGATCTAATAGTGATATGTAAAAGAGTAGTATCTTGTGAAAAAGTACTTACATGTAGCATGTTTTTCTTTGGTAAAGTTACTTATATGCTTTAGCAACCAAATCCATGCTATGTGCATTGCATACTGAAGTTAGCTCCTGTTATTGAGCATCTTTATAGTGGCAATAAGTAAGTAACAAAGGGCCTCATTCTTCTAAAAACCCAGATTCTGACCATCAACAATGGTTTCTTGTTTGGGATTTGTTCGTAGGTAAGAACAGACTCTACGCTTACTCAGAAGCACAAACATGCAAACAGAACTACACTTTTTCTTAGGATTTTTTCTCATGAACAAGTTTAAGAAAAAACAAAGGAAGATATTGGTGAATTACGCGCATTGCTATCATAACATATACACATATGATTAAAACAAGCACACATTGTCATTCACGTGAAGCACCAAGACAACTTGAGACACCCACTGTTGGAAAATGCCCAGCTTGTTTATGTGGAGTGAATTGGTCTGTCAGTCAGTTAGTTAGGTGCTGCACGTCTAAAAAGTGTGAAGCATAAGTACTACATGCAATGGGGTAAAATAGAACATTTGATTGTGAGCATGAATTTTAGAATGTCTTTATTTTCTTATTTGGTACAGCATGCCCCCCCTCCGTTTTTGGATTAATAACTGTGTTCACCATATCTACATAGATCCTGTAGGTTTGTGAAAAAGCATCTGATCAGTAAAACAAAAATCCATCTTTGTCATTTTTCATTTTTGTACAAAGGCTTTAAACCAGCACAGTGTAATATATTTAGTTAAAACTTAAAGAAGTAGCATGACTGAGTATGGAGAGAAAACACACACAAATAATGTGTGCATGTGCCACTGCACATTGCCCTGTAAAGCATGACATGATATGATATGATACTGATATATGATGACAGTTGTAGATAATTCACTCACATTCTTGAAAGACAGACGACCCGCTCTACACTTCGAATATACTCTTCAATATGCTTGTAGATTCATCAGATTCATCGGATTGGGGGCAGGGTTCAAAAGCACAACCAATTCTACACATAATTTCACAATTCCAACAGAGGAGTCCAAAATCCACTTATCCTGTACAATATTGCTTTAACATGGTCAATTTCACAATTTTTACTTGACTTCAGAAATGGTGCAGAATATTGAATATTTCTTCTGTATTTTTATTGTCATGATGCCGCAGCTGCTGGTGGTGCTGGAGATCCACCTGGTCTTGTTTCACCCTTAATCGGTCACACCTCCTCTAACTAACCAATGTCGTTAATTGCTGTTGATTGGATCAGTTACATTAGCATTAAATAGGAAAGGGAAACACAGCATTTAGCTGTGGGTTGGATCGAAAGTGTGCAAGAAATTGGATCTCCAGGAAGATGGTTGGTGACAACCACTCTATAATACTTTTCCCCATTTACACAGTGTTCTAGAGTTCACAGTATTACAGGATGATCTCCATTCATACTGTTTTAGGATGTTCTCCTCCATTCACATTGTTCTAGATGGTTCTCCTCCTTTCACCTTTTTCAAGGATGATCTCCACTCACACTGTTTTAGGATCTTCTGTTCACCCTGTTCATGGATAATTCCCTCTGTTCTCATTGTTCTAGGCTGTTCTCCTCCATATACATTATTCCAATATGTTCTCTATTTACCTTGTTCTCTTCTGCCCATTTGTCTAGGATATGCTCAGGGGTTGTTCAGTAAACCCTCTGTTAGAATGTTTTGATTGAAATTCACGCTGTAACTATAACATAGTTATGCCTGCTATTCAATGGCACCACTAACTTGCTTAGGCAGCTATTTAGATCAGTCTCATGATTATTAATAATAATAATAATAATAATAATAATAACAACCATTAGATTAGATTTGTGTCACAAAATACGGTGTAGAATGTTAAGGCGGGATATGCTTGCCGTGGCTTTGGCTATGGAGGCAGAAAAGGTCAGCTGATGAAAAAATGACTAGGTGATAAAAATTAATAGATACTGGCGTCTCAGGGTGTTTCTGGAAAGTTCTGAAAGAACGTTTCTCAAGTTTTGAAAGTTTTCTCCTGTCTGATGAAAAAATGCTGCCGGCAGTGCTTTTTAAAAGCGGCTGCATTCTGACCGCCTTGCAGTCACTTCCCTTAGGATTACATGCAAACTATGTGTTGGCAGTTGAGGAGAAAAGTGGCTTGCGTGAACACAGCAGAGCCTTATTCTGGAACAGTATACACCTGACTGGGAACATTAGAATGTTGGTGTTTGTTTGGGAATGTCGGGAACTCTTGTAATCCTTTTTGGACTCTGTCTGAATTTTAAGATTTAAGATGCATTATGAAGACCATCCTACAGCTTTTGCAGTAATAGTTCTAGCTCCATTAGAGCAAGTTTCAGCCTAGGTCTTTAGTCTTGTAGCATCAAATTAGTTTAAAATCTTTGTTGGCATTACAAGCTGAGAGATTTATTTTTTCTTTATTGGGTTGAGGTTATCTTTAACTTGTTCATGAATGAAGAAAAAAAAGTATTGGCAGTAGCTGTAATAAGCCTGCAAATGGTACAAGCGTAATTTGGTATTGATTTCAATGAAATTGCCCTTCTACATCTCTCCTGACAGCTTAAATGCTATGCCCCAGTCGAGTCGATGTCAAATTTATATGCCATCAGTTACATTTAGTCCAATTAAGTGTGCTCAAGGCACTGTAGATAAAAAAATATAACTGAGATTATGCTCACAGACGTTTAACAGCAGATGGATTCCGATGCTAGGAACAGGTGTTTTATATGATAATGTGAAATTAGGAATAAATGTTCATGAACTGAAAGAGAAGTTTCATTATGTGCAACAGATGCTGATTTGTTGACCTGTTATAAAAAAATCTATCTACATTAAAATGCTTGACTGCAGCTGCACAAAACATTCTAGAAGAGGGTTAATTGAAGAACCCCGAGATTATCCTAGACAGATGTTGCCAGTGAACGCCCTAGAACTTAGAACATGGTGAACAGAGGAGGACATTCTAAAACAGTGAGTATGGAGAACATCCTAGAATAATATGAATGGAGGAGGAACCACCTACAGCAGGGTTAAAGGAGGAGAGCTCTTTCAGTTCCACCCACACCTAAAATTGTGTCCCTTCCTTTTTCATTCTAATGCAACTGATCCAATCAAGGGGCAGTTAAAGACATTTGTGAGGTCTGGCAGATAAAGAATGAAACAAGACTGGGTGGATCTCAAGCACCAACACCAGCTCCAGCACCATGACAATTAAAATGAAGAAGAAATATTCAGGATTCTGCACTATATTTTGTCGCTCTTCTTGTCCTTCAGGTAAAAGGACCACCATAGGACTATACCTGATAAGATGTCATTAATTTGGGGGACCATTCTCAGCACAGCAGTAACACTGCCTTGGTAGTGGCATGGGGTGTATTATGAGTGTTTATACACTGCAGTCAGAGACTATAGCTCAAATCATTATATTTCTGGGGTCTACTAGAATAGATTTACAGTATATGCTTCAGTTTCCCAAACCAAATATTTTTTCTCAAACTGCACACCTGTATTCACCCTTTGTCTAAAATGCCCTGTTAGAGCTCCTGTGTCTTGAAGCCCCACCTCCTAATGAGCCCAGTGTGCTCTGATTGGTGAGCTCGCCAACTCTATTCTGATTGATCAACTGTCGCAAGTCTTGCTGGCCTACAGCAGTTGCTGTGTGTTGTGTGAGGGCATGCTAGCAGTTGCTGTGTGCTGTGTGAGGGCATGCTGAGCTTGTCTAATATGGTATTTGAGATTGAATATATTGATGTGCATTGAATTAAACTGATGAGCTACAGAAATACACATTTTGCTGAAGGCTAAGACTGACTTAATTAATTCATTAAATATTTAAAGAACATACAGAATTTATGATTATTACATGCATATAGTATTCAGACAAGGTAAAGAATCTGTTTATTCTTTGGTCCAAATAGAGTGTTTTTCTCTTAACTGACTGAGGAGATTTATGACAGAGAACAAGCGGTTGCAAAATATTGTAATATCCAAATTCCAAAACCAAAAGTAATGTTTGGTGCACTGAGGTTGAGGTCTTTAGTCGCCTTTACCCTCCCTTTTTCATGTCAGTATACATGATCAGTGTTACATATGTGAACAGGAACACATTTGGACACAATGCAGAATCCTGAAAATGTCTTAATTTGACTCACCGTGCCTGCTTGTATCCTGCCTCCTTCTGTTATTAAATTGAACTTCTATAAAAACACATAGCATTTGTATCCATCTTCCTCACCTGCTTACACATTACACGTAACGTATCTGTGTTCAAGATTCTAAAGCGTTCTGTTTTTATTTCAAAGGTTAAAGGGCCCCTTTAACAGAAAGCAAGTTACCACGAGACAGCTGTTGTGTCTACCCCTATTGTAATATTAGCATTAACAGTACTTACCAGCCTAGCAGAAACCTTGGGAGTTCTGTATCAACCTTAATTCCATTACTTACCAACAACATCTCCAGCAGTGGAAAGCAACGGCAATGCTAACTTTTGTTTTGCTTCTACTTATATCACTTCTTTTGTTTGCTGCTGAAAGAGTAGATAGCGCTTACTGTAGCCTTATAGAGTAGCAATCAGTAATCACTGTAAGGCAGGTCTTGGTATAAAATAGACAGTATATACAGCCTCTGTGCGTTGTAGTCTGTTTGGTTTGTTAGAGTCCAATGGACAGGCTGTTTGAAAGCCTCGATTCTGACTTTGCAAAAAGGGTTTAAAGTGGGTCAAAAAATAAGACATTAAAAAAATTATGGAAAATAATGTCAATAAATACGAGGACTTGGAACGAGCACAGAACCTTTTAATTTACGGAGTTGCCAGAGTGTGTCATGTGATATTTGAAAAAGTTTAAGGTGACAGGGTTGTAATTTTTGTGGCAGGTTTAAAACCAAATAATAGTCATTACTGTGCAGAAACCTAGGAATAATTTATTGAGGTGTGTATAAGAGAGCAAGAGAGAGAGAGCGAGCGAGAAACAGAGGCAGAGTAAAAAACATTAGCAATTCATGAACCTCTTAATACTTCTTTTCTTGTCGTTTTCATGATGTTTTGGCAATGCTGTAACTTAATATGGTCATGCCAGTGAAGCCAAGTGAATTCAGTTGAATGAGAGAAGGGTGGGGGTATGTGCAAGACGAGAGAAGAAGCGGGAATAGGAAAGAGAGTATATTGAAAAGATATAGATAAAGACAGAGAGAGGCAGAGAATGCTGAAAAAGAGGGAAAGAGAATAGTGAGAAGGAAACAAAGAGGGACACTGTCAGAGAGGGAGAGGGAAAAGGGGTGAATAATGAGAGCGAGAGAGAGCGAGAGAATGGGAGAGTAAAAAGAAGCACAGAATGAGAGGGTGAGAATATGTGTTAAAAGGAGACGGGGACGATGCAAGAACGTAAGAGAGATACAGAGAGAGAGAAAGGGGGCAAGGAAGGAGAAAGAATGGAGGGTGTGAGAAAGATATAGAGAAAATGCAGTCAAGGGAGAGAGAAAGATAGCAACCAGGACCACACCTCTGTATTAATAATGTCTAGGCTGAAGATGACCACTCCCCCTGGACCTAGCATGCTTTGCTAATGAGATGTGTTGGTTGCATAGCAGCAACAAAGTAACTTCCTGTTGATGGCTCCTACTTCCTGTTAATTAAAGCATCCTTTCATCAAAGCTCTGCATAGTGCCCTCCAACCGTGTACTTTGCCTTCATTAATTATCAACCTAATGTGACTAATTAGGATTGAGGTGGGAATTTTAAATGGTTGTCTCAAACGGGGATGCTAGCATGCTAGCCTCCTGCTGCTAAGCTAGCCATTAGGATTAGTGTGATTAGAGAGTACTGGAGAGGAGGATCACTGCATTTTCATCTCTCTCTCTCTGTCTCTTTACCTTTCCCTGTCTTTTCTCTCTTACTCTCTATATTTTGCCCTCTCTCTCTCTCTCTCTCTCTCTCTCTCTCTCTCTCTCTCTCATCCATGCCATGTATCTCTTTTTTCTCTCTTGCCAATTCTCTGCCTCTTTGTCTCTCAGTTTTTCCCCATTCTGCTTCTGTTTCTATCTCTCTTTCTTCTATCCCACTGTTTCTTAACCCTGGTCCTGGAAGCACCCTGCTCTGCATGTTTTAGTGGAGCCCCTGCTTTATCAACCCCTGCAACACTGAAACAGCTTGTTAATGTGCGGATAAGTTGAATCAGGTGTGTTGGGAGCAGGGAAAGCTCTCGGAATGTGCAGGGCAGGGTGCCTCCAGGAACAGGGTTGACAAACTTTCTTTTCCATCCAGTGTCTTTTCCTCTTTCCTCTCTCCTCTGTTCCACTTTTATTTCTCTCCCGATCATTTTCTATCTCATCCCTGTTGCTCACTCTGTCTTTCACTGTTCTTCTGTCTTTTTCCTCTCGTTCCTCCCATTCTCTCTCTCTTTCCCTCTTCCTTTTCACTTATTCTCTGCCTCTATTCCTCTCTCTCTCTCTCTCTCTCTCTCTCTATCTTTTAAGCGCTCCTTCTCTCCCACATTCTCCCACTCTCTTTTTTCTTCTCCTGACCGTTCTCTGCCTCTTCCCTATCATTCTCTCTCTGTCTCAGTCTGCTTCTCTGTCTCTCTCTCCCCTCACCACCCCACAACAGCTCAGAAGCTATTTTTCTTTCAGTCTGTACAGTTTTTCTAAATGCCACCACGAATCTTAAGCTAAGGCCCTCTTGTCCTAAATCAGCGGTGATTCGTTCTGCCCATCACAGCCCACGTTCGTGTCCATTACAGACGCCCACCTTCTCAGAGCAGCTTGGTAATCAAGCTGTCATGGTGCACTCGCGTTTCTTCAGTGCCTCAATCTGAATTCCCCTCCTAAAGTATTGTCTTCACCTGAGATTTGCATCCATTCTGCCAAGCAGTGCTCTCCTTTTTGCTCATCCTATCCATTATGCATTTCTTGGCTCCCTTGATCATCACATCACTTCCATTGACTTAAAAAGAGTTATTTTCAATCCAATAACACACACAAACACAGTTTGCCAACCTAGAACAGTTCATACGCTACAGGCAGCATTGGTGCTTTTTTCTTTTTTTATTCTGGATGATATTTGATTGGAATGCATTAATAGATGCCTGTATCAAATTCCAAGTTTGAGTGTAAATATGAACCCAATTCAAGATAAAGATCAGTAAAGAGACTGCAGCTACACAAGAGCTGGTAATATTCAGAGACCCTGACATTTAACCGGAGGTATAAATGAACGTGCTATTAAATATCAGCGTCATAGAATCTCCCCTGGTTCCTCAGTTTCTCCTAATGCTGGATGATATATAACCTATATGGATAGTTCTACCAAACTAGCAGAACCAAATTACCAAATGGTTGAAAACATATTTCATATTTCCTTTTGTTTCAATGTAAAGAAATATCCTTACAATCACAAGTATTGTATAGATTGTGTTTAGAATCCACAGTAATTCTTCTAAGGGTTAAACACAGGGAGTTTTGTTTTATTGCAAAGCCAATTCTAAAATTAATGTAGTGTCTTTCCTGTTACCACTGCAATATGAGTGAACGTCCCATTGCTTAATACTTGCATACATCTCCTTGCTTCTATTCAGTGTCTGCAACTGATATGATTTAATTTAATTCTTGCTCCTCTTCCCCTTCACTGGAGGTACTGTGGTGTTATTGTTAAGATAAGATAACCTTTTAAAAAATACAATAAAATACAGTAAGAAACTATATAAATTTACTTTGCAATTGCACAGATATGTATTGCACAGTTAATTTCACAGATATTTTAAAGATATTTCACAGTTACGTTTACCAGCTACACAGATACTGATAATCTTGGCAGTCACCTAAATACTGATGTATAGGCAGTCAGAGTGCATAAATTATAGTGATGTTGGCAGTTGGTACAAGATATATACAGGTGATGTACAGGTAATAAGGTGCAGCAGCAAATATTGCTCAATAATTAAGTCACACTGAATATATGGATAGAAATTGGTCCATATAGTGTGCTACAGTGGTGAGGGTCTGATTCTCTGCCTGGGGACGTGCCGGTTGTAGAGCCTAACAGTAGTAGGGAGAAGTGAGTAGATGTTGTAGTTGCAGTGTGTGTGTGTGTGTGTGTGTGTGTGTGTGTGTGTGTGTGTGTGTGTGTGATTATATGCTTTATGTGGGACCTCTGTGCACTCCAACCAATCTCATCCATTCACAAAACACACCATGGGGCCTTCCTGTCAAAAGCACTGTCTGCTACCACAACCACCTACCCCCCACATGATTACTGTCAAACCCCCTGTGGTGCCCCAAAATGTTTCCTTAGTTTTCTGTAAGATTCCTTCTAAATACTGATATGAGTGATGCAATACTGGGATTTTAGAACCAGGCTGTCACGATTAATAAAAATCTGAATAAAGGTAAGAAGTCCAGCTTGTTTACTTCATTGCAGAAAATATGTGTTTCATTAGTGACATTTGTTAATGATACACACCGATTATTAGACTTTGGGGCACATTAACTTCTGAACAATGGGATCTAACTGTTTACCATGTGTCCATGAGGGACGGGATGCAGGATAAATGTAAAGCTTTCTTCGATTTCTATGATTAATTGACTTAGTTGACTAAAATCAACCGATTATTTGCCAACTAATTTAATAGTCAATTAGTTGGTGATGTCATATTTTCAGCCAGTACAGCCTTGAAGTTATCATTCAGGAGAGATTTCATTCAGGGGGACATTTGATGTAAGATAATTAGTTTGTATAATGAAGGTAAAAAGTAAAAAAAAAAAAAGATTTAGAGAGAATTTTAATCCTGACAAACAGAGAGAACCTGACAGACCACCATAATAGTCATCATCAGGTAAACTGCATTTAAATCTTTCCTCTTTCAGAGAGGGGAAAATCAAGCTCCACTCTTGCTTCAGATCTGAAAAAGTCGGTAGGTGGTTCTGTCCATCCTTCCAATGTGAGAAGAAGATTTGCAATTCAAAGAAGCTGCTGGTGTTCTGAGAACAATGGACTGGCCATAACAGAGCCCAGACCTACTGGCTGAAAATGGAACTTTTGGAACTTTGGAGGTGTGTGAAAAATGTCTCTGTAGATTTCTTTGAAAAATTTAAAGCAGGTCGTCTGAAGACAATGGAAGCTGTAAGAAATATAAAGAGTGGACATATCAAATGCTGAAAATATTTAGTTGAGTTGCCTGTGTTATCGTCTGAAAAATTAACTTTCACATTAATATTCAATGGCTAGACATTAAATACATGAAAGGGTGCTCTCTGACTTTTGCATAATACTCACAGGCCTACTTTATGCCTGGCTGTTTTCGGTTTATTTTTATTGATTGGCCTGTAGACAAAATCATATTTTCTACATGTCTTTTATCTATGTTAGCTTGTGTAAGCAAAGAGGTGCATGCATGGAATTCACAGATACATTCAGTTTTATTCATGCCTCACTCTCTGGCTTTGTCACTTTTTGTTTACGATGGAAACAAAGTAGTCCACATGTGGCAAAGCCATTTATTCTCCCCTCTTTAAAACCTGAATTCGGAAAACTGTTTTCTTAGGCTTTCTAGTGTCTGCATTAGTATGTATAGCTGTCTTCCAAGAATGTCAACCCTAGGTAATTGGCTTGTGCCGTTTGAGCTGGATTACAGTGTGAAATTGGGTTTTTTCCCCTGTGATATCAAGTGACGCACGCGATTACAATCAGATTGGAGGCAGTAGTAATCTGATGGGACTCTTTAATCACAACTATGCTTTTCTAGCAGCATTTAAAACAGCTGTAGTGATTAGCTGTGTAATCATCTCACCTCTTTTCTGACATATGGGCCGATGGCATAAGCTAAGAATTTGTTCTTAGTGTTTTTCAGCTAATGTAGGAATATGAAATGGTTCAGACATGCTTGTGGACAAAGGTTAAGTAGACAGAGGAACCATGATTAACACACTCTTGTAAAGTTGTCATATAATGCAATATGTATAATATTAAAGACCACCCTTCATTTATTTAAAACACAGCCATCAAGTACAGTACACTCTTTTACAGCTTCCAGTCAGGAGACTTTTACAGGGATGTTTTGGCACTCCTCCATAGTTCAGAGTTAGAAGTTAAATCTTCTGCTTCTCACAATCCAAATAATCGGAAACGAAGTCAGAGATATTGTGACCTGGGTTCTTTCCGGTGTTGGTGTTCAGGTGCAATTGTCCTTCGTTTTGGTCTATCCTTTTTTCAGTGAGCGGAGGGGTGAACAGAAATGCTTGTGGATTTTGTTAGTTCTGAAGCAAGAGTGAATGCTCCTCTCTCTCAAAGATGAATTCTAGAAGTTGCAGTATTCAGACTGCAAGACTCAAGATGTTTAAATTGTCTTTGGAGAAGCAGGAACCTTGCCTCTGGAACCGTCTTTAAACAATGCATAATTTTGTTTTACATTGATACAGCATACATGTATGTCTGTCAGATGATATCAAGGTATATATTATATATATGTGTGTGTATGTATATATATATCACCGACATCTGTACACCTGCTCAGTCAGGCACTTATCAAATCAGCCAAGCATATGGCAGCAGTGCAATGCATAAAATCATGCAGACATGGTTCAAGAGTATTTCAGAAACTGCTGATGTCCTGGGATTTACTCACACAAGAGTCTCTAGAGTTTGCACAAAAAACCTTGCAGTGAGCTGCAGTTCAGTAGACAGAAATGCCTTGTTGAGAGCGGTCACAGAAACAGAGTGGCCTCTCTCAGGCCCAGGTCATCCCATGGACCCAACCGACCTTGTGTGGGGAATGTTTTCTTGCCACACATTGGGCTTCCTAAGTACTTGGCTGGCAAACAAAGTTTTGAACAACTGTACACACAAAATCATGATATATCTGTTAAAACTCTAAACATTTATTTCATTGCGAAAAAACATAGGAATGACAATTTTGATTTTGGGACACATTTTATGTAAAACAATTGGATCTTCTCACCATGTGGACAGGGACTAAACTGCTTGTGTTTTGGTAGTTTAGGACAGGTTGGTAGGTTTTAGTACAGCCCCAATCAATAAAATTTACTCTATACATAATGATTTTATATAAACTCACTGTCAAAAAATAGTTGCATCCAGAAGGAATCAACCGACAGGAATGAAATTTGGCAGGTAGTTTTGACATGCAAATGATTCAGGTTTCACGCTCAGCCGCCCATGGGACATCAGCAAGGACTTTTCGCTGTACCTGACTGAGCCAGCAGCCAAAATTGTGAACATTCAGTGAGCAGTGATGCCCTGCATGAGTCATCCTGTTAGTGCCAGTACCATTGGCAGACGGCTGTATGACACAGGACTGCGTGCCCATAGACTGTTATGTTGACTGCCCTTAACACAACGTCAGCATCGCCAAAGACTGCAATGGTGTCGTGCCAGACTGTCATGGAGTGACTCAGAATGATAGTGGGTCACTTTAAGTGACGAGTCCCGCTTTTGTCCTGAAGGAGACAATCAATGAATCCGTGTATGGAGGCACTGTGGTCAGCTTCAAGATGAACGGTTTGTTGTCACACGTCACACGTCCAGAAGGCCTGGTGTCACTCCACCTCCACCCCTACCGCAAAATCTGCAGGAACTGTGTGTGAATATTCAATCAGCATGGGACGCATTATCACAGGATAACATTACCTCTACAACTCCGTGCCGCGACATATATTGCGTTAACAAACATGGCAAGCTATTTCACCTTGCAAATATTGCAAACTATTTCACTTTAATGGTCCATATATCATGTAAAAGTGCAGCACTAAGACTGGTGTAAATTGTGCCTGGATGTAACTTGGGTTGGAGTAACCAGCATCAAATGTCCTCACTGAAAAGCTAAAAGCGTCAGAGTTAAATCAGCATCAGAGTTAAATCCAATGGAGGCACCTTAGACACGTGGTAAAACGAGAAATTTGCAGCATGAATGTGTAGCCTACAAATCTGCCATATTACATAATGCAACCATATTAGCATGTATTAGAATCTCTAAGGAATTCAGCACTGTTCAAACTGCCAAAATTTCAGGCTGTTCTGAGGGCAGAACAGGTGAGTGCTAACCAGTGTCAGAAGGACTTTCCTTATAAAGTAGCTGGTGAACATATATCTTCTCTACACACTGTAGTGTTTTAATGAGAAGTTTAGAAAAAGTGAAATGAGGTCATGCTCCTGTACCGCCACCATCTCTGATCAAATTTCCATTTTCCACCATTTGCATATAGTGATAGTTGTCTTTCCTTTTGAGTTAATTGCTAATTGTCCTCTGTTGAGTGTGATTACAGTCTGTGATGACACATCAGTGAACACAAAGCAATTAAACATATACAAAAAAAAGAAAGAATTTAAGGTGTTTTAACTGTCTTAGCATGGTTGCCTCTACAAAAACGCCCAACTGATAATGCATGGCATGGCACGAGGGAGATTTGTTCATTCAGTGTGAAAGAAACAGAGAAGAGGTTTAATTGCATTATTTTCATCAGACAGAAATTGTTCTCCTCAGGCCAGACAGTTCGGGTTGTTCTTTGTGTGAGTCACTGGTGATGTTTGTATCGTGAGTCAAACTCAAGGACGGTTAGAAGTTCATTAAAATTTAGAAATGTATTTTCACCTTCCCACATCTCATTTATAAAAATGTTTTTTTTCTAAGGAACCATCATTTGAATTGTTCTTTAAGGAACCATAAGTGTTTTTTTCCTGTGACATTGCTCCAAATAACCTTTATTTTGAACTGCAGATGATTCTTTGTCCTCAAATGTTGCTGTCCTTTTGCTTTTGTTCTCTGTGCATATAAGGGGCAGAGTGAGAAAAGCATAAAGCATTCAAAATGTTGCCCAAAGAACAAATATGCACAGTTCTCCCCTCACTCCAAATGTAGCTGATTGATCAAGTTTGGCATCCAGAGCTTGTTTCTTAACTTGGGAACTGGAGCTATGAGGCTAGGATAGCTAATCAGTATCTGAGGCTTAGGGATACTAGTTACCTCTAAAATTAACATAGTTAACTGCATGAAGAATCATGACACACTCACTTCAAGCCATCCTGAGTTGTTAAGTTGATTTCAATACACTCACCTATATGGTGTTTGTCACTGTATGTTTCTGTTATCTATGAAGATGCTTCACTTCATAGCTAAAACTGTACAAGCAGTCATTTTAAAGTCTGAATTTGATCTGTTGTTATGGATAACAGTGTCTTATATACTGTCAGAAAGCATGTACGCAAGTCTTTATGAGATTACTTAAAGGTCACCACACACTGGACGCATCTCAGCTACATCCAAACCCTTTTTTAAACCTTTGTTGTAAGTAAAGGTGCTCACACTGCTGTACTGACCTCCAGCACTAAGGCTCAATTTCAGTTTTTGCACCAACTCAGGCCACTTAGCATTTTCTATTACTGCATTGGATTACATTTATGAAATGACATGTGTCTTGCGATTTAAGTTTATGAAGAGATGATAAGAGGTGGTGAAGAGGTGATAAGAGAAGAGTGTTAAATGAAAATTAGCTGGATGTTTAGTGACTCGTTCCATGTGACATATCTGTGCTTTGCAGTATTTACGACTAGTACGTGTGGCTATGATATGCGATAGAACAGTATGCAACGCTAATGTTAAAAGGTGGCTATACGTTTCTGTATAAGTGACTCGTTAGTTATTTTAGCTTCATAGATCAAGTGCAAAACTTAGAAAGCAAACTTCAGATACCAAACATATTTGGGCTGATCAACTACATTCAGAGTAATAGTAAAAATGTGTACAGTGTGCAGATATAAAATTGGTGTACAGATTGTTGGCTGAAGTGCTATGGAACCATGTGCTGACAGTTTTGAGAGTTTTTGATTTATTTAAACTGCTGCTGCAAAACAAAGCTAAATAAAATGTCGATTCAGTTGGATTAGGTCACACTATTATGTGATCAGTCTGTTGAGCGGTTCTGAATTTCTCCTCTCATGTCTATGAATGAGCCAGTGATGTCAAACACCTCCACCTTGACTTGCTCAAGGTCGGCCATTCAGGTTTGGAGGAATTTACAGGCGTCCGCTCAGTCGCCTGGGAGAACCTCACTCTTGAGCTTAATGTGGGTAATTTGCATATGCATGGCATGCAAAGTCGAGGCATATAAATTAATGCGAGCGCGCTCATAAATATTTATCTCACAGGCATATTCCAGAGTCAGACAGTGGCCTCGGACTGTTGTTCAACTTTAACTCGTGTGGGTGTGGAGGAGAGGGGGGAAAATATCTGAAGGCGAAGGGCACAGTGTACTGAATGTGTTGGTGATGACCTCAGTTCGGTAGTTCAAAGTTATTTTATTGGTGTCATTAGCATAATGGCAGTGTATGCAGTTAATTTCTGCTTTCTCACCTTTTGAATTGCTAAGTGCCTGAACCTTGTGAAGTGTGAACAGTGTTCTGATTGGTCAAGCTATGAATGTATTGTTTTATAGAGCATTGACTGATTTGATATGATCATTAAAATGCATTTTTTTTAGCTTATTTTGCAAGTTTACTGCTAGATAGTCTGTACAGACTTTTTTAGAGAGGCGTGGGTTTTTTTTAGAACATTTTGCCAAGGAATATTTTAAATAATGCTCCCTTCTACCTTCTGCTTGTTTGTTTACCAACCATTTTCTGATCTGTTTCACAATAATCCATAATTACTTGCGGCCTATGTGTGTCTATGCATTAATGGCTGATACAACAACAGTATTGCAGCAAATAAATATATAGTACTGTACAGCAGTTTTAGGCACCTGAAAAGTTAGATTTAAAGAGCTATTTAATTGAGCAGTAACATGTCTTTTGCTCAGAAAATATATTAGATGTATTATTAGAATAATACAAACAACAGTAAAAAAAAAGAAGTAATGATTTTATGTATGTCATTGTGTCCATTTTACCATTTCCAAAACTCTCTTCAAGGCAGCCCAGTATTAATTTTAGCTAGCATTCAAATCCATACACTGGCTGGGGGCTCCAAGATAAAGTCGAGAGTATAACTTATGTTCTTTTACCTAGGTCAAAACAGCTCAGCTACTTTGTTAAGCCAAAAATCTTGCTCCTTTCCACTGTATTTATTTGTATTTGCTGTGATGATAAGTAGGATTTTCACTGGCTAAAACACATTTACTGCTAAATGATAAATGATTTTAAACAATGTGTTCTGGTACACATCACTGTATATTAGTTGGACAAAGTAAGGCTTATGATTGTTGAATATTTATGAACTTAATATAGCTTTATATTGTTCCTGTTGTATTTGTCTCCTCACTAACCAGCCACCTAATTAGACTCATCTATCTTGGTCCATTTGCTAGTGTACAGTTAGAAACTGTTTGCCATCCTCTAGAATGGGTTAAGAGAAACTGACCATTAATCGACTCTCAGCTGGATATTTTTGGGTGGTGGACCAAACTGACGGGTGTAAAAACCCTAGCAACACTGCTGTGCCTGTCACACTCATACAGCACTCCACTCACTCCCAGGTCACAGCTGTGCTGAGAGTAGCCAACTACTCAAATAATATCTGGTCAGCAACAGATGATGATGAATGGGGTTGTGCATGACAACAGATGGGCTACTATCTGTAACTGCACATCTGTATTCTAAATATGGACCAATTTCAACCTGAAAAAGAAACAAAATTCTTTAAAATATGGATCATTTTGGAAAGTGAAGTGTGTTGCTTATTTGAGAGAACCAACAAGGTATCATCTGCATACATTGATACAGAAGCAAAATGGTCCTATTTTAATTGCATATATTAAAGAACAGCTACATATATTATAAACTAGTGGTTCCATAGACACGTTAAATAATAAAGTCACCATACCTTTGATGCGTACAACAGAATATACAAAATAAGTCAGAGTAGTAGCTGCCAACCAATACCCCGGATGATGGGTTAGAATATGGGACCTTCCAAATTTCCAGTACTCTCCATAGATATTGGCACTCAAATCAAAGACTTTGCCTTCCTATCAAAAACTTTTTTCTGCATCAAGAGAGACCACAAGGAGATGAATTATAACATGCAAAAGCCATCTGATATTATCTGAAGCTAGATGCCCTTTCATGAACTGGTTTAGTCTGGGTGAATCAAACCCTTTTCTCTAGCCTAGGGGTCAACACTTTCGAAAACAATTTCATTTATTAATGACATAGCATGATAGTTGGCCCAATTTAATAGATCCTTGCCTGGTTTAGGTTTTAAGCCACGATGGTCCAAATACAGTTCAGAGGGCAACCCATTCATCCGGTTCTTCTTCCAGCTCTTTGCTTTTGTGTTCCAATTCTACATCTTTTAAGATATGATGATAAGGAAATAGCAGTATTACGAATAAAGACCTTTACAGCAGCCCAAACCATAGTCTGATTGGTTACTGTATCTTTATTTATGCCTATGTATTCCACTAAACCTAGTCTGAACTGATTAATATATACTATTCAGTCTGTAATAGAGAAGCATTAAATGTCCATCTTGTAGCTTTCTTAGAGCCAACATCAAGACATACATTTGTTATAATGGGGTTGTGATTTTATATATATCTGGGAAGGGATGACAAGAGGATCAAATGTATTCAAGAAAACATTTTATGATGAGGTGAAAAATATGTATAATCTTTGACAGTGGAGTTCATAAGCCGCCAAGCATTGACAGAGTTTAAATATTTAATGAAATTACTCAGTGCTTTGGATGCAATTACTTGGTCTTCTGAGAAGAGTGAGGATGTTCTGTGTAGTTTCTGATCAAAAAATATATTCATATCAAAGCCCAGAGATGAAATTCATCCAAAGCCAAGAATTCCTTAGAAATATTTGGAAAAAAAGAAAGTTCAAAGAGCAATGGTGAATAAATACTTACAATAGCTATTTTCCTTCTTTGTATGGACAACACACTCCCAATTGCATCTCCACTTATCTTAATGATGTTGATATGTAATGTGCGCTTAATTACTGTAACAGCTCCATTTGTCATCACTAGAGGCTTCCACCCTATTTGTATCTTTTATCTTGTAATCTGATAGAATCAGATGGACCAAGCTGAGTCTCTTGCAGCATTCCAATATCTATTTTATTCCTGTGCATAAAATCCAAGATTCAAGACCTTTTGAATGGAAAGTTTAGGCCCCTTACATTGAATGACATCACAGTGTGTCTATCCATATTGCAAATGTAATACACAGGTCAAGTCCTATCTGAGCCATGTGCCTATCTGAGAATTTGCTTGAAATAAAATAATCCCATATGGCACTTTGGAATTGTAGTATTTTAGGCTCACATAGAGAGTAAAGTTAGATTACCTCTATAATGAGGCTGGCACCATTTTTGCTATTGTGGTTTTTAATGGTTGGTAGCTCTCTCTCCAAAGTTTCCTTTATCAATTCTGCCACTAGCTCTTGCAGCGCCTCTCTCTCTGCGACCATGATGTGTTTGATTAACATGGCAACTGTTAGCCAGCATTGTACGGCCAGTTATAAAACATTTGGAATCAGGTTTCAAAGATGAACCAACGCTTTGTTGAAGCCATTTGCAAAAAGGACTACTTTTGGAGAAAAAAGAGAGGGCTTTCCAGTGATGGTATCTAGCTGGAGCTCTGTGCGATACGACCATGCTCTTTGTCTGACCAGAAGTTTTCAACTGATTCTCAGAATATATACATGTGATTTGCAGATATATTTTTAGCCGTTTTAATACACAGCTCACAATATGTGGGATAAATTCACACAAGAAAAAACACAGCAGCCCATTTGCAGTATTTTCTGTTGACCGAACCTGCACCATAAATCATGTTATTTACTCTTTAATGGGCCGAACTGGCTTTTTAAGTTCAGAAACAATAATCATGCATAATTGTGCTGGGACATTTGGGTATAGGATTTAGCAGCAGCAGGTAAACACAGATTGACCAAAGTAAACAGAATAAAGTTGCTAATTACCGATTGCATGTTTTGCTACTTTATTATAGGAGCTTGTTGGACATCCAAGCCCTCATTGGAACTAAGAGATCTTCCCCAAACTCTGAAAAACAGACTCAGACCACTATTCCTTCTCCACCAAACTTTACATTTGGCACAATACATTACAATTGGTGGTGTTTTCTCCTCTGCAGAACCCAAATTTGTCCATCGTACTGCCAGTGAAGCATCACCTCCAGAGGACATGTTTCCACAGTTCCCTAGTCCAGTGGCGATGCTTGGCATTACAGTGATCCTAGGTTTGTGCGCATCTGCTCTGCCATAGAAACGCATCTGCCCTGCCATAGAAACCCACTCTGTGGCCCTGCTCTTTGAATTTACATCATCATTTCATGGCAGATCTGTTGTTGTTTAATGAAATTACACAAACTGACTTGTGGAGAAGGTGGCATCCTATGACAGTGCCAGATCACTGAGCTCTTTGGTATGACCCATTCTCCTGCAATTGCTTGTTTATAGAGATTGCAGTGCTTTGTGCTTAATCTTATTAGCAAATGGTGTGGCTGAAGCACCTGAACTCCTGAACATTATGAGGGGTGTTTATGTACCTTTGGCCGTATTGTGTATAAGGCAAGTAGACATTGAGTAGAAGTAGTAGCTAAGTTCCTAAGTGGATGGCAAGTGTGTGTTGCCCTGAACTAGCCACTATTTTGTGATATAAACCTATGCTGGATTACATTTACATTTACATTTACATTTACAGCATTTAGCAGACGCTCTTATCCAGAGCGACTTACAACCGTGCTTAGTGTTCCGTTGGATAATATTCCAGCTAGTACAGGAAGTTCAGAGCCTAAAACTCACCCTGAGCTCAGACACTGCCCGAACAGGGGGCCAGTGCCGATACCTAGATAGATCAATACATACATATATAGAGCAAAAAGAGCACTACCTGGCAACCCCAGCCCAGTGCTCACACCTATAGAAAAGAAAAGAAAAAGTCATTATAAGTGCAATATAAGTGCAACACAACACAAGTAAATACACAACTTACACCTCTACAAGTGCTTACTCACTTAAGTGCATTATGAAGAGATGGGTCTATAGTCTGCGTTTGAAGACCGCGAGAGACTCTGCTGTTCGAACGCCCAGTGGGAGTTCATTCCACCATCTGGGAGCCAGGACAGAGAAGAGTCTGGACGCTTGTCTTACATGAGACTTCAGGGATGACTCAGTTTTGTCTGAAATAAGGCTTCGTATTTAGTGGCATATTCTACATCAGTAATGTCTGAGAAATAAGTTCTGATTTAATGATACACATTTGGAAACCTTGCTCAAACTTCAGCCCCAAAAGGCAGGGTTGTTCAAGGTAGGTTTGGAGAGGTGCCATTGAAATGCGGTATGTCTGAGTAACTGCTGTTCTGCAGTGTTTTTTGGGGGAGTGAGTACCACGGCGTGAACACAGTTCTCGAGATCATCCTTCTTCAATGCCTATCAGATGCTTGATTATTTCATTTTTCTTAAAGCAAAGAGACATGGCTCAAGTATTGCCTCAGTCCTACTTCAAAGAGGATTATAAAGGATCCATGTGATCTGTCAGTCATGTGGGGAGTTGGGACAGAGAGGGAAAAAACACATTTGAAGATAGAAAGAATATTGTTTGGCCTCTTTATCTGAGAAGCCTACAAAAATTGATCAGTGCTTTAGGAAAACCAGGCCTCTCTGCAGAGACTTGATGACAGAGATCAAAGACAAAGTTTGGAAGTTTCTTCTTTTAGAATTGTGAATTATTTCAAATTGGCAGCTTTATTAAAAACCTTCAGCAGCTTCATTACATTATCCCTAAATGCTCTAGAAAGAAGGAGACATGGAATAGCCTATAGCATTTTTACGAGCTACCTGGCAGGGCACAGAAACACAAAGTTGCAATTGATAGAATAGGTTTTGTGGTAAAATGTTCAATCTAAGCTTGGTGAAACAGGTTCAAAGGACTTTTGAAAGAATGTCATATTAAAGCAATAAGCCATGAGAAGCTGATCTTTACAGTGATTTTATAATGGTTAAAGCGTCTTGTTAGGCATGGCACAAAGGATTCATCTATCTAAAGTAACTATCATTGCCAGGAAACCTTGGACGGCCAAACGATGACGAGAGACCACCCTTCTATTCACTATACAGCCAAAACAGCAAGTTGCTGTTCATTTTTTTCAGCATGAAGCAAAAAAAGAACCACATATTTAACAGTAAATTACACACAATCCTCAAAAACTGAATATAGTATACATTTGCTCAAGTATTATATGTGAATACTTTGTCTTTTTATATATACGGGGATTTTTTCCACACTTCCAGAATTCAGTTTACATTTACACATTTGGATTTACCACAAAACCTTACTCAATATCTCATAGGCCGAATGTTGGTGCTAGGAATAGGGAATGGCTGGTTCTTGACCGGGACATGTGGTTCTACTGAATGTTCACATGTCGCTTAAATTGGAAGATTCTTTAGGAAACCAAAAGTGGTTCTTTAATACTATTGCACCAATAAACTTATTTGTCACCTTCATTTTTACAATGTGAATGCAACCAAGCCTGTAGAAAGTCCAGTGCAAAAAATCCCCAGCAACGGTTCACTTGGCAACAAACACCAGATTTGTGTTGGGAGGAAATATGTCAAAGCCGTGGTAAATCCAGCTGATGGAACCAGTACGGGTGAAGGCAGGATGAAGTGGCCTGCACTGTAATATTACAGTGATAATACTGGCTTCTACTTTTATAGTAACTTGCTGTACTATAAACACATTAACAGTAAATATCTGTAAAATACGTTTTGTCTAACTAGACATTCACCTGGAAAGAAAGATTAGTATGATGTATAAAGATTTTGATGTGCATTCTGCTGTATAGTTACTGTAATAAACTGTGATTTAAAAAATAGTAGTCTCCTGTATTTTCACAGAACAACTGTAAAAGCAGTTGTATTAGCCAGTAATAACAAGTGCAGCTCATTAGCCAGTAATTTACTGTAAGTTTACCTATGCAAAAAAGACCTTTAATATCGCACGCCTCTTAGTATTAATTCTATAAATATGTTAAATAAATGGAGATATATATTCATATTTATATGCTTTGCAATGTAGGTACACATGACATCTCAAATATGTATCTTTAAAATGCAAATACACAATTAACATACATTTTCTTAGCTTAGAATTTGCATAAACATGACCAAACTTTTTTTTTCATGTGTCAAAGTCTTTAAAACACCAAAACACAGATCGGAAAATAAAACAACTACTACTAGCTGTTATTACTACTACCACTAAAGCTACTTACAGGTTGCTGTTGGGGTTGTGATGCTTATCAAGCTGGAACTGCTCCTCTCTTCAGTCTCATCAGTGTCAAATGCTGAGCGAAGCAGCTTGATATTGTCCAAGGTTTAAGAAACTGTCCGGCGATTTGCAGAGCAAACGAGCAAACTGTCCGGAAATGTGCGGAGCAAACGGGCAACTTTAATTTAAAGCTGTCCAAAATCTTGTTAAAGATGCAGGAGCTGAAGTTGGCTTCCTGTTCACCAGTTCGCATTACAAATGTTTCGTTCCACCTTAAATGGTGTCGCAGTTACATTCTGGCACCTGTACAAGCTGTAGCATATAACGTGGAATGAAACATTCAATAAAGAAGCTGGAAAATTGGAAGAGTGGTTTAAAGATGGACATCAACCATGCCCACTGACAGTTTGGTTCTTTGAGGGTGTGAAAACTTCAGACATAAGCCTGACTGGAATGATAGATTTCTCCACATATTCCTCCATATTTTGTTGTCATTGGTCTGTTGTTGTATGTAAATTTAGTAGGGGAGGGCCATACATATTGGTGTTGTGTAATAGCCTAGAATTATGGTAATGGCCCAGTTTAGCAAGCTCTTTTGAAAACGTGGGATTTGTGACTGAAGGAGGAGACAACAGTGTATCGAGGTTCACTTTGTCATTTCTATGTACTGAACTCTCCTTAGTCCATTATGCCAATGTAAATCCAGTTTGCATTCCGTGGCACTCTCAAATAGTCGGTTGTTAGTGTGCCTTTAGACTGACATATGTAAATGACCTCTGTGCCTGTCACGTTCTGTCTGGTCCTGCCCTTTTCTTTCTTTGGTACTGGGTGTTTCTGCCTTTGTTTACCTCCCCTCATGTTCTCGTCTCCCATGTGCTTTATTGTTGTTTGGGTCTGTGTCTTCTCCCCTGTCCTGCTGCATTATCACCTGTGTGTAGTTTGTAGCCCCTCCCCCTCGTTAGTCCCAGGTGTTTTTCATTTGTTCTCTGTGTACTGGTTGCTTGCTTTCTCTTTGCGCTTGCATCCGGCCTCTTTGTCTCCCTCCTCGTTACAGTTAATCAATTAAAAAACAATCTGGGCTGAAAAATGGCCCTTATACCTTTAGTGTGAAAGGGTGGGGCTAAACTGCTGTAGACTGAGGAATTAGGGATATATGTGAATGTGTTGGTTTCATGAAATCAAAACTGTTTTCATAGCTTTGTCCATATATGGATTGTATGTACTGGGGAATAAACTGCAAAGAGTAAGTTTTGAAACTTCAACAATATTTACATCTATATCAACATCTGCATTAAACTTAAAGTGAGGGAAATTCAGTTCTCCATGACATGGGCTCTCTATGTGTTTTTCTTTAGTTAGGAGTTCATGAGACTATTTGGACTGTGAATCAAATGCTATTAAATGTTATGCTATGTAAAATGTATGATCTGTAATATCATACTGAGCAACTGAAACTATTGTATTTAAAAGAATCCATAGCAGCCCTACAGCAAAAATGTAATGTTTGACCAGTATGTTCTTACTTTTAGACTTTTGTTCTACAAGGCCTTTACTTGAGCTAAATGTGTGCTTGGAATTTCAAGCCCCATAGGCGCTTAGTGTAAGTCTCAAAAATGTCTGCATTGTGAGACTTCAAACTCACAGATGTCCAGGGAATGGTCTCACTCTCTACCAGCACAGCACTTTCGAGATAAAAACAAGTGAGCGAAGAAAAGAAAAATCACTGGGAGCTTGCTTCATTCTAGGAGCTGCCTTTAAAACCTCAGACTGGGGAGACAGACAAGTGTTTCAGGGTATTGAAATAGCCAGGATGACCTGAAGGGGAAACAAGTTTTTAAGAACAGATTGTGCGACGCAATGACATCTTAACTCAAGTGTATGTTCTGTTTTTGTGTTCAGGAGCATCATTGTTGTACACTTCCAGCCTCACACCTTATGTGTTAAAGCTCATGTTTGCTTTTATATTAATAAAGCTCATTGGCTTTTTACTGTGACAGTAGTGGTATACCAAGAAACAGTTCCATAGGG
The DNA here is from genome assembly GCA_034552555.1 of Semaprochilodus insignis. Classification (NCBI taxonomy): domain Eukaryota; kingdom Metazoa; phylum Chordata; class Actinopteri; order Characiformes; family Prochilodontidae; genus Semaprochilodus; species Semaprochilodus insignis. The sequence continues at coordinate 18,357,375 of CM067495.1, read as the reverse complement.
TCATTTATCACTGGCCACTTATAAGTGGTCATACAGCGAATGGTAACTGTTGCACATTGGATGATGCACAATTTCTGTTAGTCATTCTCATGGTACATCTCTCAAATAATATTTAGTGAATGGATATTCTGGGCTCAGAAACTGACCAGTTATGAATAGGATGGAGGAGGCTGACAAATTGTGCATGATAACAGATAGACTACAGTCTGTAATTGTACACCCATATAATGGACCTGTAAGGTAAGAGGACCTCATGAAGTGGTTTCACTTGTTTAGGTTCCAGTCAGGATGGCCATTAGATACACGTTAGTCATTTTCCAGCATCAGGGAAAAATAAAGCAAAAGCATATATTGAACGGAAAATTATACAGGAGCCTCAACAACTGAATATAATATTACATTTTTCTGTATCTGCTGTGTCCATCCCTCCTTTAAGCTGTTTCAATTATTTTCTTGCTTTCAGTTTTCCAAAGAAATCTGCAGTGATATTTTTCCACACCTTCAGAGTTCAGTCTCAGAAGTTGGTTCAGCTTCTCACAAGCCGTAATCCCAGACACATTCCGTAATGCTGGAGTCTGGGCTCAGCGCTGATCAGTCCACTGTTCTGCAGCTTCTTTGTCTGATGTGGCAGTTTTCATCTTTTTGTCTGTTCTCTCTTCTTGACAGCTACACATCCTGTCAGACCCATAACACTGAGCTGTCTTCAATACCTGTGGATTCCAGATCTGAAGCAAGAGTGAAACTCTGTGTTATCCTATCTCTCAGAGATGAAAGCTTTAAGAACTGTTTATCTGATGGTTGCAGTTTTGGTGGTCTACTAGCTCTTGTATGGTTATTGAGTCCCATTTTCTCTGCATCTTTAATAATTTGTTGAACTCTCGATTTGGAAACTCCTAATTTTCCACCTATTTTGTTTTGACTTTCCCCTTCCTTAGAAACATCTCCTGACAAAAATCTCAGCTTGTACTTAATAGCCGTTTAAAAAATGATGCATGGTATGTACACGTTTGTGGTTGAATCATAATGGTATAGGTGGCAGTTCAAGAATATGCTTTCATCCTATGCAGTCCTTCACTTTCCCATGTTTACCAGAACAGCAAATACTAATAATAAATGAATTACTATCTTTCAAAAGAAATAGAGCAGAGCAATGAGAGAGATATAGGAATATTACATTGCGTTTGAATGGAGGACCCAAATCTTCCATCTGATGAAATGTTGAGAGGAGTAAATCACACTTGTGGTCCCGGTATGGGCTGCGTCTCCATGGTTCAAGGCTGTGTGCTGTCAAGATACGTGGTGGAAATGGAGCATTTAATATCCTACCACACCTCATTGGATGTGGGACTTCAGGCTGTCGTAGGTCAAAACCAAAGGTCTGCTGAAGGCCAGAGCTAAGGGACAAAGGAGCATGCCTCGTTTCCAAGAAATCTCTTTATTATTGTGTCAATGCTCTTCTCTTCTTTGCACAAAAAATTCGTTTTCATTTTCTTCAGTTGAAGAAAGTCAAGGTTTCTTCCAGAGAACAAATGCACATAATGCATTTTAACCACATTGTTGCTGTCAGAACAAAACATTGTTTTTTTTTTCTTTTCTTTTTTTTTAATGATGCGGTTCTATTTTTCTGTAAATTTCTGTATTTTCCATAAAGTTCTGTGCAGTTCTGTATATTTGTAGTATTTTTTTTTAGATATTTTTCCAAATAGCAGTAATTTATCTTTACCTGTCCATTTTCCCAATTCTCTTCATTCCATAGAGTCAAACATGCTGTTTCTGTTTTTGTTTTTTTTCTGCTAATACTAACCATCTGGTTCTGTTTCAAGCTCATTTACTAATATCATATCACCATAATAATAACAGCAATTAATGGTCCAGTTATCTTTTTGGTCATTTGTGCCTCTGAAGCTTCTAATTTGCCTAATTAGCTAAATGACCTTGCTTGCTAGTTAGCTTAACTTACTGGCTGTCATGAAACGTGATATAATGTACTGTTCTTCTGTTCTTTTCAAAAGACTGCTTTACTCGTGTCATGACACAAAAACAGTTTTTTCTGTTAAGTTCGAAAACCACTTGTTGGGTAGAGGCTAGCATAAATGCTAACAATGTTAGTGTTAGCTCATGTCACTTCCGTACAAATGAATAATTCTTGAAATATCAAATGACACGTTAATAAAACATTCTAGTTCACAATCTTGGGTGCTTATTAGTCATGTAATAGTGTGATGACCTAATTTTCTAGGTTTAGGTGTCCTAAAAAAGTGTTGTTTGGTTTTATCTGCAAGTGTTAACAAAGACTATCATCAATAATTTCAAGTACTATTAGGTCCTTTCTGGTATCAGTGTAGGGCAGGTACTAATAAAACACGAAACTACAACTGTGGGTACTAGATTTTTGATCAATAAATCATTTTTCTGATGCCAAAGGTTCTATTACTTTGTGCAGTGGAAAAAATGCCTTTAGGTTCCCAATATGTCATAATGTGTGATATATGCAGTCTGTTCTGATTGGCTACCCTGGGCTGTGTCTCATTCAAAAAGCAGTTCAGATCGAAACATTTCTTGTAATGTCAAACCTGCTTTCGGCTGAATAGACAGACATAAGGAAAATGCATTGGCCTCATAAAAACAACGAATTCAGAACAATTGCAAACAAAACATATATGGACTGACTCTGTGGACTGTGGAGGGAATGGTACATTTTGAAACTTGTTATGGACCTCTTAACATTGTCAACTTTAGATTGCATATATATTTAGTTCTATTCTGTTTCAACCTTGTTTCAAATTGCAAGTTGTTTTTAAAAAGCAAATGTAGGCTAAATATAGACTCAAGTTCAGTTTCCATTCCTCTTCCCATCTTCATTCCGCATTGTTTAGACTTCAGCTGCCTGTAGTGGTTTGTCCTCCCATTTGCATGGTGCAGATGAAACATGACAAGTGTGACTGATTCAGATCCATCGCTCTGGCCTCCTGCAGCACCCTGGCAGAATGTGGCATCGGTAGCAGATAGACACAGAGAGAGGCCACAGGATGCACTGACATATGAAGATTGCAGAGGGAGATGGAGTCCACCGACCAGAACTGAATGTTCCTTCATTCAATCCTTTGCTTAGTTTCAGGAATTACAAGGTTTAGGTCAAAGTGCTAAACTCTTAGAAGGTCAAGGTCATGAGTACAGGGATTAGAGTACGTGTACCTGGCTATGCCAAGTGGTGTAAATCCTGCCCTGTACCAAAAAGCATGCATCTCTATATACTTCCAATCAAACTTACACTGATTCTGGCTACATAGTTTTGCCAGTTCTTAGTACAGATCATATTTTGTAATTATTTGGGAAATATATTAGGAAACAGTCCTAACACTGCTTTCATCTACCTACATAAAAAAAATATATATTAAATTGTAACTTACTCTGGGTAGAAGTATCTCGCAAATAAATGCAAATATACAGTACTGTGTAAAGGTCAGAAAAAGTCAGAGACCAACTTTCTTGTATTTGGTTTCTGGCCATAAAAATGTAAGCTGCTAATTTTCCTAGCATATAAACTCACCAGACAAAAGATTAGTCACCCTGTGTGTTTAAGGTGGTAGTAGCTAAATGTCTTGTTTGATGTGCGGACAATGGGTTTCAAAGCAGGTGTTAATGACTGATTAATGGAGTGATTGCATTTTGGTGTGCCAAAGGCCATAGTGTGAAAGAAGTAGCTGAATTTGCAGGTGTATGGAAGCGTATGACCATATGGGTCTACCAGCAGCGGCCAAAATCCCAGCCTGCAGGAAATTTTCCTCAGAATTGTGCCAGGGAAGGCATCCACCAAATATGGCTGAACTTATGGAATGAATAGGATTTTACAAATGAGATTTGCAAAGGAAGATGGAAAATAAGTAAAAATGTTTAATAATATTATAAATTATTACTTCTAACAAACGTGCAAGACCTTGTAGACCACCAAAACGGTCACTGCTTTCAGAGAAAAATGGGTCAAGCATAAAAAAACAGATTCAAATAAATAAAGAATTCAAAGTGCAATATTGCAGTAAACAATTTACAGATACCCCATAGATCAGACCTCAAAATCTGAGTTTTAACACTGAACTTTCAAGGTGTATATAAAACTATTCCTGCAAATTACACTATGGTACGCCTTATCTATTCTGTGGGAAGACAGGTAGGAAACACTTGGTAGCATGAAACTGGTTTTGAAAGGGTTTTGTGTGTGATATCACTCTCAAAGTGGAGAATGTCAGAACTCCTGTCTGATCTGATATTAAACATTTTTTTTTTGTTTTGTGAAGTTCGAGTTTGCGATTTACTCAAAAAACTTCAAAGCCCACATGGATGTGGTATTTTGTGTTTTTTGCCCACACACAAAACACATCTGTTTGTGCCTTTTTGTCCAGATTGTGCCCTATGGTCTTGCCCAGGGCAAAAATACAAGCCGTGCATATTGATTTCTCATTTGTTCCAATTTCCAGCCCTGCCCAGAGCTACCGTTTGTATGGAAATGTTAAGTGTCCTCTATTAACCGCTATTGCCGAGCAGATAGTGCCATGCATATTTTATTTTGTTTTGTTGTCATAGTGCACTCTGCTCTTTCCATGAATAACAATGGCGAATGGAGTCAGCGGAGGCTTATTTTCTATTGACTGCATTATCCTAATAAACATGAGTTTAGAAGAGAACCCAGTTACGACACTCTACTCTATTATCCCTGCTTATTCGGTAAACCACTCACAGTGTCTGGTCCATGTCTGTGGTCTTGTTTGGCCCAAGCTTGCTCCCTTTCGCTCTACAGGCCGCACTTAATCTTCCCAATGGTGTGTGGATCAAAGGCGCTCAGCACTAATGAAGATGAATCATCCAATATCATCGATCAATGGCAGTGGCACTGTAACCGGAGTCCGCTAAGGGAGCAAGACGGGAAGGACAGTGGGTTGAAGTCAGGATAGAAGTTCCACACTGAGGCGAACCAGATACACTGTAATATGGATCTCTCACCTGAAGTATTTGCTGGTGCTTGTCGAGGTGCAAGATTTGGCATAAGTTTGTCATCAAGTTCAATTATGTCACAATAAACCTTTCAGAGTATATTGTCTAGGTGGGGATTTGAAAAATGTCTAGCTGTTTTACTTTGTATTAAACTCTGTTCATAAAACAGTGCCTGGTGAACACACTTCAACCTATGCCCCATTTAACCAAGGGAAAGTTGTGCCAAAAACATTCAAATGAGTAAGAAAAGTGCTGGTCAATGATTTTCCCAGTAATATGCCATATTACTGGGCATAAACATATTTTCCCAATAATATGTTACTGGAGAAGTACTTTCCCAGTAATATGTTACATGGTTATTTTCATGGCTTTTATTATCTTTCATTAAACATTTAAAAAATAATTACTTTTCAACTAGCGATGCAAAGAAATGAAAATTCCTGGCTGAAACCAAAACATGATGTTCAGGGCAGGCCGACAATAACGCTCACAATAAGTAAAAGTTAATATAAAATAAATTTAGTAAAATGATTACAGTATGTTGTCTTTAGAATATGCCACCCAGTGACACATCCTTAACAACAGGGAAGGGATGGTTGGTCAACAGAGGCAATGAATGAAATTATTCGGTTTTTTTTTTTTTAGATATGCCTAAAATTTGGCATTGCAAATTGTGAATTTTAAAGCAAGATGTTATGGTTTTTCAATGGTACCAAACCTGCAGTGGAGAAGCCTTTAGGTGCTGTACTTCCTTCTGACTCCTGACTACTCAGTTGATGAGCAGAGATCATAATCACTTGTCTAATGTCTCTCAAAGACCCGTAAAATAGGTCCACGTGGCATGTTCACTGTTTATCTGCTGTTACTGAAACTGTTTGAATGCATCTTTGCTGATTAGCATGAGTGGATCAAGGAAGAAAATAAGCTTTTAATTACTATTTCTCATTTTAAACACCAATTGTGTTTGTGGACTGACTTTTGACCCTTCATCATTTGCCTTCATTTTGGAAAAAAATGAAAGTGAAAAGTGAAACATCTTTAGTTTGAATCACAAAAATGGCAGGATTGTACTTACAGGTTTGATAGCATTCTTTGAAAGGGGAATTCAAATCACATTAAACTTACTAAACTGTTTGCAGTTAGTGATAATGAGAGGATAATGCTTCCAAAAGCTACGTCACAGAAAGTTATTACTTGAAATGTTGCGAATATATTATCTATTGTCTGGACCCTGTTTTACAGTAGTTTTGAAATCAGGTTTTGACTTTTTTATGTCCATTCTTGGCAGAAAGGTATATGCAGGTATATTAATATATGTATAGATTTTTCATGTTTTACCTCTACTTTAGCATCATCAGCATATAAAATACATACAAATAAAACCTCTAAAGGCACATGAGTTACTGTTTCGATTAGCAAATAAAATGGATACATTTTACGCTGTACACATAGTGGCTACTGGTTCATATCACCACCTCTGTAGTCAGATTAAGTTTCTTGACAATTAACTATTTCACATCAGATTTTGTTTGTATCTCAAAGATTGAATTTTGAGAGTAATAGAATTCTGTTTGAAATGTGGTGCTATTTGGTGCATTTCATGCTCTAAATTAATCAAACCTGAGAAAATATGATTTTGATTTTGTATTGTGAAAAGCATCTTCAGGAATCGCATTATGCATTGCCATATCACGCACCCTTAGATAATCGTCAGTTTGAATCTAATAAGAATTTTATCCACACTGACACCCCACCAATCTTTCCCCAATGGGGCATGTTGTGGTTTTCTGTTGATATTTATGGAAGAGAATGGAGGAGGTGCAAAGAGGATCAAAGACGCCTCGGTCTGCTCTGTGAGGCAGCAAATAAGCAGTCAAGTCAGAGCTCCACAATGAAATTATATAACTCTGTGCCCGTCTCTTTGCTCATTTAGTCCGGTCTAATCCATAACCTGCTTACAGCCATGCAGGTAATATACTGCTGCACGCATTCAAATGAAGCAGAGGATCGCTTAGGCCACAAAACAGTCATTTACAAACAGCTCTCATAGTCAGTCGTCATGTTCTCGCAACTCGCAAACACCTAGTGAATAGTAATGCAGTTGTCTTTTATTCACAGTAACTTTGGTGAATTGACTTCAAATCCCTCACTAGGGCAAGTGTTACAGCTTCCTTTTTGAATTTACTTTTGCAGTAGACTTTCTGCAGAACCTTCTAGATTGCTTTTATGGAGCCAAATTCGACCAATTCTGCCATTATGAACTGATAGTTGGTCTACCGGACCTTTTCATGTCAAGGTAGATTCAAAAGCACAGCCATTTGTGCTGCACATTTGAGGAGTGATTGCAAATAAATGGGGAAAAAATATTAGATGACAACTTTGGAGAAAAAAAAAGAATAAAAGAAGGAAGCCTTGCCTAGTGTCTGATAATCCACAATGGACCTGAATTCAAATAGCTTCTATTCATGCTCTCCACTCAGGTGCTAAGGAGAAATTAGGTTGTTACGCCAATTAGTCAACCAGAGAAGTTTCAAAAGATAGTTACATTCAATTTTTCATTTTTTAAGGATGCCTACCCCCCTTTCCCTCACCTTTCTTTCTCTCTCTATCTCTTTCTCTGCTGAAGAGAAATATGACTGGACTAAGCTCCTTCTACTCACAAATTTTTCATGGTGGATTTTGCATAGTTCACATAGACACCACAGCAGAGATTAAGTTACAGAAGGAAAGCAACTTTTGAACTATAACCGTTTTACCTTTTTTTGTTTTTTATTTTTTTCTGCTAAAATAGCCTTGCCTGTAAAAATATTAGTTAAGCTATGAGTAGTCTCAATGTGGACTCCCAAACATAACATGCCTCTTTAATTGCAAATACACTATATTGCCAAAAGTATTCACTCACCCATCCAGATCCTTGAATTCAGGTGTTCCAGTCACTTCCATGGCCACAGGTGTATAAAACTAAGCACCTAGGCATGCAGGCTGCTTCTACACACGTTAGTGAAAGAACGGGTAGCTCTCAGAAGCTCAGTGAATTCCTGTGTGGTACAGCATTAGGATGCCACCTGTGCAACAAGTCCAGTCATGAAATTTCCCCACTACTAAATATTCCACAGTCAACAGTGGTATTATAACAAAGTGGAAGCGACAGCAACACAAAGTGGTAGGCCATGTAAAATGAGCAGGGTCAGGGGATGCTGAGGCACATAGTACGCAGAGGTCAGCAACTTTCTATCAGCAACTTTCTTCAACTTTCAATCGCTACAGACCTCCAAACTTCATGTGGTCTTCAGATTAGCTCAAGAACAGTCCATAGAGAGCTTCATGGAATGGGTTTCCATGGCCGAGCAGCTGCATCCAAGCCTTGCATCACTAAGTGCGATGCACAGCATTGAATGCAGTGGTGTAAAGCTCGCCACCACTGGACTCTAGAGCATTGGATGGAACACCTTTGGGAAAAATTTGAGTGGAGACTGGGAGCCAGGCCTTCTTGTCCAACAGTGTCTGACCTCACAAATGCACTTCTGGAAGAATGGTCAAAAATTCCCATAAACACTCCTAAGCCTTGTGGAAAGCCTTCTCAGAGTAGTTGAAGCTGTTTTAGCTGCAAAGGGTGGGCCATCATCATATTAAACCCTATGGATTAGAAATGGGATGTCACTCAAGTTCATTTGTGTGCGAAGGCAGGCGAGCAAATACTTTTGGCAATATAGTGTATGTTTGAAGGTGTTTGTGCCGACACTTGAACGGTCTTCTTGATTTCAGTCTTATTCGTTAATTCCATGCATACATCATTGGCAGATGAAGCCTAGATCATGTTAAAAGACCTACTGCCTGGAATTCTTATTTCTGAGCACTGTGCAGCATAAACAGCATAGTTTTGAACCAATCAAAATCGGACTGTGTATCTTGTCTAGTCTTGCTGTTATTCTAGACAGCAGTCCAGGTGATCCTTGAAAAGTCTTAAGCAGTCCACTTGTATTTTGTTTTACCTTGCGTAGCTCTCAAGGGAGGGGAACTTTGGGGATGCTTGTGTAAAACGCAGCCTACACCCAGTAGCTGCTGTTGCAAGGTGAATTTTGTGCTAAACATTTGTCTCTACGGTGCTTCCAGTCCTTCCAACTGAACTTCATGATATTTCTCAGACAGTGTAGGCGGTACAGTCTCGTATCTACACTGAGTTATCGGTTCTATGGTACACCTACTCTATAGCTGTACTATAGCTATAGCTGTACTATGTGTATATCTGCTGCATGACCCATAGTCATAGTCAAGCTGGCTGCAATAATCTTTCTTTTCCTGTTTGAGCTTAACAGGGGAGAATTTCCCAAAAGCATCTCAGCACAATGATAATACTTACATGGTAGAGTGAATATCAGTTTTAAGATGATGGGAGCCAGCAACAGCAACAAAACCAAAACATTCCCATTAACCACTGAAGCTGTGGCAGTGCAGTCTGTTAAGTTAGGGGTGAATGCAGTTTGTTTTGTACCACAGATCACTACTAGTTAGCAGATACAACCGTGCTGCCCAACACCAGAATCACAGCTGGACAGTTCTGTCTGTAAAGCACCCATTTTCTGACAGGCTTGTGATTTGTTTACATTTTGCTGTACATTTGCTGTAGAGATTCTGCAGTTTCTGTGACGAAGAGGAAACAAGGCTAATGATAAATAACACTGACCAAAACATAAAATGCAAGTTCTCCCTTAAAGACTTCTTATCTTATGGTTGCTCAGCATGAGAATGTATAACATGAGATAAAGGCTCATTTACTTTTCAACAACATTAATTTGGTGTTCCATTTTTTTTCTTCAGAGTCATCCCTACTCTGTAGTCACTCAGTGGAGAGGGAACACCATAGGACCACCGCTGACTTGATATTACTTAAGTGGTGTATCATTCGCAGCACAGCTGTAACACCTACAATTGTGGCATAATAGCTGGTGGAAGGTGCAGCAGCATTGTATACCTCATGTGCCTATGCAATAGGTATTTCTGTTGTAGGCACATGGTAGTCGTTTCTAAAACACTAAAACCTCAGTGTGTCTGTTGTTATTGATATACACACACAAATGACACTTTTGTTCCGTTTGTAAGTGACAAGCTAACACGTGCTTGATGGGGAGCACACCTCTGCACACTTTAATACACACTTTACTTATTATTTATTTACTGAAATAAGCATACTGGTGAAACATAAGAACATTAAAGGTGGCATATGCAAAACTTTTGATGCATTTTGCCCCCCAGTATTTTAAACTTGGTCGTTTGACTGGGGTATTTTGCATTTACATTCAGGTACCTAGCATACAGACACTAGACAGCATGCAAGATACAGGAAGGCAGAAGCTGTATATATACACAATACGGAAAGCAGAACACTAACATAATGCTCAAACAGCCCAGACACATTTGCTCAGTGCTGGATCAGCGTCAGCTCAGGCCTTCTTAGGAAGAAACGAGAGCCATAATTCACTTACACAGAACAGTTCATTTGCATATAAAGCGCTCTTATTTTGGAATTTGCATGCAAGGCAGAGATCTAGCAAGAGCTCTTGGCGCTGTGTGAAACATGTTAATACCTCATGCAACTTTTACGCATTCGACCGCACGTACACCGTCTGCCGCAGTTGCGGAGAGCCGCTGTGGAGGATGAAGAAAGACTTATCGCTCTTTTTCACTCGTTCTTTCTCTCTCCTTCTCTGTTTTAGCCACCATATGCCAGTGCAAAGTTGTTCGCAAGTTCGTAGGCTGGCAATGGCATGAAAGGCTGTTGATGGTTGTGTATAATGGCAAGCTGACTTTTTTCCCAACAACATGTCTACACATGTCTAATGTGTAGAGATGTTACTGTTGATGTTAATAGTGACCAGTTCATTCATTTTGAAGACTGTTTTTCTGATCTGTTTTGCCAGTTAAAACCTAATTTACTTTAATGAAGTATTGATTAGCAGATGGTACATCAATATAAAAACTTAATACTTTCTTTTGCTTTTTTTGTTAGGAGGACACAGCTGTAACTCATTGATTTTCTGATTGGAAGGGTGGATGAGGTGAAGTGGCAGTATGGTGCACAATAGAAATGAAAGAACAAGTTGAATACTAATAGATTTGAAATTATACTTAGAATGATACGTAGTGCACAAAATGCAACCAAAAAAAAATCCCAGCAGGGAAAACCATTTTTTGAAAACCTGAAAGCAAGTGCTTACAAGCAAGAATTTGTCCTGCTCGCACTCACTTCTGCCAAAAATCACCAACATTTGTCCTAGTTTTCTTCTGAAATAATCATAACTGCGAATGACATATCTCTTGCCTTCAGTTGGCTTAATTGGCCTTTCTTTAAAGCACTTTCCAACTGAGGCCAACTGACCATCCAAAAGTTCTCCTATGCAATTTGTGTTGTTTACATGATTGGCTGCTTCACAACTATTTGAATATGTTTATTTATTTCTTATTGATAATTTTAGTTGTTTTCCCTTGTTTATGCATGCTTATTATTACATGACAATTATTATTTCTATAGACTATTTACTGATTTGCAGGATATTTCTACTATGTATATGTATATGATGTCCCACTCCCCACACACTGGATTGATTAACTGCTGAATGTCACCCGGCACATGACTTTGAAATTTAGTCCCACACAGTAAGATATTGTGAGAGGAGTCACTCGGGAATGCAGACCTCTACGTCTTTGTGTAACTGAAAGGTTGTCTGTGACTTTTGCACAATACAGTGTGAGTGGCAAAAATTACATATAAATACTTACGTCCATCAAGCAATGCAGGCAACTAGACGTATGTAAATCATGCATTATGACCATGTAAATTTCTAAATAACCATTGCAGGTTCATTGAGTATGCATTAATGAAATACTTACACGTGTCCAGATTAAGTTGTCCTCGAAGCTCATACTCATACTACTGTAATCATCCAGATGATGAATGTGGTTATTGTCTCTCAGCAGTGTTCTGACCGCACATTGCTGGCTAAATGACTGCTGAAGAAGTTCATTCAACTTCCTGTAAAGGGCTTTCTCTCCTTTCAGCCATCGTTAACATTTATCTTATAGCATAAACCTATTCTTCTCAGAGATGCTGGTAATGCCAACACTTTTAGTCACACACCTTGAGTCACTCATGAAGTGAGTAATAAGTCAAGCTTTGAATGGCTACAAGGTTTCATGCTTGGGAAGTGTTGCTAAGTGGCTTTAAGTTTGTTTAGGCTTGTTTGTGGTAAAATCAGGCTGTATAATCTCACAGGCTTCCTGGAGTCTAAGGAAGTTTCTATAACATTACTGGCATCTTCCAGTCCAGCAGAAACTTTGCTCAAGTGTTTATTAAGTTACTCAGGACTAGCTTTGATCTCACAATCAGAACATCTGGGGTGGCCATTAGAAATCTTGTGCTAAATGTTGATGGGAGCATTAACCAATCCAACCAAAGCAATTGATGGTGCACTCGGCAACACTGTCCAAAGGACAACAAGCCTGCTGCTAGCCCAAGGATGTAATATGAATTAGGCTTAGTAGTCCCCCCCAAAAAATCTAAATAAATATGATGATGTATGTTGTGTCTTCACAGACATACCTGTTGTATGAGGAAAGAACAGCACTTTAAGCAAACATTGTCATTTGACTAGCTAGCTTGTTATGTTACCATTTTTGGTTTCTTCAAACTTTAAAAGGGTATGGGATTTGGAGGTGGGTTTTAAAGTTTTTGTACCGCTTTTTTTTGCAGTAGATCTTGTATTCTTGTTACAAGATCACATCTGGCCCACAATGATATGGCCAGTATTCTGTCCAAATGGTCGGCTGGGTAGTCAAAACCTAATAGATCTCATCAGTTGTAAGTAATTTGTTAATGGACGTGCCCGCTATTTATGTAGAACTATCCCTAATTTCTCTAAATTTGCTGGCATCCCATAAAATATAAGAGCGCACAAGGTGAACAAGGCTCATTGTAGTAAAATATTTGAACTATTTTTTGTGAGGTCAGAGTACCAGGGAATGTGCTTGACAGGTACCATTCAGCTATTTAATGCACTTAACAGCACTTGTGCACTGACCATCAAATCCATTAAGCACTCAATTACGATTACTGACTGCAGAAAAACTGTTTTTTCCCCTGCTAAGATGCAGTTGGCCAGAACGTGCCAAAAGGGCCTTAATGACCCCTGTACTTAAGTGCATGCTCACATCTATAACCTTCTTTACCTCATAGAGTGAAGTATAATTGGTATGTGGACACTTAATGGACTAAGCGTGGCAGCTTTAAAACACCGTTATTAGTGAGTGGTTGCTAGCAAAGGTGGTAACTCTGCAGGTTCATTATAAGTAAAGCAGTGAGTTACTTTCTGGTTATTAAAGCCTCTAAGTAATACTCGATGGAGAGAAGTTATTTGGGTGAACTTTAGTAGCTTAAGACTAAAAAATTTAATTGGAATACACTAGGACATTATGCAAGGGTACTGAGGTTGCACTGCTTTTCAGTTGGTGAATCATGTAACAGTTTGGCAGACCCTGAACTTTTTACCCTGCAGATGGCAAACCTTGCTTGTGCACTGACTGTGTGTGTGTGTGTGTGTGTGTGTGTGAGTTAATTGGCAAAAGGTGAATCAATTAAGAGATTGGATGTCTACGCTTTACAGGTGCTTTGCCCTTTAAATAAAGGCAGCACACAAAGCCTGCTTACTGACAAATCTGTTCTTCCTCAAAAGTACAGTTTGTGAACCATGCTTTGATGCAAACAACTTTCAGAAGACCTCATGAGACATGTTATGGAGATGAGTGAAGCAGGAAAAGGCTATAAAAGCATGCTAAAGACCTAGATGTACATCAATTCATGGAAAATTTAGGACTGTTGCTACTTTTTCTAGGAGTAGTCATCTTGTTCAGATTACTCCAAGAGCAGGCAATCCTGCAAAGAGATGAGAAAGCACCCAAGGCTAACAGCAAAAGACCTACAAAAGACTCTTCAGACTGCAAAAACCTTTGTTCATGTGTGACTGTTAGACAAATACTGAACAAGAATGTTGTTCATGGAAGGACACCACAAAAGAAGCTGCTGCAATCCAACAAAAACAACAACAACAGCAACCCTTTTAGCCAAGATGTGAACACCTGGATGTTGTACAGTGTTCTGGGAAAATAATGGAATCATTTTAGCACAAATGCACATCACTATGTTTGGAGGAAAAAGGACATTGCAACACCAAAACTTCATCCCAGCTGTGAAGCATAGTGGATGAAGCATCATGGTTTGGGACTTGCCTGGCCCAGGCCCTGGAAATCTTTAAGGAAACAACTAATTTAAAGGTATATCAAAACATTTTACAGGAAAATGTAAGAGCAGCAGTCCATGGCTGAAGAGGAGTTGGGTGATACAACATGACAATGACCCAAAGCACACAAGTAAAACAACTACAAAAGATCTATATTTTGGAGTGGCCATTGTTTTGGAATGGAGTCCTGACCTTAAACCTATCAATGCCTAAAGAGGACTGTGCAAACAAGACATTTGAGAAATATTTATATGCTGAATCCCATGTGTTCTGACTGGATTGGATCGTTCTCAGTGCTGCAGTAACACTGATGTGGTGGCAGTGTGTGTTTTACTGGTACGAGTGGATAAGACATATCATTGCTGCTGGAGTTTTTAAGTAACTGTGTCCACTCTCTGTCCACTTTATTAGGGACACTTACCTTGTAATATGTTAAGTCAGAGACGATAACTCATCTGTTGCTTCACAGTCTTCCTCTAGTCCTTCATCATTGCTCACAGGACGTTGCCCACAGGATGCTGTTGGCTGGATAGTTTTGGCTGGTGGACTGTTCTCAGTACAGCAGTGGCACTGAGGTGTTTAAAATCTCACAGCAGCACTGCCGTGTCTGATTGGGGTTGTGTTACACAGTTTTGTTGATATTTTATAGCCAATGGACTGATATAAATTATCCCAAATTTCTTGCAACATAATCTCATTACATTTACTTGCATTAAAATTAAAAGCATCTATTTCTCTCTATTGAATTTTCATTTCAGAGATGGTTTAGTTAAGACAGTGGTGATATGCTGGTGATTGTTGGTGCTCTAAATGTTTTGTCAGTGATTATTTGGCTTAAACATCTCTCTTTCTTTTCTCTCCCATTTTGCCCACTCTAACTGATGAACCTCTTGATTCCCAACATAGGTAAGTCAGTTTTGTTTCACCCCTCCAGTCTATTCACGCCATGCTGGGCCATATTTCATGCAGTAATTTCAAATCCTGGGGAGCGGATAGAACTTTTTATCTTGCAGCTTTCACATTCTGTCCATTGTAAGTAATGGTGCATGTAGTATGCACTCCATGAGTTAGTCACGAGTGAAAAATATGACTATGAAAAATGAAGCTGAATGGAGCGGATCTGAGATAATGCATTTTAGATGTGTTTGTGCTGTGTTTGACGTTGAGTGATTTGAATATGTCCATAAATCACGCAGCATTAGAGAATTGAGTTTGCTGTTCAGGGGCACCCAGATGCATACAGATGTTTTGTTCTGTTTTTTTGTGATTGGTTCTGTTCTTGGATTGATGACATCAAGTACTTTCTCTGGTCAATGGATATAGCCCCAAAAACCCTCCCTCTGGAGCAGCATCTGTAATCTGGGACGGTTGAATTTTCCCGTTTGTTACCACTGAGCACATTTATAGCTACAGCGTACCGTATCCATCTGGTAGAGTGGAAAGCTCAGAATACAAGATAAGCAGGAACTGTAACTGGGGTAGTCCAGCTAGTGCTACAAATATAGTAGAGGAAACTTTTTAGCTGAAAATAGAACTCTCTAAAGCCTCGGCATAAAGACAGTATAAAGACTAACCTTTGCTTACTTTTAGTCTCTGGAGCTTCCTTTGAGCTGTTGTGGCTTTCTTGGCCCAGTTTAGGAAAGGCATTATCATTTTAAGGCTCTTAACCTTAATGAGTAGAGAGTCCTTAGTGTATGGTAAAGGCGAAACTAAGCTTTTCATAGCACTCAGTACATGTGTATGGTAAAGGCGAAACTAAGCTTCTCATAGCACTCAGTACATATAGAAGAGAGCAGGGCACACTAGTCAAAACAGATTCAAGTGCAAAATCCTTCTGGTTGTCTGGGTCGTGTTCCCATACCAGCAGCATCTGTGAAACCTTTTGCTGACTGAAATGTAGCATCATTTGAAAGTGCAAAAAGTCTGAACACTCCAAACTGCTTGTTTTGTTGTGCTTTTTAAGCGATAATAAGTTAACACATTCATAGTCATAGTACCGACTACTACTGCAAGAAAAAGGGAATATGACTGACCCACAACATGGCCACAAACCTGCACAAACCCTGAAAACTTTCTGATTGGCAGTGTAATCAGATATCTCTACTATTTTCTAATTATCTAACAGATTATTTAAAACATTACTCACCTCATTCAGTTGATTAGAAGTTGTATTCAGAATGGCCTCAATTCCATATTTAAGTGTGTGCATGGACACATTCTGTTCCAATTGAGCTATCAGTTGGATTATTAATGGATTATCCAACTGCATGTAAGTGTTGTGCATTAAAACATGCAGTAGTGTGCTCTCTGTAGAAAACATAAAGCATAATTTCACTAAAGGTGCCCAAACTTTTGCAGACAACTCACTGCGAGAGCTAGCCAGGCTAAAGTTTTAACACACTGTTACATCCAAAGTCAAGCAATAAACACAGTCCAAACATGTACAGCAAATGGATAGGCGTGCACTGATATAGCCAATACTTCTCATATACACATCTGCTGATCATGACACATATCATCTGGAATAGCATAAAGGAGAAACATATTTCTTTAGGGTTACGATTGGAGTAGATGAGGGCATTTTAGTACAGTAGCCCAGCATTGCCTAAATGTTCTGCTTTCAATATTATCATGCCTCCTTACATACTAGTTTTGATGCATACAGTAATTTTACATGTACAGGGGTTGGACAATGAAACTGAAACACCTGTCATTTTAGTGTGGGAGGTTTCATGGCTAAATTGGACCAGCCTGGTGGCCAATCTTCATTAATTGCACATTGCACCAGTAAGAGCAGAGTGTGAAGGTTTAGCAGGTAAGAGCCCAGTTTTGCTCAAAATATTGCAATGCACACAACATTATGGGTGACATACCAGAGTTCAAAAGAGGACAAATTGTTGGTGCACGTCTTGCTGGCGCATCTGTGACCAAGACAGCAAGTCTTTGTGATGTATCAAGAGCCACGGTATCCAGGGTAATGTCAGCATACCACCAAGAAGGACGTTTTCCTCCACCAGCATCACGTAGTGACCTGGCCACTATCCTGCAAGAAGAATGGCTTAAAATCCCTCTGACCACTGTGCAGGACTTGTATATGTCATTCCCAAGACGAACTGATGCTGTATTGGCCGCAAAAGGAGGCCCTACACCATACTAATAAATGATTGTGGTCTAAAACCAGGTGTTTCAGTTTCATTGTCCAACCCCTGTATTTAGGACAAAGTGAGTGGCTGATTTAATCAGCATAGAAATGTAGTCAGTTAATTGTGTTTGCATCTATTTCCCAGACTGTTCTAGGTACTGCTCCATCCAACCACTTAGTCTATTACAGTTAACCATGCCTATGGGGCAAGCTGTAACATTTCACACCACTTTCTGCTGAACAATAGCTGCTTATTACACATGAATCTTGTATATTAATCTTGTTCGAAAAAAAAGCAGAAATCCAAATATGTTAAGCACTGCTCTCCCCTGTGACTCGCTGCTGCTAATTCATTTCACACTGGAACTGGATGGGTAGAATTTTCAGCCGTAATCCATTACCAGAGAATTTTAGCCAAGTACAAGGCTTATAAATTGACCATGCTGTGCCACATATCGAGATTTTTATTTTTTGAAGTGGTGCTGCTTTTGCTGGACTGAGCTCATCCAGTAAGATTTATTGTGCGCTTAACATTCAGAATGAGACCCTCAGTTTCGGGAAGTTATAGGGCATTGATTCTTTCAACACTGCAGTGGTTATATACATCCTGTAGGGAACAAGTCGACCCGTCTCAATCTTTGGGAGATTACACATAGTCATTCCATGTGCTGTGACTGTGCTGTTCTTCGGTGACTGAATAGAAAGGTTTAAGGATAGATAAAAGAAAAGAAAAAAAAAACTGTTTTCTTTCAGGGACGTACTTTCTCTTCTCAGCTTCATGAAGTCTGTCTCAAATGGTTTGTAACGACAGAGCTGCTGCTAATACGAACCTTTCTTCAGCCAGCATTACAGGAATTCATTTTTGTGGTAGACCTTTTTGTCACCACTGTGATTAGATCCTCTTAACTGCACACAGCACAGTTCACTCCAGTAATAATACCAATCAGTTACTTGCTCTTGTTTGGCTGTTAGGTGCCTGAGCACTCCACAATCTGTTCCACAGCCATTATTTAGCTCTGTGTGAAGCGCATGAGGACACACAGTGCTAGCAGGACTGTGATCATGGCTGGCACCGTGTTTGAGGCTGAGGAGCTTTTCAGCATACATCGGTCCTGTTAGTTTTGCTCTTTTTTTCTTTAACACCCTGCTATTTGCACTGTGCTTAATGTTAGGAAACTCAACATTTCTAAACACTGTATATTATTTAATGTATTACTGTTGAAGAGAGGAAGAAACAGCACTAAACTCTGACTTTACCCACTCATTGTAAGCTCTTCAGGTGGCTCAGCAAAAAGACCTCCATGTTAAGGGGAAATTCTATTTCTGTTATATTTACGCATAATGATTTTTTTAGATTCATGGTTTGATGGGAAATTGGTTCATTGCTGAGAAACTCATCAACTCTTCTTTATTGTGGAGGTGACAGAAACCAAAGGTCATGATGTTTACAACGCACATATAGCCAGTGCATTTGTTATCGAAAACCTCCAGTGAACCTTCATGTGTCCTCATATGTAAAACACATGTAGGTTTTCTTGTATAATACTGGTTAAGGATAAATAATCATCTGTTTTCTAAATGTATAAAAAAATGATGCAACCTGAGCCCATACCCCAAACAACTAGGAGACAACATAAAGCTGTGGTGTACACCCCTTAGGAAACAAGCCAAGACCGTCTCCAGCAGTGGAAGGCAATGCCACTGTATGTTTCATTTTACATCACTTCTTTTGTTTGCTGTAGAATGTGGTTTCTTATTGAGAGTTGGCAGCAGAAGTGATAAAGACCTAAAGAAAAAAAGGTGATAAAGAGCACCTAAATATCCTTTTGTTGGCTTCCTGTACTTAAATGATGGTTTGAGTACGCTGTCAGAGCAGTGCTACTTCTCCATCCTCTCATGTTGGACTAATGGAAAAAAGGCAATACACTGACTCACTATCACCTCTTGCAGCAAGATACAGTAGAAACTTTTATTTCTTCTCATTTTGTTATTAATTGTTTTTTAAAATATTACATATTGCACCTTTACATTTTCACTGGATACTCTTTTAACACCCTGTATGTATCTTGCTACCATGAACAGATGTTAAAAATCTAAATATTGTAAAACAGTGTAGTAATTTGTTTAGTGAGCTGTAGATACTAAATTGCTCCTAGGTGTGAGTGTGTGTATGTGTGTGTGTGTGTGTATGTGTGTGTGTGTGTGTGTATCTGTGTGTCTGCCCTAAAATGTGAGGGACTGTCGACCTGTCTGGGGTGTTTTCAACCCTCATGACCCAGAATAAGTTTAGATGAAGAGTGAGTAAGTGGGTTTTCTGTCAGGTAGCTTTTAAAGGCATTTGATGCTTTGGACGTCCACTTTTTGGGTTCCAGTCACACCCTTGTCTTAAATTTCTCTAGAATGGACTGCATTTCACGTTAAACCATACATTATTACCATTTAATTATGCAGAAATTTGGATAATCAGCGGAATTCACCTTTTAAACTTTAAACTTTAAGGGGTCCTTTTCGGAAATAAAGATTTTGATGAAGTAAGTGACTGTTTGTTAGTTTAAACACACTATTCACTCGCCTACATTGAATTCGGTGCCGCAAAGTTTATTTGTATTTTCTTTGCAGTGTATTTAATTATTTCCACATATTGACATAGTATTGAGCCTGCAGCAGTTCCATTTCACTCGTTCACATTGAGCAATAGGAAGTAATTTAGCCCTGGCAGCTTTTTGAAAGAGAGTCGCCATTTAAAACAGAGGTTATTTACATATATCGGTTTTAAAGGCACAGTAAAGGATAAATAGAGGTCGGAAATGGTCATGCAAAAATGAACACAAACGTCATAAGTGGACAAGAAAAACGTAAGATACAAGCCTTTCATAACAGTAAAGTCTCAAATCTGAGGATTTTTTTCATGCTATACATTAGCACCTCAGTATATGAGAGTTAAATTAGAGCTGAGGGATAAGCTCCGAGGACACAGAGGGTGGCTCTTAATAATTTAGTCCCAGGCGAGGCCAATGGAATTGTCAGTGCTGACTTTAATACTGTGTTTAAACTCCATCCTAATGGACCTGGCCTCTGCTGTTCTACACAGCCAGAGAATTTATACTCTTCCTGCTGTAATTTTGTTCCCCAGGAGCAAGAAGGTTACCCTTTATCCCCAAAGATTGCACATTACCCAGCTAAGTGCTTTTTTTACTACCTCTCTTCCATCATTCAGACTTAAACTTTGGAGGAGATACTATGTATAAAAAGGGGTTTGAAACATTAAGGCGTTTTAAGTACTGATGGCTTTGACTCATTCAGCCATCCTCTTGCCTTGACGTCTCATTGCGTTTTTGTGACGGTTTTGTTTTAACATGCCAAAGGCTTATCATAAAGTGTTCTTATTTCCCTTTTGATATCAATATTAAGAGAAGAAAATGAAATAGAAGTATTTGGCTGGAGTTTCTACTGTGGCTCAGTTTGACAGCGGCGCTGGCAGATGCAAGCAGCCACCGGCAATCCTTGAACATTTATGTACTTGCTCAAATCCAACTCGCAACTCATCCTCATCCTCCTTTCTTTTTGGAAACTTCACAAGAAGGAGGCCTTGCACAATAAACTATATTGTAAATCTGATATCACAGCAGATGACGAATCTGCCTCCACACCCCACCGCCCCGCCACCCCCCCCCCCACCCCCAACCAATCAAAACAATGTTTTATTTAGGTCAGGGGAATGGAATCACTGTGGCCAAACCTTGATTCTGTAGTCAGTTAACCAGTTTTGTGTTGATTTTGAGGTGTGGTTTAGATCATTGTCCTGATAGAACATCCAGTCGCAGCCCAGTTTACGCTTCCTGGTTGAAGCCATCAGGTTTTATATATAACCTTTGAACCAAAAAACAGCTTTATAAAAAGAATATTAATTCTTAACCACTGTGGCTCTGCATCACTGTTGTATTGTGCCTACCTTTACACCAGTGCATTGTCAGTTACTATTACTTCATGGCTATTGTCACAAGTATTTATCTTGCAGCTTCTCCCTGTCCTCTTCCTCTTAAATAATTCCACATTACAGCCTTCTTTCCCCCGCTTACAACTTACCAAAAGGCAACCTCATGCATGTTGCACATTTGATCTTACACAAACACACTTCAGCCCTGATTATTGCTGCCCATGAAACATTTCCCTGAAGAACTCCACATGGTTGAACCATCAGACCATGGACTGTTTTGATTCCTTCAGTACAATAATTGCCATAATACCTAGGCTGTTTTTAATAAGAATGAATCAAATTGATCTGAAAGTCAAAATCCCACTGAGTGTAACAAAAGAGAGTGAAATTACTGTAATTCACCAGCTCTTTAAGGCCCAAGCCATCAGTTAATGCCAATAGAGTGCCTTCAAAAACTAGTTTTGGGAAAAATGAACTGCATCTATGACTGACATTAAATATGGCCAGATTGAGTTGAGTCCATAAGGACATCTTTGGGTAGCTAGAGGAGAAAGAGGTGATTTGATCATTATTGGATGAGATGCAAAGGCAGGGCATTGATCTGGTATCGATGTCCAGGTGAAGCAGAGATAAGAAGACAGACAGGTGATAAGAGGGAAGAGCGTCATCCTGATAGACAGGACGAAAGAATAGAGGAAGAGAGAAAGTAGCCTCAAGGTGAGCTGAGGAATTCTTGAATGTTCTCCCTAATACTACCACTGAGCTTTCAGCTTAGTTTCAAAACAAAGGCTGAGTATTTCATACTTTGCAGAACTGAAGCAAAACCAGGAATAGAGTTTCCAATAATGGATCAGCACATACCAAATGTTCTGCTTATTGATTTCAAGGCCATTAACAATAATTATCGATGACTCAATAATTTTTTTGTCTGTTAGGCCATATCTGACAGGCCATATTGATTCATTTTAAAATGGCAACTAAAATGGCAAATAGCTGTGGATGATGATAATATTATCATTCTATTCAATGAAATGTGCCTAACAGGATATATTTAGTGCAGGTCACTATTGTTAGTTAACCAGGTAATGCTTGAAGGCTAGAGAGCACTGATTCCTTTGACTCACAATAGGTCGGTTGGAACTATATTATATAGTCTGCCTGGCACTTGTCTTTGGACAAGTTATTGTTTGAGCTAGACAGCTTACAGGCTAAAATAATAATGTTCCCAAATAGGCTTCAAGTTTAGATTTTTACAGACTTACAAATATGGTTGTGTTTAAGCTGGAGACCCAATGAATTGTGTTGACTTCTGTCCCTCACTCAAAGACAATTCATAAGCTCAGAGTTATTAGGTTAAACAGGCCAACTTCAGACAACAGTAATAGTAATATAGGCTATAACTGAAACAGCAGCTCCTGTAATTTGGTCTTATTCATTTTGCATTTTCCTTTTAAGAATGATTCAATTTTCAGCCCTACTGAACTGTACCAAAAGCAAATCAAGCAAACTGAGTCATTGTGACACCTGAGATTTCATGATGTGTCGATTCCTAAAGAATCGTACTCAGTAGATAAGTACTTTTTGATTCGAAAGTCCTCGGGTAGGATTGCTATCGTTCAAACAGTCCATTAAACTTCAAGAGTTCAATCGGCCATCCACTCGTATGCTTCATGTGTGCTTAAATATTTGATGTGTTACTTCATATCGTGACATGGAGTGGATTGGCTCATTTCATTTCACATATCCTCCTGAAAATGTCACAAGCCCTTCCAAGCATCCCCATAAAAGCCACCGCCAAAACTCGAGGAGTTCACTCTGAGACGCATGACAGCCCTAAAGGGGTTAACGCAAGAAGCTCCAAAAATCTGGGGCATTACAACCCCCTCGAGTCTTCACGTCTGGGAATAAGAGAGGGATGAGGGAGCTCAGAACTCAAAGCTGTTTGAGGAGCGGGGGAAAAATACTTCTCACACATCACATCACATCACAACCAACGTGCTGCATCGCTATAGGCCAAAGCTGGCTGGGTAACTGTTTGAAAAGCTCATGATGCTTCCAAATGGCCATTATTTCATCAATAATACAGGAATGCTGAGCTGTAGCAGTTAGATACTTACTGCACACTCTCAATGGGGTTTGCAGCCATGGCTTAAGAGCTGAAGCTTCATAAGAGAAGAGTCTTCTCTGTGCCCTTTATAGATCAGTTTAACAATTTGACTTCGTATTGTAATCAGAGGTTATAACTGGGCTAGTCCTCCTGTAGTAAATCAGCTGAAAATGTCAATTGGCTTCAATACAATGTTTGTGAGATTCATTTAAGTGCTCTCAGAATCCTTAATAATCACACATACTCCAACCCCAAGTTCATACTTTTCCAATAATTCCTATTGTTTGACTAGGTTTTAACAAATATTGTAGATTCTGTAACTATGCCTCAGCCTTTAAGTATCCTGGATCAGTGTAAAAAGGTTTCAAAAATAACAAACAAAGATAATACACTTAAAATAATTAACGTAAGCCATTAACACATCAACAGATATGATAGCTGTTAGTGCATGCTTTCAGTGATAAGAACTCTGTAGCACATACATTCAGCAATATGTTCACATATTGTTATATAACACTCATGGAAATTTAGTACTGATACACATTCAACCAAATATCTATAGACATCTGAAGTCATGTGGTCATTCTGTTGTCACCATCTTGACTGTCACTCATACAAGGAATTTAAGACTTGTTTTCTCTATGATAAAATTAATGGATTTTTTTTTTAATATCACCACTGCCATACCTTGTGCTAAACTAAAATGTTCCAAAGTTAATGTTTTGCCATACAGGCCTTTTTTTCTCTCACTTGTGCAGTTCTTATGAATTATGAGATCATTAAAAAGCCAAAATACCACTATTGCTACAATGTAAGGTACCACTATCATAAGACTGAAATAGCCCTTGCAATGCAGTAGGGTAGGTGAAATGTGGTATTTATGGAGGATTTGCTAGTTTCACACTGCAGTTTGAGTTGTGTCGGCATTTAACAGAGTTGAAGTTTAGTAGAAGGTTTATTTTATTTTGGTGTGTATGAGTGTTAGCTTGCAAGTGTGTAGCATATATATGTGTGTGTGTGTGTGTGTGTGTGTGTGTTAAAAACATCTTTTAGCATGTCTGTCATAGGAACCCTGCCTAATACTGGCATTACACTGACTACAGAATGACAACACAACTTTAGAGGTCTGTGATGCCCATAAATAGAATCTGGTCCTAGATCAGCTCAAAAGAGCTAATTCTGCCCGGAACGGGACACGTGCAGTAAGGTCCAGGAAATGTGTGGGGTCAAAAGCAGAATCTCTCACGTGGAAAAACTGCAGTTCTCTGTTTTCCGAGCAATGGGAGAGAGATTTTTTCCCTTAGTTTTACAAAGGGAATAGCAAATAAATGCGGAGAATATCAATTACAGCAGCGACTTTCTTTCTGGGCCGGCTCTGTGTGCAGCATTCGCCTGAAGTGAGGTAAACGGGGATGCGCCTGGAGAATGCTGGAGATAGAGAGATGGGAAAATAAATGATCAGTTACAGTGGCTGCCTTTTTCAGGCGCTGCGTCTGTGTGCGATGTTTGCCTAGAGTGAGTTTCATCCCCAGAGAGGGAGAAATAGGACCAGCCACCCACAGAAACCCATGTGAAATGGATTTCTTCAATAGAAAAGAGAGAAAAAGAGAAGGGAAAAGAGAGAGACACAGAGCAAGGGAGATGGAGCCTTGATAAGGCGGTGGTATACGTTGCATCAGTTGCGGGCAGCGGGCCGATCGCCTAGACTTAGTGGTCAATCACGTGTCACAGTTTTAATGGTAACTGAAATGATTTTCATTGCTGCCTTCAAACCTTAAGCCATTAAATTGCAGTAATTTTAGACCCGCAACCAGTAATTGTGGTGCCACTTCATTCAGATAGTTTTTCAGTAGCATTAGGTTTAGGATTAGTTAGGATTAGGTAAGGTTAGGGTAGGGTGAGAGCTATGTTTTGGATTAGGGTTGAGTAGTTTTAGGTTTTATAAGGCTCAAAAAGTTTAGAAATGTCATTGTGATAGGATGCTAATATTGTCTCTAGTATCTAGAAGCCCTTAGCTCAGCCACAAAGCAGTAAACCATGCAAACTCACAGAGCGAGGCCACGAGTGCTGAAGCACATAGTAAAACTTGCCTTTCCTCTGTTGCATTACTTGCTACAGAGTTCCAGACTGCTGAAAGCAACATGAGCACAAGAACTATGTATCAGGAGCTTCAAGCCTAAGATCCCTATGCACAGGGTTAGCTGAAGTATTGTAAAGTATTGTACATTTTTGGATGCCAAAAGAACAATACCTACTGGAATTCAGAATCCAGTGTTGGAGCCAGTGTTAAGGTTAGGTTCAGGTTTTTGGTAAATATTAGGATTAGTGGGAGTGTAGGGTTAGTTTTCGGGGTAGGTTGGGATTTTGGGTTGGGGTTAAGGTTAAGGTTATGGTTGGATTGTTTGAGAAAGAGATGTAGGTTGAGATAAATGAAAAGAAAAGCATTTTCAAGGCATCTACAACTTCTTCGGTTTATGGGGCTTATCTCTTGTTGCCAGATGAAAAGCATGCTTTTGTGAAAGGCAACAAAAAGGCTTAAAGCCCTAATTACAGTCCACTTGCAGTTGGATCATGACTCATAATCATGACACAGAATATAGTGTCTCAGTAGAAAATAAATAAATAAATAAAAATTTAATAAATGTATGCTCAGTAAATAACCCAAATATAACATATGTAGTATTCAGATATAACCATGACTCCAAAGAAAAAACTGGAGCAGAATAGTTATAAAAAAGATTGCTTTCATAAAATAGCTGAAAGCTGCAATCACATATAACTGCCTAACATTCTGTTTTTACAAGGCTGTAACTCTTTCAGAATAGCTCAGTGATCTGAGTTACAGACTGACTTAACAATCCTAATGTCAAAACAAACCATTTCAAGAGGGAAAACTAATAAAAGAGGTATTCAGAGTGCCAGCAGGTTTACTGTTTCATTCAACACCGCCAATCCTCATCTATTAAGGCATTCGGTAGTCAGGTGTCATTATGAATGAGCAAAGCTTATTAAAATTCAGTCAGTTTCCATCAGGCTGTGATCATGTGCTTAAGATCAGCTATTGCCCTAACTGTGTAAAGCTGCCTGGCTTATACAGATGCATTTGATAACTTCACATATTGGGGGGCTAAGTTGGGTGAAAATCTGAAAGAATGTGGGTTGATTCATTTAAAGTAATATCATATAAGAATCATGTTTGATTCCCTAAAGATCCTTCCAATAGATTCACTTGAAACTACCATTGTCTACCATAGGGATGTCAGTGACGTTTTATGACAACACAAAAGGGGTTGATCTATCACATCACTCTAAAGAAGCCTTTTTGACACCTTTATTTTTGAGAGTGTGGTTAGCACATCATGCCATTCTGCTAATGCTTAAAGTACCCATGAAGCCACGTGTACAATAGAAGAAAATCAGTAGAAACAAGGACAAGGCAGTTGAAAATCTATGATTTGATGGGTTTATTGTGGGACAAATGTTACAGTGATGCTGGAGAACAAACTTGCGCTGCCACATAAATTAATGTAACAGTAAATAAGGTAACACGAATGAGAAAGAGAGAGCAATAGCAAGAGGTGAGGTGCAGAAAGCGACACTGTGTTCCAATATCAGTTAATCATATTCATATACTCCTATTGTGATGATTGCAGTTGAGATGATTTGCCTTATAGCTATGTAAAGCTTACTGTCAAAAAAGGAGTGAGGAATCAGTTAAGTGAATGATTTGCATACAGTAAGTGTGGAAACTGTGTTTTTTGGAAGGAGCTGAAGAACTTGCACAGGCTGTTGTGTACAAGCAGAATAATGGAAGTACGCCAGACTCTGATGTAAAAAGAACATTGGTCGGTAATGAGGGTAGGAGACACTCTCTCACTTCTAGTGTCATTCTTTTAAAGAATCCTGTATTTTTCTTGTTTTTTTCCTCTGCGGTCCTTTTTCTGTGGGTTTAGGTACCAAAAACAGTGAGAATTTATTTTGACTTCATTTCCCTACATACATAATATGAGCAAAAAGTTTTATAGTCATAACCATGGGCAAAGACTTTGGCGTAGAGTAAGAAGACACAGGAAGGATAACGCTCCAAATAAATGCTCTTTTATAGAACATAGCAGCACTAACTAAACGGCGGAGATAGCAGGCAGGTAGTCACACACTTCAACTCTGAGGGTAGGCACAAACACTGCAGTACTGCCCCACAGCACAGCAAATACAACAACTATTTACATTATTAAAGTCTCTCTCACTAAAAGTCCGGCACTTCCCAAGTTGCTATGCATGTCCATGAAGAGCAGCAGGTCGCAACTCAGCTCCCCCATTTCAGAAGAGCCAACAGACACAACCATACAAAGTCCTAGCAGAGTCTGAGCAGAGTCCACGGGGCATGTCACCCCCCAGCAGCCCTTCTGCAGCTATACAGAATGTCCAGTGCCAGTCTTTCCCCAAGGCTGCATCCTCTTCCCCGGAATACCGGAGCACAGAGAAAATAAGCACTGTGCTCTCCGCTCCAGTGCAGAGGATCTTCTTGTACCTTGTGGCATCACTCCTCGTGCTACTGGAGGTGGCGGAAGCAGCAGCAGCATTCTTTCAGCCATTGTTCACCTTCTCTGCCACCCACCGCTCCTCTGCTGTCTTCAGCACATTCCTGTGCCTCCAGTGCGGGTTACTAGAATATACTTTAAAATCAGTAAATTGAAATTGTTCAGACACCATAAATTAATAAACCTTAACAAATTAGCTTTATTGGCACATTGTGGTTCAGGTTGTACTATTTCTCTTGGCAAACCATTTGCAGTTCTTAAAGATTACAAGACTCCCTCTGCGATTTTAAAATCTAATTTATTTTCAATGAGTTTGAAGTCAGGAGGTTGACTAGGCCATACAGGCTCCTAGGCCATCCTTCATCTCCTTCAGAAACCACTGATTTTAGCTGTATGTTTGGGGTCATTGTATTGTCTTGTTGAAATGGCTGAGAACTTTAGGAAGCTCTTTTATCTTCACCTTGATTGCTACTTGTTGTGTAAAATCTTCACAGCATCTATTATAATAACACCAGGTGTACTTTGCACAAGGATATATTTATTTTTACAGCATTAGTTGAACTTGTTTATTATATTTTCTACCTTTGTATATATGTTTATATGTAATATAGCATCTGAATACTTTTTACCCATATTTTTTTTTCCTGCAAATAAGCCCACCGGACAAAACAATTATTCACATTACGTGTTTAAGGTGGTAGTAACTTCAGGCTCTGCAGATGGTGTTACACAAGGGCGATCAGGCTATGAATACCTGTAAATTCATAGATAGAGAAGAGGTGGAGTGGATGCCTCATTCGATGTGTGGAAAATGGGTCGCAAAGCAGATGTTAATGATTGGCAAAAAGGAGTGATTGCATTTGGGCGCGCCAAAGGCCATAGTGTGAAGGAAGTAGCTGAATGCAGGTGTATTGAAGCATACGGGTCATGCGGGCCTACCAGCAGTGGTAAAAATCCCAGTGTACAGGAAATTCTCCTCAGAATTGTACCAGGGAAGGCATCCACCAAATCTCGCCCAACTGCACAATTCTTTGATGATAGAGAGGCTGAACATTGATGTCACCTACATCCAGAAACTTCCATGCCAGTCCATGCCAAATTGAATCACAGCTGTTGTTCATGGACATGGAGGCATTACATGCTATTAGATATGTTTCAGTGACAGGTGACTAATTTTTTGTATGGTGAGCCTACCTTTGTTTATGTTTATGAATACATACTTTTTTCAATCATATATATTTTATATTCATGTAAGTCAAAAGACATTAAGTGTGCCAATTTAAGTGGATAGGTACACTGGGAGTGTTTAAATACTTAAAATGACAAAAACAAAAGTGTCTGAAAACTGACTATAATGCCTGAAAATGAATGGTTTTCGTAACCTTTACAATACTTACCTAATTCATCAAGTTCTGTTTCATAATATGGAAGCTTTAAAACTTTCAGTTTGCATTTATTTTAATTTAGATGCATTGGGTTTCTTTATCCACATGAGAGTGGAGCGTGTTCACTTTGAAGATAGGCAAGAGCCACACAGGTGGATGTATCAGGCAACAAGATAAAGGGAACAAGAAAAGAAGGAAAGGCAATATAGGGTACTTAGTGGGTGTCCATTTATGTTTACCCAGCTAGCACACAGCACATATCTCCATCTTCAGGCTGGGGACTGAGGGGCCTTGGTGCCAGTGGAGGGTGCCTGTGGTTATTGATGGCCTGTCAGGAGCAGTGATAGCATCAGCATTCTGCTCATCAGGAAGTGTGAACACACACACACAGACCCCCACAGACACATACTCTGCTGCCACTGAATCTCTATCTCTTCACAGTTGCAGGACACATAGCCACATGAATGCAAACACATAGGTCTTTTCGCTTGAGTGTTTATCATAACCCTATGAATGACAAAACTGCCTATAGTAATGCATGACATCTTCAGGGACAGTACTGGCAGGGACTTATTTCATAAGAAATTTATTTCTGTAAATATATTTGCTCTTCCCTCTGGCTAACTGAGCATTGCAGTAGCTAAAGTCCCACTAGGGCCTGACCAGTATGAAAATTATTACTTATCTTTATACTTATATTTCCAAAAGTATCCAGACATTCCTTCTAACTAGTGATTTCTGTTACTTTAAGGTGGATCTATGTACTGACACAGGCATTCTATTGAGTACTCACAAGTTTATCTCCATAATCTGCATAGTGAAACTGCATTCTCTGGAGTAATGGAACAGTATCATATACTTTGGAATGGCATGGAATTGTTGGAATGGCATTTGTGCACCAGAACTATTCATCCGAAATTAGAACCTGGCCTCACTAATGTTCTTGAGGCAAATCCTCACAGCAGTGTTCCAGCATCTAGTGTAGGTTGTCTCTGTAGCAATGTGGAGGACAGACTTGATTTCAGTAGATATGTTGGATAAGCATTCTACCTACATAAACCTTTATGACAACTGTCATGAACATTGCCATCAGCATCAGTCATCGTAAAGGCTACTTTTGTCATCTCTGATGCCATTTCCCCTCAGTCAGTGTTATGACAACTGATGCTTGCTTGAATAATCCTGTATAAATGTCTATGTCATGTAGCCGAATTAATGCTGCCTTCCAGCAAAGTGTTGCTGAAAGATTGGCGTTGTGTTGCTGATGCTGAACGTTGCCAATTTCTCAGCATGTTTTGGTGGGGAGACACTCAGTTTATTAAGGGTTAAACAGTGTTTTACTGACTGATTAGTCAATAGTGAATTGTGAAACACTACTAGTAGTTCTTATTCAAATTATACACCCTAATATACACCCCTTACATCAAAAGATGACGGAATACCACTCCTTCTTTTTCAATGGTGACACTGATATTGAAACAATGAGTATCGACTGACA
Source organism: Semaprochilodus insignis (assembly GCA_034552555.1). Lineage (NCBI taxonomy): Eukaryota > Metazoa > Chordata > Actinopteri > Characiformes > Prochilodontidae > Semaprochilodus > Semaprochilodus insignis. Next base: position 18,326,486 of record CM067495.1, on the reverse strand, counting down.
GAGATAGTAAAACACGTTTTGGAAAATCTACTATTTGTACAAGTAAGCTATTTTTTTACTTTAGATGAGCATCTGAATGTAACTTATCATGCATAAACTACTTAAACAATCTACTCCCCCACAGGCAGGAATACACAGCTAACAATATCACGTCCTACAACATGAGTGAGTGCTATTTCATATTAGATATGTTGCAGGATTGGATCAGATTCCCTCTTTTTTTCCCTTTCAATATCCGATCCAGCATTTTCTGCTGATATTGCCCTATACTGATACCTGCCATCACTACTTATATCTGTTTAGATGGTCCTTCAATCCTCCTACTCGGCCTAGACATCCTCATTCTTTCAGCTGTGGCCAGAAGGACTAACCCTTTTTCACATCCAGCTCTGAATTAGTGCGTGTGATTTAGCGTTGGGTAAATAAACCTAGCTATTAGCCTGTAAGACTCCATTCCAAGGTCATTATACACAGCACTGATTTGCAGCACGCTTATTGCTTGTAGATTTAAACTCTTAATTTCTGGATTTAAAGCATAATCAGCCAAAGCTTCCAACAGCATAATGTGAAAAGGCTATATTTCACCATGCAAGGAATGAGCCTCAGCATTAATGATGGCTCTAGCATTTCTGAAACATGCATTAATGTCATTGCCATATGGGTGACGCACGCTGACCTGTTGTGGAACTGACCTCATAAATGTGACTTGTAGCTTTGGCTTTCTTCAATACTGACCGCTAGTCTGCTGCTAATAGAGAAGTTTAAAAGGTCCATGGGGGAAGTAGGTGATTACATTAATCATCACTAGCTAATCACTGAAGTATAGCAGGTTTTTTCCTGGGCTGAGGGATTGACGTCATGTCTGCCAGCTGAGATAAAGTCAAAAAGAAAGCTTGCCGTGTGCCAATAAAAGTGCGACAGCCCTAGTGAGCTATAGGTAAGCAAAGGTAAGCAGATGGTCTGTGCAGCATGGAGACAAGAAGATGACAGCCCTTTGAGAAATTCCCCAAGCACAGAGCTTATGTGTAGGACAACACGCTGCGTTTTGCCTGCTCTCGCTGGCAGGCCGCGTTGCTCCATCCTCCTTAATTTTCACCTCATTTACACACTGTCTCTGTGCCATTCTGTGTCTCTCTTTCTCTGCCTCTCATTCTCCTCACTCTTTTTAATGCGCTCAGCATGAGCGGATGTGATGCATTTGGTTTCACCAGTGACATAAAGAAGCAATGGGAACGTTGTTTTGATCAGGAAAATATCTGGAATGCTGAGTTTTGAAGCCATTTTAAGAAGACAGGTGGGATTGAGAATGTAGGGGGTTAAAGCTATGGTGGACCATCAGAGGGTGCTGTCAGAGTGGTGCAACAATGACCATCTATGCAGATGAGCCTCTAGAACTGATTAGTTTATTTACTTGTAAAGCTAATTCCTAATGCATCCTAATTTAAAGCACCAACTGTGCATTAGACACATGATCGTGACTAGCCATATCATATGACTAGCCAGACCTGTTGTTCAGTGTACATTTTAAGCCAGGCATTGGTTTGGCTATTTGAGGGTGGGCATTTGTAGAATCATCTGTTTCCACTTTTCTCTTAGGTAGCTTATAAGTCTACGCCAAAGAGGTGCAAGTGTTTTTCAGTCACCTAATTATGGAATGGATGTTTTAACATCTTCCAACTGTAATCTAGCAGGAGTTACCTGAACCCTTTAAAAACACATCAGACATCCCTTCTAGACTGGAGACATTGAGCCTTCTGACAGTATGACATATGTCTGTACTGTGTATGTCAAATATTGCTAGAACAGGTCTACACTACATCTGCAGAGTCTTCTGTACTGCCTGTCCAATATATGCAAGTTGATGTCCATCTGCTGTTTTTACTGCAGCAGGGATTTAGCACCGTGTGTTTTTGTTTGTAGCTTTTGCATTAAATCCGTATTTAACATTTAATAGTTGTTTACAACAGACTTTACTGAAAACTGATTTGAGTTTGTGCTGAAACGAGTGAAATGAAACACTTGTAGATACTGTAGATAGGTATGTGGCCACTTCTAGAATTTCTAGTCCTCTAGTCCCTATGGTTAAAATGAACTGCGGATGCTTGCAGTTATGCAGCGTTAAAATGTACAAGGGATTATGTGTTTAGTGTTAACTATTTTATACTATATGTCTGAAGCAGTAAGGAAGTTAGGGTGTGTTCAGGGAAACAGTGGAAACTCTTCCTACAGTTTCATTGTGCTAAATGCTTGATACACTGAATGCATCACTCTCTCACATTTGGAAAAGTTGAACTAATTTCGGCTCCTAGGATTATGTGTAAAAAATATGCACTGGCATCTGAGAATGCATAATCTGAACATGCATAGCTTTTAAGTTTAAGTTAGGTGAAAGTGAAAACAAGCAACCATTTTAATTATTTTCAAGCCCTTGAACTTGATGCTGCGGTCTGGAACAGTTTGAAATGCATGCTTGTCACATGTAGGATTCAGTTGGGGTCAAATACTCCAAACCCATTGGTTTTGGACAGTCTTATTGGGTGGGAAGAGCCCCCTGTGGCCACACATAGTGGCAGGTCTATTTATAGCTAGCTTTTAACTTTAACATTTAGCATGTAACAGTGAGCAAATAAAATGAAATTGCTTCTTTGAACAGATAATGTTGCAGGAAATTCACAGGTTGCCTAGCCAATGTTTAGAACACCTTTCCCCCATCTCCTGAAAAGACAAATGACTGATTCTGTTTACTTACAAACCATGAACTGCATTAATAATACTTGAATGCAGACAGTCACATTGTAATAATGCATTTTGAGCTTTTTATGAGTTGAACTAAAAACTCCTTTAACTTATATTTGGGGTGTTATGTGTTTGTTATGTTCCCAAGTTTGAATTTTTGAGCAGCTGTGACTTCTCCAAAATCTGAGACCATCTGGCTAGAGCTTTCTAAAAGTCTGAGTTAAGAAAGGTGTGAGGAACATGACGAAATGTGGAAAGAAAACTATCTCTGGTGTATGAACAATTTTGGTATTTCAGCTTTTTCCATCCTTTTCTCACCTCTCTTCTCAATTTGACAAGAACAGACGATGGATATATTTCATTCAAAGCAGATGTTAAAGATTTATCAGCTGGAAAGGTTCTGCCTCAACAGTGTTTTAGCAGTTCCTGCTGTGGAAGTGCTAGGTTCATAGTGCTCCAATGGCGGAAAGGTTTTTCATGGAAATCCACACATGCAGATATTAAAAGCAACCCTGCCGCTGCATTTGCCTGATGTTTTTTTCACATCTCCTCAGAAACAAAAACAGCAGTGTACTTTTTTAATGAGCAGTAGCGTGTCGTATTAGCATTATATCCACAGTGCTCTGTCTTTGTAATGAAATAACAGGCCGTTACTGCAATATTTCATGCAATGAGAAAAAACATTCAAATTCTGTGACAGTAACACACATCAGAGCTCAACGGTGATTATGGCGATTTCCATGCTTGGTGTCTGGATGCCAAGATCAATTTCGGAGATCAAAATCTTTGAAATGGTGCTCTTATTTTATTTCATTTGTGCTCATAATGGCCACCAAGAACATGTTATTAACTGTCCAGCAATCCAGAAAAAATGCAGAAAACAATGCAGAAAAAAACATCCATCAGTTTTTTTCAGTATAGGTTGTGCCCATTCTTTGACTTTCAGCTTCCCTTCTTTTTAGGAGAGTTTTCAGAGAAATCTGCAGGAATATGTTCCCACACAAGTTCAGTCTTAAAAGTTAGTTGCATTTACTGCTTCTTACAATCCAGCTAATTCAAAACACGTTCAATGATATTGAGGTCTGGGCTCTGAAGTGGCCATTCCATTGATCTGAAAACACCAGTAGTTTCTTAGTCTGATTTATAAATGTTCTTTCTTTTTTCATCTATTTTTTTCATGACAGTCTGTTTACCCTGACCTACATTAAAGGTCAATAACCTTTTGCTCTTTCCTGTAAAGTTACCATTATGCTATATTTTTATTTTGCTTTGTTTTTTTTGGCACTGTGATTATACATATTAACATTTGCAGAAAACTTTAACTGAAAATTGAAGTTTGTTCCCTGCAGAGGTGTTGCAAAACATGTAATATGGTATCCAAACTTTTACATGTGACTTTATAACTAAAGTTGCTAGGCTAGACGTGACTATTATTTAAAGTAAAATACCAGTTTCCTACATTCAAGGCCTATTTGAATATTTTTGAATGCTGCATTTTAAAAGCAAGTGACAGCTTTGAAACTGCATTGAGAAGGCTCACAGTTAATCTCCCGAAGACTAGTCTGAACAGAATTTCACAGATAGACCTTGAACAGTGAAACTCCTTTTCAGTCCTGATCTGCATCTGAAATCCACCCACAGTTTTCATGTGTAGGATTCTGGTAGTTTCAGCTGTCCACTACAAGAAACTACACTATAAGAAACACCTTAGACTTCCATGTAGATGCTGAACAGTTTAGTTCTCTTGTGATAATTCTTTCTAGCTGACACTGTGCAATTGTTTTAACAGCTAAGCCAGGTTCTCTCCAGCCAGCTCCACCCCCTCTGGTAGAGTGGCAGGACCTGTCTTTTGCCGAAGGCAGTGAGCCTTAAACACAGCATAGTGTACTCCAGAGACAAAGTGCCCAGAGCTACGCCAGCTGCTGCAGTGATACCCACAGCAGGGTGTGAAAGCTTTGGTGGGTGGGCAGTAGTGTTAATGGCTGGCAATAAATGAAGGTGTGAAGTTTTTGCTTCACAATCATGAGTCATCAGCGGGGATGCTAGAATGACAGTGCTCTCACCGAGTCCTATGAGTAGAGATGTGCAGATCATGTAAATCCTCATATACAAGATGGTACAAAGTGTTTTCTTTTAGACGTAATTTACAGTACTGTGCAAATGTACAATGTGCAGATGTAAACAACCTTTAAACCTAAGCTGTTTCTGTGGAGATTAGATATGTATACAATAATCCACTCCTAACAACAGCATAAGACTTGGTAGACCACAAAAACACCAGCAGATAACAGTTCATCAAGCTTTCATCTTTAAAATAGAGAAGAAATTGAGCCCCACTCTTGCTTACACCTGAGAAAAGTCCAGAGGTGTTTACATTGTATTGTCTTAATTCATTTCCTTTCCCTACACTCCTATAAGTACAGTTTACAAAAAGGGTTCTTTGGAGTGATGTTACAGAAGAACCACTTTTGTTCCCTAAACATAGTTGGTTATTTGATGGATGGTTCATTCATGTAAATAAAACATGTGAATGTGAAGAACCTGCTTAACATGCAAGAGAGCTTTACCTAGAATATACAACCAAGGTATACATTACTGTGCAAAATTTAGAAAATACCCTTCATGACTAGCTTTTCAGGAGGTCTTTCTAAGAAGGTCAGATACAAAATAACAAGATTTAAGACAATAAGACACAATGGGAAAATCAAAGAAGGGAAGTTTAAAAACTTGGAGTTCAAAAAAGAAACATAACAGCACTCCTAACAACCGTGACCAAGACCAAATAGACCACCAAAACTGTTACCATCAGATAAATAGTACTTCAAGCTTTCATCTCTGAGAGAGCAGAAAAGTCTGAGAGATCAGAAACATTCAGAAAAACCATACCTCACCTGTGAAAAGGTAGCTCAATTCTATGAGTCCAGAAAGATGCCCTTAAAGATAAAGAAAATCTGCAAATCAAGCAAAGAAGAATGTGGTGTTGAACAATGGTCTCACCAGTCCAGACCCCAGAGCAGCTGGTTTGTAGAAGCAGAAAATGCAGTATATCCGATAAACTGAACGCAAGAATCGAAGCTGTAATAAAGGCAAAGCATAGTTAAAGTAAATACTATTCAAAAATAGATTCAATTGCCGGGGTTTCTGCATCACATATATAGAATATGTTTCTATGTTTTTCCTGATGGAATGAAAACAAACTTTTAAACTGGAAATTAAATAAAGGAAGGGTGGAAATCAAATAATTGTGAAGGACAGAAATCACGTTTGTCATACACAGATGATACACTTACAGAATAGTGCTAATGGCTGAAGTAAAGCAAAGCACCCATTGCTGACTCACACTATAAGACTATGTGCACATAGCTTGTGTAAACTACATAGAAAAGTACCGGCAATAAAATTGGAAGCTGGGGAACACGTTCACCATGCCCAATACCAAATATCAGCTAGAAAGGTATAAAGCCCCCAATTGGACTTGTCTTCTCTTGTCTTCTCTCTCCATCTAATACCTTTGGAACAAGTTGGAGTGGAGTTTGAAATCCTGAGCATCCAACACCAGTACCTGATCCAACACCAGTACCTGCTCTTGAGGCTAAAAGCAATTAAATCCTCACAACAATGTTCTAACTACATAAATTAGGGAGCATCATCACCTCCTGGAGCAAACCAGACTCTCTTGCTGTATTGATGGGCCTTCAGAGTCCAGATTTATTATGAGGTTTGGTATGTATGTCCATAAACCATTGTGAGCATCTGAACCCAACAGTCCCCAATCCATATAGGGGGTTGGATTTATGGGCCTTATAAGGTTGTGGAAACCATGTTTGAGTTAGGTATATATAATCTGTGTGTCAGTAGGAAAGCACATGAGCACAGAGACTGGTCTGCTTTTCCTCCTGCATGCAATTTGAATTAAAACGATTTGAACCTTTGACCTTTCACGTTATGGACGACACAACATCTAGTATAAACCCTTCCCAGAAGAGTGGAGGCAAAGGATACGCTGGATGGACAGGTGTTTACAGAAGCTTGGGCATATAATAAGTACAATTCCACGTTATGTGCACTATGCAGACTGAGGAGACACCCTGGTAATGATGTCACATCGCTGCCGGTATATAAACAGAATGATAAACATAAATCTAATGTGGGTGTGAATCTTAACCTGTTGTGCGTAAGAAACGACATGATTCAGTATAAACAGTTGCAATTGAGTCATATCCCGACTAACAGGCAAAAATGTAATTCGTTTCTTTTCTTTAGCACCACTGAAGCATTCTGATCATTTTCATATTCTTGAATATTAACAGAAACATGGCAATCCATTTTCTGTCCCTCGAACTGAGCCGACGCCGTTATCTCAACAACAGGCTCCACGCCTCATTTGCTCGGCCGAGCAAACTGAATCGTCTTTATGGATTTCCAAATGATGCTCTCTCTAGCGACAGCAGTATTAGCAGATCACCAGGCAGTGCTTTCCTCAAGAGCGTTTCATTCTGTGTTCATAATTGAACCGGGGACCTCAAAATATTCATTCATTCATTTACTCATTCAAATACTAAATCCATTAGGCCTGTATTCTGCCCCGTCCAGCTCCCTGATCAAATACATACCTGACTGCATTTCATTTGCAGTTGCATTTGCAGTACAACACAAAAGATCATGAATGGTCAGCGGCAAATCTGCTTAAATCATTGATGTCAAATGGTACAAATGGTTCTAAATAACAACTGAACACCTGCCTAAATCACCATCTCTTGGCCTTTTGATTAGGCCTGAATTGTTAGGTGACAGAATTCTTCAGACACGTCACACTAGAATTATCCCTAGTGTTTCTTGGTAGGGCCTTGTTTAGGCCTGCCCATCATTTGGAGCTACAGTAAATAATAAGCAACAGCAAAAATAATTCAACTCTTCGTCATTTAACTGGTTTGGCTTTTAATCATGCTTATGTGCTAAATGAGCTCTGAAAGAACAGGTTTCTTGGGCAAGCAGATGGCTTTCTTTTCTTGTGAAGACTATGTTTATTAGTTTATTAGTAAATTAGTCAATTATTTTGTGCAGTTAGCTAGCAGATGCTAATGTAAATATAAATACAACATGACGTTGTGACAGGACGAGCTGCTAAATGTTTAACATTAAGGCTTAGAAAATTTCAGTGACTACCAGTATGTAACAAACTGTAGTGAATCCTGTGCCGGTAAGATTTTGACAGATCGCTTGCAGTGTAAACTCCAGATCCAGTGTAAACTCCAGTAGCCTGGATGAAAAACTAGCCTCTTCTGCTTCTGTGAATGTGCTGTCTATTTTAATGACTTAGCTATTCAGGCTGCTAACTAGATTTATTAATTAGTCATGGCTGACTTATTCATGGCCAACTTTACCCACTTGTTCGACCTCTCCCTATCACAGGGTACAATTCAGCTGGGAGGGTAAAGGCTAGCATGTACTGCCTGAAACGCCACCTCATTGCTTCAGACCACTGCTAATGCAACACAATTGGACAGCTCAGTGTGTTTGGAGGAGAACACTAACTACCAATTATCTACGCTAGTTAACATACACCCACATTAGCTAGCATCACACTGCGTGAAGAGGGAGAGGGCAATCCAACCCACCCAGAGAGAGAGTGAGGCCAATTATGTTCTCCTGGACTCCTGGCTTTAGATAGCTGTGGCATTGCTAGGGACCAAACTCCTGATCTCTAGATAATAGGGCCAGTGCTTAGACGGTTGCCCAAATAGACGACGTTACTGAGGAAGACTGTCACTAAATAGATACAATATTTTTTTTTCATAACCAGACCATAACGTGTTTGACCCCATAGCGGTTAACCTTTTAAATTCAGGGTCAGCCACGTTTGAGGTACCAGTCCCAAATGCCATTTCGTTTGACTTCATTACGTCCTTTAATAGCCCAGTAATGGTCAACAGTTTATGTGGACCATGGCTAATCTCTTTAAGTGAAGAGGTATACCTGTACTAATTGCTACTGTTTCCTATTCCATACCTCTGTGGGAACACGGTGTACCCTCCTGTCTCTCATAGCCCATGTCAGATATTCCCCAGTAGGGCAGTATGCCTATTAATTGGCTGGAAATGGGTCCATCTCATGCATCAGTAATAATAACAGCGCTACGCTACATTTGCAGCCGCCCTTGTCCCACTCTCCATTTCAAAATTGGCACATAAAGAGAACAGCTTCTTTTAGAGATCACTCGCTCCGAAATTAAACTCCTCAAACGAATGGAAAGATAAAGTCTACTCTTTATAAAGGCTTTCTATTAAGGACCTTCTTATTGCCGACGAGACGCTGCTCTCCATTTGACTGTTGTAACAGGTAATTGTTTTTATCGAATTAGGCGGGATATTCACTTCTGCAATTTCTGTTATCGCTGTAATTTGAAGCGCATTATGACCAAGTACAGTGTGCCCCTCGGGAGCTAAGGAAATGGTAGGACAAGTTAAGAAAAAAAGGAAGTGACTGACACCAGTGTGCATTTATTGCTTTTAATGGCATATTTTCCCTTTACTATTGTGATGAAGTTACTGAACTGCTTTTTTTTTTTTTTGAGTGATGGCTTCAGGCAGATCACACTAGAATTAGCCTTAGTGTTTCTAGGTAGCGCTTCGTTTAAGCCTGCCCATGTTTTGGAGCATGTACTAATAAGCAATAGCTAAAACAATTCATAAAATAAACATGTAGATTGATGTTCTAGCTCCACAGGCAGCAGCATCATTTAACTGGTTTAACATTTGAACCTGCTATTTCACAAGATGAGATCTGTATGAACTGGTTTCTAGAACAAGCAGATTCATTTCTTTTCACATGAAGACTATGTTTACAAATTAGTTTAGTAACTATTTTTACTATTAGCTCTTATAACTGTTAGCTATTTTCTTACATAACTAGCAAATTTACATAATGCTGTGACAAGACAAGCTGCTGGATACTTCTAACTAACAGAAAATGATACGGCTGAGAATATTTCACTGACTGCTGTTATGTAACATGATTCTGACAGATCACTTACAGTGTGAAGTGCAGATCCTCAGTGAGTAGTTTGTTTTGTCAGAACACCAGTCTGAAATAAAGCTACCACTTACTGTCCATTCTGCTGCTTTGATCTGCATCTCCACAATGATGCCCTGAAGAACCTGTAAATGGACGGCTTTTAAACAACCGTTTATGTGAATGATATATGCGTATGTAAGTAGCATTTTATAGATCCGCATAATGAATAGTTTCTGTAGCATTTAAATGCTTCCCCCAGAACAGTACATCCAGGCTAAGAACCAATTAGGACATCCTTCAAAGTCAAGGGAAACTTTCAAAAGTGGAGTTAAGTAAATTATGACAACCGTAACAACTGTAACTGATAGACCAAGACCTGATAGACCACCAAAACTTATAATAGTACTTAAACCTTTCATCTTTCAGAGAAAATCAAGCTTCACTGCTCATTCAGATCTGAAACAATCCACTGTGAGGATAGATCTGAAAAGATATTACTGCTGTCCAAACAACACTGTATCTCCAAAATGATGAAAACACGTTTTACCTTTAATGTAAGTCAACAAGACTTTTAATGGAATGTGATGGAATAAGATTTCCAGGTAATTTGGTTCATTGCTTGTGCTCTATGAAATGTACACACAATGTAAAAGTCAACAGGTACTTTCAATTGCGTCAAAAACCAAAATGGGGGTAGCAATAGCAGCAATACACTGATATCAAGAACTTCGGTTCATGATAAAATACAACTAAGAAGCTGCTGGTGTTCTCAGAACAATGGATGGACTACCCCAGAGCTCTGACATCTACATTATGAAATGTGCCTGGGATTACCTGGATTGTGAGAAGAAGAAAACAAACAACTTCTAACCTTTAGCTCTCTGTTGGAGTTAACATTTCTGTTAAATACATGTTTTCTGCTTTTTCTGATAACTTTTGCTTAATCCCCATTTTCGCTGGAAATTAAAGAAATAGATGGAGGTCTCTGACTTTTGCATGGTACTGTATATTTAAGAGTGTAAGCCACAGTAGGGCCATGGGCGACTATAACACAACATGACCGTCACTTTAAATCATGCCACACATCTTGCCCAGTTGTGGTTTTGGTTCCCTTTTACCACAAGCCACAGACCTTCAGTTTCATACTAAATACATGACCTGAGAGACAGACTATTTATATTTGGTCCTGCGAGACTGCAAAAAATTGCCTTGTGTCTTTAAGGATGTAGCCAGCGTATGGGTTTCCCCTTCGTGCATACAACTCAAGGTTTCTGCAGAGCTAATTGCATTAGGGATGTTTTTTTTTTTTTTCTTTTTCCCCAGTCATAATTTGCTGTGCCGTTAGTTCCTTTGCTTTTGAAGCCAAATCACTGCACCTTCCTTTGATTAGAGCAGCTGTTTGGCACTCCTGTGTGGAGGAGCTCACTGGTTTAATCGCTCGTGGAAGTGGCTTTGAGGGAAATTACTACACTTCATGTGCTACGCTTTGCAACCAGGAAGGAGCATAGATTTTTCCCCAGTTTCTCGATTCCTCCATGTTCGAAACGTGACTCTGTGCAGCCTTACAATCACATATTTGCTTTATCCCTCTCTTTTTCCATCTCACGTTTTTCCAGTCTTTATTTCTTATCAAAAAAAAATAAAAAATAATACATAGAAATCAAAATAGGAGGTTCATCAAGCAGTTCCTGATTGCCCAGAAGACCATTTGGGAAGCTTTTCAGTCTTCCAGATCAATGAATTGACCAGTTATAGTGCACCCTTAAAAGGAGACAATTCAAGGGTGGTTATACAGAACAATAAGACCCCAAAGAACCATTTGCCGTTCTTCACAGTTCAGAAAATTGTCCTTTTATGGTTAAATGGTTCTTATAACAGCACCTTCATTCACTTGACCTTTATCATTACTCTAACCACGGATGACAAAGGAACAACATTGATCACATTATGTTGTGGTGGAGCTACTTTTTGGGTGAAAGAAATTGCCAACATTAAAAACATATTTGCATCATGTGTGCATAATGTTTGGTATTCTGTTTACATCATCTTCCAGACCTATGTAAAAGCAGTACTCTAGGCCTGTCTCATGTGGTATTGCTTAAAAGGGAATTTTATTGATTTTGTCAATTTTTGACAATTCTTACATAGTTAAATAGTTAAGATGTAAACACAAAAATCATTCAAAGTTCAAAAGGGTTGTTATAAAAAGTGCCTAGAGAACCTGACAGAAGAGTCATAGAATTGTTCATAGCAATGGTGACAGGAACCAGATAGGAACCAAACAACCTCAAAGAAACAGTTACCAATAGGCCACCTGAGGCATTGTTTGATGCTAGTTTTGAGACATGATTTTAGCTTACACCATATATTCGTGGTGGAGATGTACACACAGGGTGTTGTGAAAATAAAACCACTCAAATTCACTATGATATTATCAAGATCAACATTATGCACAGAACTTAGAAGGCATGTGTAAGCTCACTAGTCATTTTGTATATACAATGCTATGTTCACATTGTAGACATCTTGACTCCTGGTTCTCTGCTTTGCTACCGCTGTAAAAAAAAGCAATCTGCTGGCATGTTTTTCTACAATTAATGTTTTTCACATCAAACCTTGTTTACATCTCAGTTAATTCCCCTGGTGCTTCAGTATAAACAAAACAAGACGTTGACTGTATATCCTTGAGAGTTTTTCTCCATCTTTCCCTTTATTATACTTGAATATGGCATATTTATGTGATTTATGCAAAACATACAAAAATGTCATTTTTGTATAAACATAATGTGGATAATGTGATTGTTCTCACATTTGAATTATAAATCCTTTCAAAAATCAATTTTTAGGTCCCTCAAAAAAATTCTTGAAGCTGAGGAAGAGCTAAACAGTTCTAGCTGGAACCTTTCCTTTGCTTATGTGTGACAGCTGGTCAGGCTGATGCTGCCAAAAGATTGATAAATGCTGGCCATAGAGGGCCAGGATGTGTGAGATGATGGAGGCTCAGTAATCTGTCTGATGGCAATGTGTATGTGGTCCTATTAAAAATAGTCCAGCTTCATAACAACACCTTGAACTCAGTTCAATACTCTCATCAAGACACACTCACACACACACACACCTTGAACTGAATACTTTGTGACCTCAAAGTCGTATTTAGCAATATAACGGATCTCATAAACAAGCCAATAAACAATAAACTAGTGAGAATGATGACTGACCTCAAAAAGTGACCTCAAGCCAAATATCTTCCCATCCCACCAACACACACAACACACAACAATACCAGAGCTGCTGTCCATCTAATCTGTTTTCTTTGTTGTTAACCTGCCAGCTTATATATGTATATATAACTTAAAGAAATGGTGCTATAGAAAGAAGCATAGGGAACAATTATGATTGTATGCTTTGTATTAAACACATAGACTAGGATTGCTGAAGATACAGTACTGTATATGGCTAAAGGTGTGTGGACACCAAATCATCACACCTGTATAAGCTTATTGGACATCTCATTTCTATTGGGATGTCCCAACAAACATCCATTACTTGGGCATTGGCCATGGGCATTTGTAAGGAGCCCCCCCTTCCTGGCACTACTCTACTCTGCTGGGATTCTTTCCATAAGATTTTGGAGAGTGTCTGTCGTAGTTTGTGCCTAGTCAAAGGAATATTTGTGAGGTTTGGCACTGATGTTGGATGTGAAGGCCTGACTTGGAATCAACGAACCAATTAATCCCAAAGATTTGTAGTGGGGTAAAGGCAAGGCTCTGTGGATGAATCTGGAGTTCTTCCACTCCAAACTCATCAAACCATGTTTTTATGGACCTTGCTTTGTGTACAAGGGCGCAGTCATGCTGGCGCAGGATAATTATGTAAAACGTCTTTGTATACTGTGCATTAACATTACCCTTCACTGGAACTAAGGAGCCCAACCCCTGAAAAACAGAGTCTGACCATTATCCCTGCTCCACCAAATGTTAGCACTATGCATTCTGGTAGGTAGTGTTCTTCTGGCATCCATCAAACACAGATCCATCCTATCATCCTTTATTACAGAGAACACATTTCCAATGCTTCAGAATTCAGGTGCGCTGTGCTTTGCACCACTCGCAGTCACAGTCGACACTTGCACATAGCGATCTTAGGTTTGTATGAAGCTATTCAGCCATGGAAACTAATTCTGTAAAGCTTCCAGCACCAGTTTCTTTTGCTGATACTGCTTCCAGAGGAAATTTAAAACTCTGTAGTGAGTGATTGAAGGGAGGAAAGGTGATACACTTCAGCACCTACAGTGTGAGCTTTCCTGATTTACTGCTTCATGGCTGTTTTTGCTTTTATATGGTTCCATTTCGCAATATTAGCACTTACAGTTGACAAGGGCAGATCTAGCAGGGCAGAAATTTTGCAGACTGACCTTCAGTACACATACTACTGTCAGAGTTCGTCAGTGGAGATTGTATAGCTACACTCTTGGTTATATCTATTAGCGATGAGTATGGCTAAAACTCTTAAACATAATAGTAAGAAGCCCATTTACTTTTGACCATATGTACTATTTTTATTATGGCTCTATCAATGAACTTTGATTTTGTAATTGCATGGACACAATGGAATTGCAGCGGAAGTTTTGGTAAAATTATAACACATTCTTGGCTTGGCGGATGTGTCTATGTTTTGTTTCCTGTGATTCATCTGAGCACTGTGCGATGTTCTCCAAGAGCACTCGGTGAAAGTTTCTTTAATTCGTTCGGCCTCTCATTCACAGAGCGGTGATGCTTTTAACTGGAAATGCTTCTACACTTTAATTGGGGCCTTTCATGATTAACAAATTGCAGAGGTCACAAACGCAATTACACGATTCATTTTACGTCCTTAGTATAGCGTACATGCCGCATTAATGCCTCAGTCAGGAGTCGCTGGAAGTGGCAGACTGTTTTATTAGTACTGTAACAACAGAAGCCTCAAATAACAAGCCCAGCAATAGCAATAGGCCTAATAAAATGGGCTTTCTCCCCTCTTCATAAATTCAGTGCAAGGCTACTGTTGCAGCAGTTTCTGGTAGAAGCATTTAATAGCATTTAACCCCTTAATCTGCGTGCTCAGGGTAATACGTCAGAAGATACATACAGCAAGTAAAATGCCCTCATCATCATTTTGATATCTCATACTTTATATGCCAATACTAAAAGCGTATCGTGTTATAAACAGGAATATTAATATCCTACATATTCAGTTATATAATCAGTTTTCCACTGTGTCACTACGAAGTCAGTTTTGCATGTTATACATATTTTGGAAAATTCCCCAATAATAACAAAAACTGTGATAAATATGGAAATGGCACTGTTAATAACTGTTATGGCATGAGTTTATATATAGTCATACTATAGCAAAGTAGTGTTAATTTCGTTTTTGGGCATTCTTTACTAAACAAAACAACAATTTAATTTGTGTTTAATTCATTAATATAGATCTGACTGTGGAATGGCACACTGTAAAAGCAACCATGCTTGTTATCGGCCACTGCCTGCTGAAGGATGGTTAACATCTGTAGTGGCACACGGAGCAGCGTGTAACGGCCGAGCACCGGGGCCATGAGGCCGTGCCTGGTGTTAATGGACAGTGCTGTGTTGCCGCTGGGCTCGTCTGGGGTGCAGTATGTGTGTGCATGTGCTTTCTGAGTATGTGTGAGAGAGAGCATGAAGGGTGCAGTGGAGTATGGAGCATGCAGCTGCCACGCAGGTGCATAGCAAGGTGGCCCAGGTGGCCAGGAGAGAGACCATCTGAGCTGTGGTGTGTGGCAGAATTCAGACATACCTGGGGTAGAGCGTGTTTGAGCGTCGATGCGTGTACTGACAGCCATATGGACATTGGAGATCATGCATATGTAGCACACTAATCATTCAATGAAGGCGGCATTAGCAACAACTGGTTATTGTCCTTTACTTTGTAGTGGCACTTATATCTGAACTGAAATGGTTTTGTGCATCTATCTATCTATCTATCTATCTATCTATCTATCTATCTATCTATCTATCTATCACTATATATGCTTTTTGGAATTTCATTCATTTCAGTGGAATTTGCAACAGTTCCACCAACCACAGCTATCCAGCCAACAGCATCATGTGACCATTGATGAAGGACTACAGAATGACCAACATATACTGTGCAGCAACAGATAAACAGTTGTCACTGACTTTACATCTACAAGCTGGACCAGCAAGGTAGGAGTGGCTAATAGAGTGGACAGTGAGTGGACAAAGTGTTTGAAAACTCCAGCAGCACTCTGATGCACTCGTACTATCACAACACACACTAACACACTACCACCTCATCATTGTCTCTGCAGCGCTGAGAATGATCCACCACCCACATTATACCTGCTCTGTGGGAGTCCTGGCCCTGAAATGGGGCTAATAAAGTATGCATAGAAACGGACTGGAGTAGAACTACAAAGGGGACCATGTGTAAGTGGACCGGTATACATGGGCATATCTTTAAAAAGAAGCATAGGTATGAACTGAGAAGGTCCTCTTTAAAGGCATGAATACAAGATATATGCTAATTCAAACTTTTAAAAATGATATAGAACAAAACCACTACTGATTTGACATGATAAACATTAGCCACTGCAATGGCGCTTCCAAGACTACACTCCGAGCCACAGCCATTCATTGTGTGAGAGTTAAATTGACTCTATGCATCCAGACCCTTAAGGCCTACTGCATCACTGCCCCTGTATCTGGTATAAAACATGTCACACTCTCTGCTTTCAACTGTTCTCATACAGCTATCAGACATTCAAACAGGCTTAATATGGTCGCAACTTCGCTGTGATCGGTGACAGACGCCTCTTCATCTCCATCTGTCTTCACTTTAAGCTCCACTGTCATGCACACTTATTTCACCAGCTTGTCTTTCTGCTTCAGCGACAACTATTTGATCACTTCCGTCAGGTTCGACATTACACTGTCTCGTGCATTAACATAAAGAACTCATTCATGTATTTGTTTTTCACATTTAGAAGGATTATTTTATAAGCCTTAGGCCTTATAGTAGCAGCAAATGTTTCATTGTCTGGAATAACATACAGGTTTCGATAGCCAATGAAATGGTTGTTGTGTGTCTATTATGTATTAGTGGCCATCAAAATCAAAACATGGTATAAAGTATTGAACCTTGAAGATGAACTTGAAGATGTTCATGCAAATCTGAGTCTGTTGCCATCCGGCCAAGAGGCACAACTGTTTCGA
Organism: Semaprochilodus insignis; assembly: GCA_034552555.1. Classification (NCBI taxonomy): domain Eukaryota; kingdom Metazoa; phylum Chordata; class Actinopteri; order Characiformes; family Prochilodontidae; genus Semaprochilodus; species Semaprochilodus insignis. Next base: position 18,309,480 of record CM067495.1, on the reverse strand, counting down.
AGGATACACTCCTCCTTCGTGTTTAGGCACTAGGCATCACTTCAACATTATAACTCAGAACATTAGGTTTTGTAGCTGAGCATCTATCTATCTTAGAGTGCATGCATAGCATTGCATAGCATGAATTCAAAACACGATCAAGTGTCCAGGAATTTTACAGAGCTGAGGTAGCAACTGTGGTGTTGAGTCTCAGGGGAACGAGGGTTAGTCGACCCTTTGGCCTTTAGTAGAGAACTGTAGCTTTGTCTTGTTTTGTAAGCCTTTACTGAAAACTTCAACACTGCTTCAAATGAGAGCTTTCATCTTCAGGAAAACCTTCAGTCTGAATTACTGCTACACATGCCAGTATACCTGTAAATGCAGCGTTTAAAGAAAATAGTGTTGAAAAATGATTATAGTTCACCACAATAATGTTAACATATTGTCAAACACCAAACAGTGTGGTGCAGCCTTTCAATCTCCTAGAACCCTGTACCTTACCTGAGTACCTACACTGAATTTTGCTACCATTTCTGCTGTGGTTCCAAGCATACCAATCTGGGATGGAGGAGCTACTAATAGACCATTGACTGAAAGAAGCACGTTGCATCATGGCTTAAGTCAGATGATGGTCACAAAAAAAAACGACATCAGGTATAAAGAATCGCCGTCTTTAAAGGAACAATCTGTAAGATGATGCAACCTTTTGAATTCATACTCCAAACTATAGGAGGCAGCATATCGCCAGAAAGTGCACAGTTGCTCCTCCTCTTGTTTAAGTTCTTACCAGTCTAAAAACAATGTTAAGCATCAAATGCTACCCTTTTACATGCCAAGAGAGTCTCCATCGCCAATGTTAACTCTTATTTTGCTTTTATTTTTTATATCTTCTTTTGTTTGTTGCTGGATGTGGATTATTGCTGAGAGTGAGCGGCAACGGTTGTTATAACGATCATGTGCCAAGAGCTTCCAACATCATGCCAAAGCATGAAATCATTGTAACTGATCTTTCCATTGGTTACCTGTCCTTAATAATCTAACCAGGAACAGGACCTTCAACATGAATCACAAGAAGTTAGAATATGCAATCGGAGCACTACTGCTTCCTCCTCCTCTTATGTTGGACTGATGGAAGATGACGCTACAGTGACTCACCATCGCCTCTTGAGGTACAAAGTGGTATTACGAGACAGGATGGGCTAGCTGGTTAGCTGGTAATCTCTGCAACACTGTACATGGTTATTTCTTCAAATTCTGTTGATAATTTGATTTTACTTCAGAATGTTTAAACTGATAACCTTCATGTGGGAAAGGTGGCAAGGTGGTTTTCATGGAATCACTGCGGTTCATCACACAACCATCATTAACCACCAAAACACGATCTGAATCACTGTCTGTGACTCACTAATTCCAAATGGCGAATAAAAGTTAAGGTTGTGTTTACTGTTAACGTTAGTGTCATGTGATGAATGATGTGACCACCAAACAACCTCCAGAGAACTGTGTCTATTTTCACAGATCTTGTGCGATGTAAAACTTGGCTAGGGTATGGGTTGTGCCATCTGTTGGAAAAGCGCTAACGTTGCCCACCACTACAGTCAGTCACTACAGTATGATTATATTGCAATCTCAATTTTGGAACTTCTGTCTACTTTTGCCATTTGTGTTTCCTTGCATTTTGTATGTGCTGAAGCATTTCCTTGATATGAATAGTGATAATTAAATAGTGAAAAACGTTGTGATTGGACACATTGACTGCCCCTTACTTTTGACTGTCTTTTGTGACATCCAGAAAAGTAAGTATTAGTGCATGTGCCAGACAATGCAGTAAGTGTGAAAATATACAGAGTGACGTGTTTCAATGTTAGGTTTTATTGGGGAGGCGTCCTCTAAAACTGGCCATGTTCCAGCTGATGCCCAAGAGCAGTTTACTGAGTAAATGATGGATCATGAAGCTTTCTACAGCTACTGTCACTACAAATCAACTTCAGTGATTCTGCTGCACTCACCACCTCACTGCAAACAGCACAGAAGCTGATTTGAAACATGATTTTCAACTTAACATATTTCTCTTATATAACCTTTTTATTTTGCTTTGCATTGTTGCATTCAAAGTATTTGAGTAGGAACAGAGTGTTTGGACGTCCTCACTCAAAATACCAAGAAAATAAGTCATTTTCATAACTAATCAAAACTTTGAAAGGTTGAATACAACAGCGGCATGTTAGTAGTGAAAAATAATTGAAGCTTTTTCACAGGCGTTAAATACTGCTTAGTTAGGGGTGCGTTTGGGCATATGCGCATGTATACACCATATATCGGCTTTTTCTGCCAGGCTGTTTCCATGTACCTCTGAAGATACATTTTTGTATATTCCCACTTATATTTTTTTGATTCCAAGATGCCACGTGATAAATTCCATGTTTATCGGTTTATTTTCGCCTTGATGTTAAGGTCTCTTGCAGTCAGTCACAGACATGCCAATATGATTTGAGGTAAAAATAGACACGATTGTGATAGAAAATTCCTGTGAATGTTGACAAACCTTATAATAGATGTATCCCAAATGTAGGATAAACTGAATAAGAGTGTCCATAAGCAGGCACTAAATCTGAAGGATCTGAAGAGATTGATGGTCTCAGATCTCTTGCCATGTGCTCTCCGGTCTCATTAAGCTTTACAGTAGAATACTCAGCAGAGTTATCTTTGCAAGGTCTGACCGCACAAAGTATTAAATGGAAGGGTGCTAACACTTAAGGCACACATTTCATTATTTCATGATAAGATTTAGGTTCATCCTTCTAGTTACTGTACTTCTAATTAGTTAGCCACTTAATTCATTCATTAGTTAGGTTCTTTGTTAATAGTTTCACTGAAAAATAATCACTGAAAGGATAAGCAGTAAAGAATGTGTTTATAGCCTGGTTGCTCATGTTCACAAGGGGTGCCGGTCTTTGTGGATGGTTGTACTGTGTTCAGTGTGTTTCAGTACTTCAATTTCAATATCTAAAAACATTCTACTTATTTCAGTGATGGATTAAAAAACAACAACAACAATTTTTCAATTTTCAATTTCAACTTTTTCTTTTGACACCAGAGCAAAACTATCAGCCTTGTAATAAATCAGTAGGCCATCAGCGCTAATGTTTTGCAAGAATATGTTACAGGGTGTTGTCGGACAACAATCCTTTGATTGAACTGTTATTCTTCCGCCGAATAATGCAGTTTGATAATAGTAGTTGTTTGCCAGGCAACAGTATTCTGGAAACAGCACAATGTTTATTGACATGTGGTGTGTTAATACAAAATTCAGATAATGAGTCTGTATTTTGCAGAAACTACTCACTCAGCCAGTCAGGTTTTAGAATTAAAACAACTTTATAATCTCAGTCTTACTGACTCTCCTGTAAGGCAGCAAAAGAAGAAAGTCCATAAAGAAGCTAGAGCGGACTAATACAACAAATAACCTCAATATCTTTAATTACCAAGGCAGTCATTAGGTCGTATAATGGTCTGATTTAAACTTCTGATCCAGAGCAATTTCATGTCCTTCCCAATCCCTTGCTCTTAAGTTAATTACTTCTGTCTAGATTTATTCTATTGCCATTAATGTCTTAGTAATTGCTTTCAAAAGTCACTCAAACCTGATACACCCACATGCAAACACATATGAATGTAACAGCAGTGTGATCTTGTAGCATTCTGAGCACAGTGAGTGGTCACGTACTGGTGACTTCACTGAGCCACACGTGACCTTTTAGCTATAGAACCTCTGTCAGAAATACTCAAAGGGCAAAAGTGTTTTAAAACAATATTGTGATCCGTGATAAGGTGTACAGTTTAAAGGATAACAGTAAGATTCTTTGGTGTAGGCCCTGTCCTAGGCCCAGGTCTTGAAGCATTCAGGCTCTGGCAGATCCTGCCGGAAGTGGTTGGCAGGGGCGGAGCATACTCCCTGGACAACAGGACCGGGACCAAACTGGTGGTGAGGAGGAAGGAAGGAGGAGAACGATGAAATGTCAGCACCTGAAACAGTAGAACAGGAACATAAGTTGAATCCTTTGAAGGACAGACTGCCACTGGCCTGAGTAATGAATGAGTAATGAGTGATGTAGCATTAGAGTCTTCCTGGCAGAACCTGCACTAAAGCTTTCATTTCTAGTATTCCAATCTGCTTTTTGTGTAGATATCACATTGCAATTAAATTTGATCTTTTTATGTGACTATACCTACATGGTATACGATATTCAGTGTTTAATACAGTATGTAATTCATACTTCATTCTTCAAAACATTCGCAATCTGAACTTGAATGTTCTGAGGCTGACGTTTGTTTTCTGGCCGTAACTAACAACTATGTAGCATGGTAATAAATAATGCCATGGAAATTGTTCGGATCCCTTAGTTATGTTTTAAATGAAATCTAACAGGGCGCAATTGAAGCTTTTGGATTACTTTGCATTTCATGCTTTTATTCACAAACAAATTTTATTGTCTTGGCTTACAGTGTTTTGTGATTGTCTATTGTTGATGCTTTGTAGCTGCTCTGTCTGTGACATTTGAAAACATATCTATTAAATGAATTTGATATTGATTGTGATTGTGATTGTGATTCTGTTAAATTAAATCATAACCCTAAAAATAACCATCAATACAACTTCAATACAAAACCTCCATCTAAACCTAACACTTACACTTACGGTATTGCAACCAACCGAGTATTAAAAGAAAGTTTGATAATAATCTAATCTGTAGATCATCTGTTAGAAGGCTGTCAAAATAAAGTGTGATCAATATGTGTGTTCTGGCAAGCTCAGAGAGCAAAGGGAATTTAAATCTGAATCTTCGTTCTCATTTTAATGCAGAAGAGAAATGTGTATAATGTCGCTGTCAGAACAAAACCACATAACTTTTCCAGGAGAAAGATGAATTGTTCATAACATTCAGTGTACTTTTATGTAATAACATTTTATTCCAAGTCTCTCTGGACCATTTCTACTGGTCTGTTCAACATGGAGTTTTGACAGCATAAATGACTGTGATCAAATTATGACAGTAATGCTATACTCCAATTTTAGACACTTTAGAAAGAGACAGCATTTTTAACTTGTTATATTCTTTAATTTAAAGCATTCTGGACCAATTTCACTGGTTCATACAATATAATAGACAGTTGATATTTTCAGCTGGTGTAAGAAACGAGTAGAAAATGAGTTATGAGGTTTTAATAACACAACAAAATTCACATTACGCATGCAAGTAAAAGAAAGCTTATGGATTTATGAATGTTGCTGTAGAATGGTGAATGCTTAGTGCATGTTGTGAATATATAACGCAAGGATGCATATAATATTCTTATGATCAAAGCCGGAGGTATTACAGGATGCTTCTGGAAGTGCTGGAATTCGTGCTCAAGGACAGTTTTCCCCTTGGCTTGTTTATTTGGGAAATCCTGACTCTCTGTTTGACCTGATTATGTAGCAGCTTTCAGCTCAGTTTCACAGAGAGTGAGAGAGAGAGGGAGTAAGAGAGAGAGAGAGAGACATATAGAGGGCAAACACGCGCACAGACGCGCACACACACACACTTACACACCTACGCACGTTATGACTCAAGGTGTCCAGAACAAACATGAAAGAGTTGCAGGCCAGCGCACTTTTCTTGTGCCTCTCCTGCAGAGTTATTTTTTCTGGGAGCCCTTGAGAGATACTGGGGAGAGGCTATTGATAGCAGGGTCCACAGACCACTTCTGACAGTGTAGGTTTTCATACAGCTATTTTTCAACAACAGAATGAAGATTTGTTTCCTGCGTAGGAGACACTAGAACCCAGTGCTTGTTTATTTCCGTAGTTTTTTCTGTTGCGTACATGCATAATTATGTAGCTAGACATTTTCTATGTACACTCAACATCAAAAGAATAGTTGCACAAATGGTTGCAACTTGGGACATGCAAATTATTCATGTTTCACGCTCGGACACACATTAGCAAGTACGGGCCTTATTGTTGTACCTTGCTGACCCAACAGCCACGACTGCGGACTTTCAGCGGACAGTGATGCCCTCCGTGAGTCATCCTGTTAGTGCCAGCACCGTTGGCAGATGGCTACACAATGCAGCTACATGCATGCAGACCGTTACAACAGCTGCCCTTAACACCATGTCAACATCACCACTGCAAGACTGCAATGGCATTGTGCCAGAATCCATGTGTAAAGGCATCGTGTCCAGTGCTAGAGGTTGTCACGTGTCCCATGTCCAGAAGGCCTGGTGTCACTCCACCTCCACCCCTACCCCAAAATCAGCAGGAACTGTGTGAGAATATTCAAGCTGCATGAGATGGATTACCGCAGGACACCATTAGGAACCTCTACAACTCCATGCAGAGACGTCTGGCATGTTGTGTTTGGATCATTTCTATTGATGCATTCATCGTGAAATTTTACTACAATTCACTAAATTTACTAAAAGTGAATAGTTTTCTAGTTTGCAAACTGCTCTGCTGATTTGACATGATTGTACATAATTGGCCTATTCCACCCACTAAGTCTCCCTTTATCACTTGAAGCCACCAAACTGGGAAAGAGAAGACTACCACTCGCTTCTTCATGTCAAAGCATATTTTTTTTCTACTGCTAATGCAGCATTATGAGACAGCTCAACGCGCTTGGAGGAGAAAGCTAACAAACAATGTGTCAGCTAACAGATGGCCACTTTGTCTAGCATAGTGTTGAGTGATAGTAGTTTGGATGGATGTGGCCGAACTTTTAAAACTGCATATATTTTAAAGCTTCTTCTAAAGAAAAATACTGCATGCAGGTTTAAAAACAAGTCATGAAAGTCATGAAAGCGAAAGAGATTTTATGCTATCTCTAGTTCATATTATACCGACTAAGGCCATTTCGGTGTTCAGCGTGAGGAAGTTGGCAGTATAAACACAAACTTCAGCGTTATATTCCACAGGAAACAAAATACCGCAACATTTTGATCTCTGCTTTTTTTCTGAACGAGCACTCGAGAGAACCGGTAATCATGTACAATTTGAGAGATGGATCTTTGCTAATGAGTCTTTGATGTAATGCTTACCAGCTTGTTTTTGATCTGCACACGTTCGAATGAGACTGCTGTTGCGAGGAGCGAAGGCTTATACCTGATTTAATGAACAAACCTGAAAAAAGCTCTTTACCCTTGTATAAAAGCGCAAATTATGAGAGAAACATAATTGTTTTTGAGACGCACATAGACGCCACGTACATAAAAGCACCTGCTGACTGGAAACACGCCGGCATAATTTTCATCCTGTTTTTGGCTTGCTCTCCCTCTCTCTTTCTCTCTGTCTCTCTCTCTCTCTGCCTCCCTCTCCCCGTTCTCCCTTTTCTGAATCTAATCCAATGTATGAGATATAGTAACGCCGTTATGTTGCCGCAGACACCTGAAGTAAATCCCAGTGTTTCCTGTGAAAGGCACGACTTTACCATTACCAAGCCAATTTTCAGCAATTTTATGCTGCCTTGTCATGTCTGCTTGTGTATGAAATCTGAATGAGTCATAGCCACTGTCAGCCACCTCAATATTTTCTCGATTGTGTGGGGTAAGGCTCAATACACAAAGGCTGACAGTGAATACAGGCGTGGCGTGGCGAGTGTAGAGTTAATCTGTGTTCGCTCACTATATTCATTTGACAGGCATATATATTTTTTTCCAGCAGATTCGGGAGTTTCCCTTCTGTGAATCCTGCATGAATGATTTAAATTTTAAATATGCATTAATACTTTTACAAGAACAGTCAAGGACATGTTTTTACAAACATTGCACGTCCCTCAGTGTGGCAGGCACAAGCTTAAACATATGGCTGATTTTCAAAAGACATGAAGGTGATGAGCAGCCCACGAACATGGTTTGTGTATTGCATATGGAATATTGTATAAAGGTCTGACACCAACCTTTCCATATTTAACAGAAAATGACACAGAAGCAGCTATGATTTTTCAACATTCTCCAGAACTTTTAAGGTCCTTCCAGGGCTTAGCTTCCCTCATGTGTTTGGATAGTTATCCCATTGAATTGCATTTATAGAGTTTATTTATGGGGGGGGGGTGTTAATTATATATACACACATATATATATATATAATGTTGCTTTAAACATACTAGCCTATAAAGGCGATCTTTAGATGGCGATGCGTTTGGAAAATACAGCCTCCATTCAGCAGCTCAATAATGAAGTCATGTCTTCCATATGGGTGTAAACAAACAACTCCAATCAATATTTGCACAGTCTCCTAATCAGTTTACAGGAAACATACTAGAGAGAGGTCCTAATTAAGACTGCCTGGGGAGAGGGTCCCCAGCTGGTCCGTCCAAAGCGGCTTTGAAGCGACCAGCTCTGTTGCTAACTGTATGAGGAGATGACTCCACCTCAATGCCAATAAACTGTAATGAGCTAACATAACGTTTGCACTCATAAAAATGACTAGCAACTGGGATTTTATCATTACAGGTCCAGGGAGAATTCTCAGTAGGTTCATACATTTGGATATTTGCTTAACTATCGAAACGAGGTTCAGTGATTTGTGTGATTATGGAGGTGCTTTGGTGCATTATGGAGGTGCTTTGGTGCATTTTAGAAGTAATCCCAAACACATTTAATAATGTTCAGGTCTGGACTTTGGACTAGTTTTGAGAACACCAGCAGCTGCTTACAAGAGTTTGGTAAACCTTTAGTAAAAGTTAGGAAGCTAAGCAGACAGTACGCTGGATGAGAGGAAACTGTACTTGTTCTATTTGTATAAACAGAATAAACTGTAGCAAAAGATATTCCAGTTAGATGTACCATACCAAACAGTAATAGATGACATATGAATAGAGGGAGGCAATATGACAAATGACTTATCGTCAGTACTCAAAGAACAGTGACCAAATGCATGTGTCATTACAAAGAGAGCATAACTATGCTTGCATAATTGGGTTTAGGTCAATATAATGTGTCAAATATTGAATAAAAATCATTGTATTCATAGTTTACGATACAAAAATTTTAAACACAACATTATTTTATCTGTTCCAACTTATCAAGTGTAGAAAACAAATAAATGTCATGGTACATAACCGGCAGATCTCTTCCTACTTTGTATTTTTGGATTCTATGATCAGAATTAGTGCTTCACATCAAAGATGAAAACTTTAGGTATTGTTTATCTGAGGGTGGTCTACCAGGTGTTTATATATATATATAGAATCAGCACCCAGGGAAATCGCCTTAAAATATATTTAATGAAAAAAATCTTTTTTTTCTCTCTCCTATAAATCTAACCTCATTAATTTATACAGAAGATTATATCTGCACTTTTCAGCCCTGCATCTGGCCTTTCCAGTGATAGGGTCACTATGTAATATACGCTAAGCTGGTTACTTCTGTGGACCGTGATATATGGCTACATGTGAAGGGCAATGTAAAGACAGTAGGGGGTGGCTGGTGGCTAATATAAAAAACAACATAAAACCTTCCACATCAGGCAGCAAAAAACAGAAGTGGAATGTGAAATGCTTCTTTTCCCTGTCGACAGTGTGGAATTAGTGACATATGAGTAGTCAGTTAATGTAGCAATTTAAGGTACTGGTTCACTAAAGCTAATTTATTTGAAGGGAAAATTACATTCAAATCTGCTTTGCTTTCTGGTTCCTTACTGATGGGACAATTCTGTGTTTATGTGTGCGCGAGTGTGTGGTTATGTGTGTGTGGCTTGTTTTGCTCTTTGTTTTGTTTGTACCTTGAGGCCTCTGAAATCTCATTATGTTTGAATTATTCCCATTATTATAATATTATTATTATTATTATCTCTTTCTGTGGTCATCTCCAAGGCTTTAATCATTGAAACTCATTCAGGGCAATTATCTGAATAAGTAAACTAATGACCAGATGCCAGATCTGAGCACGTGAAAACAGGATAATTAGCATTGGATGAGCATCCACGGTGCATTAACAAAAAGTTTCACCCCATGTTAGCAAATAATTGGAACATTCGTTGTATGAGAACACTGGCTTTGTTGAATTTCGCATGGTGGGAATTGTAATTGCTGTTTCATAGAAGAAGTGGAGCGGGGGGCAAAATAAACAGTGCATCACCCCTTCACAGTGGCCTTAAAAAAAAGCATTTGTCTTATGCATGAGAAGTGCTTTTTTTCCATATCTGGGTCTTGGCTTATGGTTACACTTTTCCAAGTGTTTTATTGTAATTTGTTTGTGTATAAGTGTGCATTTTAACAGGAGAGTTTTACCCTATTGCATTTAAACCAGCTCCCTGATTATGAAGTTCTAGGCAAAATATTACAATATTTGTCATAATATATGCTGGGATGATTCAGAGGGTCGAGATAATTCTGCTTTAGATGACATTTTCTATCTTCACCTATTGGCAGCAAATGGAACATAATCTAGCCCTAAGAGAGCACTTTAGAAAATGACAGATTTCACCTATAACAGCTTCACCTCCATATGCTCACATATCCTCTGAAAGGCCCTTTCTCTAAATCTAATGTGACAAATGCTTGAAATTGCTGTGACAATCAGTAACTCTTTCATCCTTAAAGGGATACTCCAGTATTTCTTGATCTAATGTCTATTTGCGGCATCTGTATTGTGGGGGACATTTACCACAGAGAATAATTTGAATGTATTTTACAGCATACAGTAAACCTGTTGAATCACAACTTGCATGCAGTAGACGTTGATCTATCTTTGCTCTGCCCACAAATACATAATGTTATAGCTAATGTTTGAAAAGCTTTACAGAATGTTGTCAGGTTGGAATTTAGATTTACTATGTAACCATAAAAAAAATTAAGGTTTTAAATATCACTAACAAACTGGACTATGCTGTAACGCTAGGCAGGCTGGAAACTAATTCTCCACCATGGCAGTGTGTTGAGCTTTAAGGCTCAACAAAAGCTGTACCAGAGTGATCTTGCTCGTAATTTGTACACTCTGTAGCATTCTGTAAAGTTTGATAAGTAACAGTTGCTATGAAAGAAAGAAGGGCGGCTTTGTGAATATGTGTTTGAATAACATAAATTTTAAACCATAATTATTCTATTTTAACAATAAAGGTTTTTAGATTGGCCCGTGCAACTTCAGTTGATTGAAACCTACATGACAACTCACTCAAAACTCAGTTGAAAGCATCTCAGCTTTGTAAGACAAATAACTGATTTCACCCGACCAGTGGACAAGATGGTTTATTGGGGGAGGCCCCTGACTGGTAGTTTTTCAGTTTGTCAGTTTCCTGAATCATGACAGCAAACGTTTCTCAAAGCTAATGTTTCTTTAACCAGCCGCATTAACTAGCCAACTAACAGTAACCGCTGTTTAAAGAGCTGTTAGAGCCACACCTCTTTGTTAGTGTTCTGTTTATGTGATTTGACAGAAGGATTAATTCTCTCCCATTTTGATGCCCCCTATTTTACACAGAGCTCAAATTCAATTGAAAGAGTGAAAATAGTGAAAATGATTACAGATTGGGAGTCTGAGATGTGGTTAGCTATGAACTATGCAGCTATGCACAAACAACTTTATTGCAAGAATGATCCAAGCTCCTGAGTTGGCACATTATTGGAGCAACTGTGATTGTGTTACATGCATCCTTCCTTGTTCTTGAATTACTTTGTGTAGTTGCAAGTTGCATGGAAATTATATTGTAGGCAACTAACAACATGCAAATTGTTGCAGTTGCATATATGTTTCACCGTATAAAGCAACCCTTGACATACTGTAAAGATATAAAATTGTATTCAATTTGTTGAGCACTGAAGTAACATGACAAGATATATTATGGTTACTTTGTTTATTCATATTTCAGCAGTTTACCGTTGATATCTATTAAACGTGTGTTTAGAGTAAACAGGTTTTCTGTTATTAATCACACAACGACTGCATGCTACATACTGTATGCAGCAAATAGTGCTTAGGTTGAATAAAGCTGGAGTAGTTCTTTAAGTAGCTAGCATACATCTCTCCCGGATGTAGCATGGAAGCTGATTGTGAGATCTGATGAGGTAGCATAAATGTGATTATACCTGGCAGATCACCTTTAAGCATGGGTAGCCATCCTGAGTACAGCCTAATGAGAATAAACAGGCATGTTTAATGCATAAAGGGTGGGCTAGTCCCTTACAGTCAGGTGGAAGAGTTATCAGTGACAGGTGGGGGGATGTACCTTTCACTCTGTCTTAATCAGCCGTGACCGCTCCCTCTCGCATCTTGCAAGGCCAAAGCATTAGTCCTGGGGGTGGTTTAACTCTGCTTCGGGTTTAAGCCGGAGTGACAGAAGAATTGATAGAGAGCAGAATGCAAGACTGCTCAATCTCAGTGTTTTACCTTCAGTAAGGCCTTCAGTGTTTAACCCTAAGAAGTTGCAGTGTGGTGTAGTGTCTATTAGGTTGTAGCTATTGGAGAAAAAAAATTTAGAAATCCTGTCAAAAATACAGTTTCTGAACTTCTACAATGAAGAAGATATATTTTATGATAATTTAATGTAAATACAATGAAAATGTATTCCTTGGCATACAGCTTTGTTTTGCATAGCTAAAACTAATCTTATATTTCTCACTCTGGAATTTGGAAGTGCAGAAAGAGAACTCCTAATACAAATTGTAAATTTAATGTAATGTAATGTAATAACAGTGTAACTCAGTATGTAATCAAATATGTTATTATATACTGTAGTTATGCAAAAGTTTGAACACCCCCTTGGTTAAGTTACATATTTTACAAATTTTCTGTACAGGAAGTGAACTTAAATATGCAATGTTTCTGCTAAATCTTCTGCATAATTCCAATTTATTTGCTGGATTTAACATGTTGGGGAAAAAAACATGCAAAGTGCTATATTCTTATATTCTCAGGCCGCATTTTCATCTTATTTGATTACAAATTTAAAGTGTTAAATTATTAATAGCACTCTTGTTAAAACTCTGTTAAGGCAAGTCCTAGACTGACCCTTAGAGCCATCTGTCATTCCAGCCAGCTCTCCAAACGCTTTTATGACAAAAACTAAATTATTTCCAGCTACAGTCATGCTGTGATTTCAGAGTACATAAAGTCCAAAGTATCATTTACAAGCCAAGTGCACCACTTATGCTGACAGTATCAGTAACGGTAGCATCAGGCAGTAGCTTCTGCAGACAATGCTGGAAAGTGCTCCCAGGACGACTGTGGGTAAATCAACAAACAGCAAAAGCAAAGTAGAAAGCTACAGTTCCTCTCTTAACACGATGTAAGAGGCTACAGTCATGGAGGAACATGCATCCAATGTTGTTCTCATTGGATGCTGGAAAAAACTTTCACCCTATTTTCATATTCACCCAGCGTTCATGTGCTGTGATGTTCCGTTTCATGTTAATAAAGTTAATAAATGCATGTGCATTTATCACAAAGTGCTCTGTTTAGGTTTTAAATTTGAGCAAATGAGGCAAATGCGGTTAATTATGATTAGCTCCATAAGCTAATGTAATACTATACAAAACAATCTAATTGTGATTAATTATTTTAATCATTTTACAGTCCTAGGAGTTACACTCGAATAGTATACCAGATGGAAGAGAATAACTCTCTACTTCTAAGGGTAAACTGGTGCCTGGGCAGAATGGATAGTGTAATTTTGGAAGGAGAGATTTAGCTTGGGTTGGGTGAAAAAAACATAGTACAGACTAATGTTATTTTAAAAACAATTGTGTTTTGGCATGCAATGGGTCTTTGGCAGTAGGCACTTAACTTTGGAACTGCTTTCTTAATCAAGTCGGGTGCATTAAACTTGCTAGCACACTGTAGACAGCAACTTGCCAAGGCGTCTGTGCTGTGGCTCCTCCTTGCCAAATTAAGATGAATCGAGGGAAGAATTTGGGTCTTAGGAGCGTCGTTGTGGGTGTGTGAAGCTCATTGCCTTTATTGGGGTGAAATAGAGAAATGGAGAGACTAACTCACTGTGAGAGCGTTTTGTCCTGGAATTGCTCTGCTGGGAAAAAGCCAATAACAGTTCATACTTGGCCCATTTGAGCTGCACAATGCACCCCAAAGCTTTTGCTCTGCCTGACACTGCCGTACTTTCTCGCTCTGTCTCTGCAGTGGAGCAACTGTAATGATGTCGTACTGTTTCAGCAGGGGCAGTGAAAGAACATCAAGGTGAACGTCAGACTGCAAAGGTGAACAATGAGCCCATCTATAGCTACACAGTGCATATTGGGACTGAGTTTTCTACAATAAACTTAGCTGGCAAAACTTGCATTTGGGAAGCTATGATACTATATAGGGAAGCTATAAAGCTATGAAGCTGTATGTTTTCGCTGTCATAATAAATAATATGCTTTTCTAATTATTCATTGGGTATTATACATCTTATGTGTCATGAAATATAGAGAGCTTGTAAACGATAACGTGTGTTGACCAAATCAGAAAGTTTGTATAGATGAACAGTAATAAATTGTGCAATATAAAGTGGCATGTAAGCCAGTAAGTAAGGTAACTATCTATCCTAATTTTAGCTAGAACTGTAAGTTTAATTATTTACCATTGGGTTCAGTTCTTGTTTTTGAATGTGTGGTGGAAAAACAGCACTGGAAAGTATGTGGCCAGTATATGTTTGAGATTACTGGGAACATTTTACATGTAGTATGTCTAGCTTGTACAGTAACAGCTTGCATAACATATATGCTTGCTATGCAACAGTGATATTAAGTACATTTAGTTTATCTGCAAATATGTAGCAGCATCTGACAAGATCTGTTTTTCCAGTTCTAGGATAAATAACTCTTAGGATTAGTTCCAGTGTAGCAGTAATGACGTTTTCCACTCTGGATTAAGCTCTGTGCTGTTGTGACCTAATGCTTAAACTACATAGTAACAAGCAGCTGACTGGATGTCAATCTGTAATCACGTCATCATATTTTATTAATTTATTTGATCGATCTTTTAAAATCGTTCCTCTTTCTGTGGAACCAAAGTGGAGTAGCATATTTCAGGAGCAGTCTAAGATATAATCATTAGAAAGTACCCAGAAGAACCAATTTGTGTGGATCTGCTAAGTGTGCCATGGATAATAAGAAGACTCCACATCTGTATATGTGGTATGCAAAGCATATTGTTACCAACCATGCAGTGAGTAACCACCACAGGATGCTATCATAGTGGTGTAATTGCTATAATTTCGCTTTGCTTGGTGTATGCGGATGTCTGCAGACCACCTGGTTCAGCTGATGTAAAAACACATGGTGTCAAGCAAGAATGGATAAACAGCCGAGCACAGTTAGCAAAGAGAGATAGCAGGGCTGATAGCAGTTTATGTTAGTAACTGAGTAAAAAATGGACATGAATAGACAATTTAAAATGCCAAAAATGAAGAAATACTTTATTGGAATAATATCAACTAGGTAAAAATATAAAAAGACAATATTAAAAAATATTTACAAAACCTCAATCTTTACATGATTCCATCAATACGAATAGGCATAGGAACATTAGAGCTAGGTCTTCAGTTTGGGCCATAAATAACAAAATACCTTTATCATGAAGCTAATTTTGCTAGTGCCCTTCTAGTATTCTAGTATTACGCTTGTCACTCGTTTGACACTTGTTAAAGACATTTCTTTTTGATGCTTGTAAGAGACAATACAGTGTATTTACCTTGTAGCAGTTTAGCTCTTTGAAATAGAGCTGTTGGTCTTTCCCATTTCTAACATCCCTATTCTGCCTGAAATGCATTGGTTAGACTGCCACTTGTATTTGCAGTCAGTGAAGGATTTAAGACTGTAAGACTTCCAGGAAGCCTGAAATGACAATCTTTCTGCCCACTTTTTGGTTCTTTTGGTTCTTTTCTCTGGCATTTTCTCAGACATCAGGCTCTATCCCCTACTGCAGAGAAAATAGTAGGATTTGCATTAACTAACCTTTGGTGATTCATTGAGAAGGTGCATTTTAACTGATGTTTTTATTGAGTTTACCAAGTTGAATCAAGTAAACAGCCCTAACAGATTCTATGACTTATTATCTAATGGCACAAATCTTTATCTTTGTTCTAAGGTGCAGCATTTGAAGCGATCATTTTGGTGCCATTAAAAAAAGTAGTCGCACAACAGTCTGGTCATGAGGAGCTCCTTAATCAGCAGGGTGTTTAACAGATTTATTGTCATGGTAACAAACCCTCCTGCCAATATCTACTCTTCAGTTCACATGCATTGTTGCCTTTGCTCAAGCTTCTCAAAGTCTGCGATTATGGCTATGCTAATGACGCTAATGCAATTTCTAATTTGTCTAGGGTGTTGAATGGAAAATTCCTTAATTAGTACTTCAATACACAAGCTAATATGAATGCTTTAAATGTACTGTATTTGCTACCTGCATTTAATAACAGGGAGATGATCTAGCCTTCAGCCCAAGATTGTGGATCAGGCCCATTTTTGCCCAGCATTGGTCTTAGTTATGCACAAGACTGATCAATTCATTTGGACAGCAGTCACTCCACATCTATTGAGCCAAGGCTTACAGATGCCAGCTCCAATCAGCTCACCCCGAGTTGAATTTTAGGGCAATTTCTGCATGTAGTACCAAGAATAACCTGAAAACTCCTGACCTGCCCTTAATTGGATCTTGAATCTTTAAAGTCTATGGCATTCCCACAGTTCTTTTCCTCAAGTTTAGGGCCTTTGTTCTCTAAGAAGTACAGCATTGAAACAAATGGACAGAGGTGTAGTGGGCTGCAAATTACACATTTGAGGCAAATCAAATCAGCAGGGTTTCTACTCAGTAAGGATGGACCATAAAATAGACATGTCCGAATGGGCTATTTCAGCAGCGGCCAGGCTAGCTGCTTGACAAAGCTGTCCTTGTGCACTGGTCTCCAAACCCTAATTACAATAAATCATGTCCACTAGCCCACTCAGAGCTGTCGTAAAAGAAGGACAGGCAGTCGCCTCTTTATGAGACCTCAGTAAAAAATCATGTGGGATAAAATGGCCGTGGTGTGGCTATTTTATTTTTAGTATTCCACAGATCAGGCTAATTCTGCAATAGTATAACAGCACCTTCAAAAGCAAGGCCTTGGCATTTAACAGTATTCCAGATGTTCGTCAAAGCCTGAATCTGTACATGAATCTGTGAAGGTGCCAAAAAGGATTCTTTGGTGTGATGCCCTTGAATAACTGCTTAAAAAGTTTTTTTTTTTGTTTTTTTTTTTTTGAAAATATGAAGTTATTTAAAGAATTTCCACGTAATGTAAAGGTTATTTTGCAATTAAATGTTTTTCATTAACAGGATAAAGGATGTATGCCTATGTGAATATTTACAAAAGTTTATTGGAATAAGTGTTGATTGTCACAACATGTCCTGTGGTGAAATGGACTTATTGGAATAAGACTTTAGAAATCTCAGGTTTATGTCAGGTCACATTAGACTTATGTAGGTGCCATATAGCATTATAAATGCTGCCAGTCAGTAAAGAATTTCTAACGTTCTAAGAGGAAAGTCTAGAGTATCAGTAATGTGTCATTTTTCTTAAACTTATATATCCAGACCAAGAACCATTAAGAAAAGTTATCCTACAGCCTACATTTCTTGTTCATTCAAGTCCCAAAGATCTTAAATCTTAAAACTATATATATATTTTTAAATTGGTCCATTTGTAAAAGAATTGTTGCTCTAATAGAGACATTTTCCCATAATGGTACAGTCACAATTGTTCTCCATTTTGGCAGAAATTCGAAGTGGTCTTGCTGCAACAGTTTGTCCTATTTTTCTTCAAAAGTGGTCACTAATGTGTCTCAAGTACAGCCATACATGTTCAATCCAAAAACTGTCCATTTTGAAGAATGAGCTATATCATGCTTCCTTTGAGTCGTGTAAGGCTTGCCAACATCCTAAGCCAACGTTAATATAACAGTAAATACAAGTACACAATACAATGTGATTTTCAAAACTCCCCTTAAGGAAGTCCATTATTTACACTTATTACTCAATACCTACATTATATAAAAAGTCCTTCATTAAACTAAATCAGTTCTTTTAAAAGCACTTTATGTAATAAAAATATAAATAAAAATTAACCAATTAACAAATTGACCAATTACCTATCGCGTGCTAGAAGCGAATGTCAGATGATTTTGAGCCTATACAAGTCCAGTTGTGCACCCGAGCATGTTTATAGTTCAGCAATTGCTGCAAGTTTGGACTGAGAACAGAGAATTCTGGCTTTGTCGGAGGAAAAAAATAAAACAAGTTTTCATAGATTCTGCTGTGGCATTTGGACAGTAGGGCTAAGTCACACTGTCTGGACATGTTGGCTGAACAGTGCCTGATAAGGCTGAAGAGTAGCTCTGGGCTCACTTCTTCTTCCCCCTCCACACTGGTTTGGGGCATGGTCTTTTCCACGCAAGAGGAGACAATGTTCCTCTAAGTCCAGTTCTGACTGTGAAAAAAACCCAGGGAAGTGGAACATGAAAGCCTCTCAGAACTAATAGTCATAATTCCCTCTGATTTCCCATCAGACATGCACACCACAGCATACAGCTGGGAGGTAGAGGCAAAGAAAAAGGGAGGAAAAGGAAAACCAAGAAAAACCAAGTGGGGTGTTGAGCAGAATAGAGAAAGAGGGGGCCGAGGAATGCAGAGAAACTGAAGAACAAAACGAGGAAAGAACAGTGTTTGGAAACAGCAGACTGGATGAACAATGAGTAGTTTGAGGAGAGAACAGCCAAAGCTTATAAACGAGTTGTGACCATTATAAGACTATCAGTATTAATTAGTTAACAGTCAGCAATTAAAATATACCCTTGTAATGAGTTAGTAATTATTAGTTGGCAATTTGTAAGATGCTGCAGGTTTAAAATACTCTATTTCTCTCTTTAAAACAGACTCTGAGGGAGTACTATACATACAGTATTTTGGGTTTAAGTTTTTATAAGGCCTCCTAGTTTATATATTTAGCAGCCTTTGGAAGCTATGGATGATTTGTTATGGTTCAGGTTTATTTGTTTGCCCTATGTTAATTCATTTGATTAACAATAATCAAGTTGGGGATACATAGACTCACTGATGTGACACACTGATCCTGTGAAGTACCAAGAGATATATGAATCCTGATAGCTCCCCCCTTAAGTCTACCTAACATGAGTGAGTCTGTAAGTTGGTTAGTAAGTCAATCAGTCATTCAGGTAGTTAATCAGTCAGTCAGTCAATGAGTCAATGTGTGAGTCAGTCAGTATACCTTTTGGAGGCAGCAGCCTGACTAATCAACACTCTTGTTGGGCAGCTTTCTGTTTGAGAAGGAACCTTCATAGGCATCACATTCAGGACACTGTTCAGAACAATCATATCTCATAACTTTCACTATACCCCTCACGTGATATTCTCTGTACACAGTCACTTGTTAGCTTTTCTCTGGCTGGATTTCCTCAGTGAATTAAAATGGATCCCAAACAGTAATGCTTGTCCTTGCACTGTTATTGGACTGTTATGACAATTTGTCATGTATGAAGTGTATGAGGAACAGGTTGCTTTAATAAGTCATATCTGCCAAATTATGCTGGAATTGGCAGCTCACTGTTACAGATAACTGCGACTACTACTTTGTGAACCATTTCAATTTGCTCACTGTATAACTCTGTAGAAATGCACTTGAGATGGCAAATATTATTTTCCTAAAATGTGTTTTCCACTGAGTTATTAGTCTGAAATTTAGCTCTAAACATTCACCTGCACCGACCATTACAGCAGGCAAAATAATAATTTGCCGTGTTAAATAATTAATTTCATAACTTTTACATTGTCCTGTAAGTTACACTGTTTTTTCATCATTTTATGGCACCAGTTCCCTCTGTTGTTTTTCCCATACACGCTGGATTAGTGAGCTGCCTCAAGCCATTCAGTGCAAGGTTTTCTTCCCCTGTAAAAAGCCTTTTTCCTCAGGCCCTCAGCTAGTGTCTGTCTGCTTCTTTGTCTGTTCAGTCAGTGAGGACAGGAAAACAGCAGCATCTCAGAGTATAGCATCAAACTGACAAACTAAATACAGACAAGAGAATCCTACTAAATAGTGAACCACCAGTATTTTAAACTGGGCTCTCTGTTCTAATAAAGAGCATGCAGCTAGCTCGCAGGCTAATCTTAATTAACATTAGCTTCACAGAATGAGTTACAAACGCAGCTTTTCAGGTCACATTAAACAAATTAACTGCTTAGATTTGACCACAGTAGCCATTTCTAGCAATCTACTAACAATAATAATAACAATAATACCTGAAGTACATTAATCAGTGTTATGGGACTGCCTTGCACTAGAAGTATACATGTGACACTGTCTTAAAATTTGGTCAAAAATAAGATACCTTGGGAGAAAGCTGCCTTCCGAATAGGACAGCATTTGTTTGAGGAGTGTGCAAATCCTGCCTTAAAACGCAGCTGTCTCCTGAATAGACCAGACCATGGAGTCAGTCAGTCAGTCAGGTGCTTGCTGATATAATCAATGGACTATTGACAGATGACCAATTAAACTGAGAACTTGCGTATGTTCTCAAAATGAGACTTGAAATGTGATGCTGTGAAATGAAAAGAGAGCAAGAAGTCAATCTTTGACTTACTGATGGAAAGTGAAGCTGCCCCTTGAGACCAGGCAGGGCCCATTAGTGGTTAAAGTTGGTCAACTTGATGGAGACTATCCAGCCCTGGAGGCACGATGTGTCAGTTACTGGAGTTTTAATTGTTTTAATGAGGCAGTGCTCTGGCAGCAGAGGATAATTAACAGACTCTGAGCTGCCACAGTGTTGAGACAACACACACTCACAATTATGGACTCTTTCCTCTTCTGTTAAATATGTCTGTGTCTGTCTAGTGAGGGAATAACTGCTGATTACTAAGCCGGTATCCTAAAAACTTGATTCTTCTTTTCAGTCACATTTTCAGCAATGCTAAAAGCATAAAACCATTCCAAAAGCAGTAAATGCTGCTCCTAGTGACCATTCCACCAGCAGAATGGAAATAATAGGGATATAAACAAATGATTTTTTTTTTCTCTGTAACTTTAGCATCAATGTTTTCTCTCTCTGTGTGTGTGAAGTGTTGTGACTCAGTGTTGAGCTACTAGTGAGCAGCCAGGGGTGAAAGAGGAGGAGCGAGAACTCTGTACTGCAAAAACACTTCACACCCATCCATAAAGATGGCCGAGCTGAGATAAAACAGACAGCACAACTGCAGCCTTTTTTAATATCCAATGATCCTATTAAATAATAAATCCTTTACTCCCACCTAAAAAAATGTTGACTTGCTTGCTCACCTATGAAGACAAAAATCCAGTATGCTTCCATTTTGTAAATCATGCATGTTTCCATCAAAATATATTCCATCAGTGTTCTTGAACAATGAAAATGCATAGTCAAAAACTGAGCGACCTCCAAAATGGGCAGAATTAGCATTTTATGTGACCTGTCAAAAGGGGTCAAAGCAATAGCATTTAATAAAAGAAGAGAAATGTTGGGTCCAGTTTCACTTATGATAGAAGCCATTGGGCAGCATTGAAATGTGTGCCCCCGGTAATAGTACAGATGTAACAATCAGAGATAAGGTTAAAATAAAGCAAGGAAATTTCTGTAAAGGTTGGTTTCGAAGAACCTTTTTTAGCCTTTCTATTATTGGGAGTGTAGCAGTAAAGCTCACGTAGCCAAGAAGAAAGCAAACCCGTAGCCGAATACAGCAACGGAGGTATTTTGTTTCAGTTTCATTGTGCTGTGGATTGCAGTTTTACTCCTGAGAGCTGTTCCAGAATGGCTTATGATTGAAAACAAAATGTTGTGCTTGGTCTCAGTAGCGCACTCTTAGAAAAATGACGCCTGTCAGCACATGTGCTGTCTCTGCCTGAGCTCCGTTGGCGGTACCTCACACTCAGCCCCAAATGTTCTGAAATGGATCACATTCAGATTTCTCTCAGATTGTGGACGGGCATCTGATAAAGCTACATAGCACACAGTTTGCAGTTTAGAGATCCCGGGCTCTTGCTAATTTTGATTATATGCCAGATCCAAACTACATGAACTGAATCTCTTATTTTACATCATCACTCTCCAAAATCGTGATGAATCAAGGCCACCACAAGCTGTGGCATCCGAAAATTGGACACCATTGTTTTTAATACGATTTCAAGCACAATATCTTAGCACATGACAGCATGCCATTGCCTGTTTTGTCATTACTACATTTAATTAAAGCCTTATCTAGACCACTGAAAGCCATAATGGATCTCACATCGCTTGAAATCAATGTTTTAAATAAAGGGACCAATCTTACCAATAGGTAAGTCAGCTAACATAATTAGATCATACATAATTCTACCTGTCCTGTGGTGTGTAAAGATGTTAGCCCTCTGGCTAAGCTAACACAAGCACCATGACTGTGTTGCATCTAGTGTTGCTGTTAGATTGTTGGTTTTATATCTACCCTCTTTAAGCTGGTCTAAGCTGGTTTATGCTTGTCTGGTACTGGTGTAGCTGGTCATCCAGTATGGACATGCCAACATCCAAAACACAACATATGCTGGTTTTGGTGGTGACTACCTATGCTGCTCTGTGTTGTTTTTTTTTAGCAGGGTATTAAGTAATGTGTGAGCTATATGAAAATACTACTAAGAATGGGCAGCTAATTAAATACATATATATGTGGCACAGATATTTTCAAATGTCATCATATTATTCAAATACCACATCTGCAAGTACGTTCAAGTTTGCAGTAGTGGCTGAAATGATGATGAGGAACTCTTAGAGGAAATGTCAACCTCATCACTCCTGAGTCTATATCCAGCAGGTAATCCAATCAGCAAAATCATCATGCATTGTGTCTCGCCTCATTGCGACTAAAGAAACGAAGACTTTAAATTAGTGAACTAATCAGTTCAGTGCAGCAGTTTTCTTGACAAAAACACATTTCTTGTTGTGTTGGATTTCAGATATTGAAGAAATGTTGTATTGACAGTATCCTGTAATAAAGATTGCAGTTACTGTTATAAATATTACAGTTACTGTAATGAAGAAGATCATTGATTAAGCATACATTTTAAATGAAGGAAAGGCGTCCTAGTATTTTGAATGGTTTAAAGTTCATTTATTTATTTATTTATTTATTTACTTACTTATTTATTTATTTATTTATTTGCTTTTTTTCCCCAAATGTCTTTATTTCTAGAATAATCATTAATTTGATCAACAGATTATGCAACAACTATGATAACTTGTAATGACAGCCTATTTGTAAGTATCAGCTTTTTTTTTTCAGCAGTTTGTGCATTATCATAAAACCTTCTGACTTACAATGCAAGGTCATTATCTAACCAGCTGTGCTCAGTCCTATCCAAACATTTGAGTGCCTCTGGTCAAAGCATATGTTTTATTGGAGTAACAATCAGTGCATATTCTCTACAGAGAACACACTATTACATATGGTAATGTGCAGTTTATTTGCTGAATTCAAAATGATATAATAAAACATAAAATGTGCAAAAGTTACAGCAATTTTAATTACATATATTTAATGTCAAATGCAAATAAAACAGAAGTTCTACACTAAAATTTTCAGAAAAATATATTTGTGGTTGCTTCATTTCATTTTACTGGTGGTGTCATTTTGCATATGACTATAAACAATAAAACGAAGCATCTGAACAGTGTCAGACAGACTTGCCCAGGAAGAGAAAAGTATAGAAACCTCCAGCTGGATGTAGCACATTGGGTCCTTTCTGCAGATGTGCTGTGTGGGTTAAGTGGGTGGGCTTCTTTGGCAAAGTACTTTTTCTTCTTTTTTCAGGCTGTCAAAGGAAAGGCTTTTGATCACTTATTCTCATTACAGGGACCCATACCTCTAATCTCACGTGTGTCTGTATTATTAGCCACGCTCTGTGCTGAAGGTAGGGGTTGCTTTTCTGTGTAGAATGTTATCCCCTGGGCCTTGAACTGCCTTCATATATAGTCTACTTGCTATTTCACTTTCATCTGATAGGAAGTAACCTCAACATCCCTCCTGTGCTAACTGTGCACTTATAAACACAGTATCTAGCTTGGAGACTGAAAAGTAGTTAATGTACATAATAACAAAACAGTAATATCACCAATAACGAGCATACTGTTTCAGAACCATTGTTGTCATGATTACCGTGAATCGCTCACACCGAACAGTCTGATAAATATAAGGTATTTAGAAAAGTGTAAGGTTTTTCTGAAAACATAGCATCTCCCCAAACCTGCTTCAGACTCCAAACTAAAGAGCCAACAGGGGAGGTCAAACGCTTGCATGCCAGTAGAAACAAGCAAATGTGACTTTATGAGTTGGTGGATTTTTCTATGGGACAACAACCCACACTATATGAACAAAGTGCTACTACTCAGTAGGAAAGAGTCATCTAATGGGGAAAAATACACCCCTGTAGCTTCACAGTGACTCAGCTGATGCCACTGTGGAGTAGAATAGGAGCTTTCACCATGTAGCACCATAAAACTATATATTATATAGTTATATATATGAGTTCTAAGCAGTAGCCCAATCAGTATGTACATACATATACATATATGGTGCATATAATTCATATAAGTTATTCATTTTTCAGTGGCAGAAACAAGTAGACAATTTCACAGAAGCCTCAGAAACTAAATATAATATCAGCATTTTCAAAATCTAGTGTTTTCACTGTTTTCTTTTATTGAACTTGTTGGGTTTTTTGGGGAGTTTTTTAAGAAACTTCAGGGATGTTTCTTGTAAACACCTCCAAAGTCTTTTTAGTCAAGTTCAGTTGGTTGAATTTTCTGCTTCTCAATTCAAGTAATCCCAAACACATTCAGTGATGTTGAGATCTGGTGGCCAGTCTCCAGCAGTTTCAACAGTACAGCTTGATTTTTTTGAATTTCTCAAGAATGAAAATAGGGCTTATGTGATGGTGATAGTTTTAGGTCTACCAGGTATTGCATGGCGGTTAGGAGTCTCATTTTCTGTATATCTTTTAGACATTTTTTGGAAACACATGCTTTTTCCTTTATTTTCCCTTCCCTTATGTAAGTGGATTATCTTAATGATGAATGAAGTAAGAATGAATGAACTTGTACTCAATGGCCATTTGGACTGGATTAAAATTAAACTAATGAAGGATGTTTTTTTTAATTATGCACAGCAGCATATTATTAACTTAACACAATGACTGGATGTCAGCCAATGTTATCCTCTTTTGTTTATTGATTTATAACAAGTCTTTTATTTTTGCACTTATTCATTTTTCATAATTAACATGCACTATATTTGTTGGAGCATTTTGTCTGTTTGTCTGTCAAACCAAAATATCATGATACATATCATGACCTCCCCTCCTTACCATTCACAATCATATCCTTGATCCAAAAGCACATGGCACACAGTTGGAATACAGTGGCATCCTACGCTGTTAACACTGTCCGATTTACCTTCTTGGATTAGAAATCAGCAGTGAGTTGGATATACTCATCTTTTTACAAGGTCTTTTTACACTTCTTCTAGTGGTCTCCAATAGTGGTGGCTTCCTCAGGGATCACCCTCTGGCTGAGTAGATATAGAGTAGTATTTATTCATTTGCATGGACGAGAATGATGGAGCCAAGCCGAGCATATTACAGAAGCCAGAGTTCTCAACCTTAGATGACAGCAGTTAGAAACAGGTGCTTTTGCAGTGAAGCAAACAAAGCCGCCAGCCATTTGTCTGACATCTGCCATTTGACTGGCTTGGCAGGACATTCTGTTCCAGCGTGAATTTTGAGTAGCAAGATCCGGATCTTTAGTGCATAATATAAAAGCAGATTGTCTAATCATCTTTTGACCAGAGGATCCCTAAAAAAAACAACATTAACTACTAAAAATTCATACCAGTATTTCAGGCACAGCATAGTCAGCACGCGTGAATGGCTGTTCATGAAGTAGTAGTTATATGCTTATATTAAATCATTACATTTAAACACACTTTCTACCATAAAGTAATCAACTGTTTGTTCTGTATTTCAGATTAAAGACTTAAATGGATGAATTCCAGTTATGCATGCATCAGTTACACATAGCATGGCTGTATAGTTACATTTTAAACAGGATAAATGATAATAAAAGGATAAATGACCTTTGTCATGTCCATGTTGTATATGGTAATGGTTAAAGGGATATGTCAGCCAAAATGAAGAAAGATTTGGAAAACCGCTTTCTGATAATGTATCTTAAAGGTATCTTTAAGGTGAAAGTAATTTTTTAAAGACTACAAATACATAATTGTGGCTATTTTGGGGTGGGTTGTTTGAAATGCAGTAGCACTGACTGAAATGTTCACACAAATTATCCAATAAAAAGTATTACATCTAATAGACTCCATAGAGTTTCTTGGCTGACTTTATATTCTAAGTACATGGCGTACTGACTGTCGTTACCATGGAGACTTGGTGCGCGGACCCTACGGCAGCATCATGACTTTCCGTTGGCTGAATGGGCTGTAGGTTGAGCAGACCTGCATGCTGAATCTGTACAATTTAGAAGAACTATATTGTTAAACAACTAAATGGATTTTTCCTTTTTAAAAGGACACTATTCCATCTCAACCTCCGATGCATTCTGGCCCATTTCCTCACCTGCTGATACCAGTTTTCACATGGAACTGTATCACAGTAGGCAATAAAAATTGGCTTGTGATTTCCCCTATAGATTGACTTTAAAGTACAAGAAGTATATTGGATCAGTAATAGGATCAGCTGATAGTCCAGATTTCAGTAGGTTATGATTGTGCCTCCATTTCAATCTCCATTTCAAACTGCAGACACTTTTCTGCTTTCTGTTTTTATCCTAACATACATAAATACAATGCAGTAAACCATGGGGTATAATCATATGGCCCATGGCAGGAAGCTTTTCCAAGGGCAAGGCTCTTTCACCTGCCTTTGTTTTCCCTCTCCCTCGTGCCTTCTCGTTCTCCGTCTAATCGCCTGCAGATGTTCTATTCATTTTGAAAGGCAGGGGCGTGGGTGGAAGTGTTCTACTTCCCAGCGCGCTTATCCTAAATACACATGAACAGGCACGTGCACCCAGTTCACAGTCTCTAACTCTCTGTGTGTAGGAGGGGAATGTGTTGTTCGTGCTGATTGTTGCAGACTTCCTCATGCTGTTCAAGTTTTTCCCAGTCCGTTTTTTGATTACAACAGATACAGAACAGATATAACAGATACAGTCATCACTTTAGAAACAACATTTGAAATACTGTGACTGCTCATTACTGGTAAGTTCAAGAAGCTTCATAAATAGGACGACCAAGTGGTTCAGCAGGACAGAGTGGTCAGATGTTGGGAGATCATATCGTATCAACCTGTTTTCCCACAGGCAGGCAACTAAAAAATAGTTTTGGACCAAAGTTTTATATAAACAAATCATGAAAATCTCTCAGGCATCTGGCAGCATTTTGACCACCATTTCAATAGCTTTCTGAGAAGCATTAAACACTTTGGATGTCTTGTTCCAGTTCTAACTCTGTAATTTCTATGAAATGAAGCCTTTCACACCAATTTTAAACCACTCTGAATGACTCGGTTAACATCTTAACAATTGAATTATTCAGAAATTTCAAAAAAGCAGTCAAATTATTTTTAAATGAACACGGGCAGCTTAAAAGGTTTGTCCAGACTGGGAAATATTTCCCCAAAAATGTCAAATTAAATGAGCACTGGCTTCAACTTCTACTTTATGTAAAATAGGCCAATTCATCAAGTACCTGGAATTAATTAACACATCTTACCCATTTGTGATTCTGTGTTACAATTGACTAGAATTACCATCAATTACCAGTGTTGATCTAATTGGCGATTACACCTGGCCTAATAGCAGAGTTGCATTAGCAGGTATCCAGTATGTTAACCAAAGACAATCTGTGCAGTTTGTAGTATAGCGTCAGCATAGAGTGAGAAAACACAGGAATTGCAGCACTTTAGACAAAAACTTCTTTTGCTGAACATACCAGCAGTGGAGCTTGGTGCCCAGTGCTCCTAGCACCCGGGATAGCTAGCAGGTCATTAATAGACAGCTCTTACTGATGGTAGGCACTAACACGGCACCACTACCTCACTAACCAGCCCCACAACCCAGTACAGAATAGGCCTTGCAACACATACATGCATGTTTATCTGTGATGCTCACTGCTCATCGCTCCACATGGCCACACCTCCAGGGTGTGTCCACATCCAGAAAAAACAGTAGCGGGATGCTACAGTACTTTGGATTGATCTCCTGAGTGTTGTAGTTTGAAGTAAGTAGCATATCCACTTAAGATATAGGATTCACTAGATTTCGTCCAGTCAGTCAACTTGTCTAAGTGTGCACATAATGATTGCATAATAACGTTCCTCACATTCTGCACAATGTTCCACCAATGAAAAACACATTCTCACAGATACACCATATTGGGAATATGTCATGACACCTAAAAACGTAGCCAAAACACAGGGCTGACCAGCTTAGCCCTGGACTTCACTTTGAGTAAAACTCACTTCTTTTTTTTTCGTTGCTTAATTCTTCTTTCTCTTTCATACGCCTTTCCTCTCGAGGAAAAAATAGCACTGCTTCTCCTTTTACCCTCTCAGCCATGTTGTGGATAGCTAGCATACGCTGTCCAACAGTGATTGATGGTGATTGGTGGACGGGGCCAAGAGGGCATTAGAGACATAAGCAATCTCATCCAAGAACAGCCTGGTGCCCTGCTCTTCACCTGGCTGAAGTAGGGCCTGAGGAACCTTCAGAAAAAAGAAAAGAGCAAAATGTCAAATTCAAAGCATTCTCCTGGAGACAGAGACAGAGAGGGCAATTTGGGCTTTTCTTTACCTTGTGATTTTTTTTTCTCTGCCTCTCGAATCATCTCAAAGATGAAGTGAAAGCACCTGGTGATGCCAGACAATCGATAGACTGTAGACACGGGGGATACAGGTCAGTCCTACCTCAGAGTGAGAATGATGGTGGATGGTTGAAAACAAGGGCAATTTTTGGCTGGATCTGGCTATAGCAGCTGGTGCTCACCCTGCACTGTTCACTGAGCCTATTGACATTTCGGGACATTTTTTGCTTGTAGATCTGACCTCTACAACAAGAATACGATGTATGATAAGTAGGAAATTGCTGAACTGACAGAGTCCCACCAGTTGTGAACAGCTTTGTGTGCAAAAAAAAAAAAAAAAATCAGATCAGCCCTGTTCCATCCGCGTAGATAGAATGTCTGAGGCTATAACTAGGTCCCTGGTGCTGCCACATCTATCTGTGGCTGGGAGTCCAGGAGAGTGTAACTGTCCTCACTCTCTCTGGGGCGTTAGAATGGTCCCTCTTCTGTCCATCATTCAGAAAAACAGAATGGTTAGTTAGTGTTCTCCTTCAAGCGTGTAGGGTTTTCCAATGACATTGCATTAACAGGTCTCAAAATGCATTTGCTCCTTTCAAGTGTCTCAGGAAAAGAACATGCTGCTCTTTATGGGGAAAAATTCAGTGGGGAAACTTAAATTTGGGTCCAAACACAACAAAATATATTATCAGCATATTTTTCAGGAAAGCACAATCATGGAAATACTATGAATTTAAACATGTTGTAGCATTTGGTATGCCCCCCTTTCATACAAAGATGTTCAAATGGTCAATTTCACAAATCTGCATACTTTTAAATAGTGGCCTACAAATAGTTCAGAATCAGAATTGTTTCTTTATCATTTTACTTTTCCACCTTTCTTTAATTCTTTTTTTCCCCGAATTGTAAAACTTCCAGGTCACAATGAAAAAAAAAAACAACAGATTTTCCAAGTAGTCTTATCATTCACAATTGCATCATTGTCCCAGGAGCACTGGCATCCCACCCTAGTAACACTTTATTATTTACCTTCTTGGATTATAAATCAACAGTGAGATGGGTGCACTCATCTTTTTACACTGACCTCTTCCGATGGTCTCCAATAGAGGTGGTTTCCTCAGGGATCAACCTCTGGCTGAGATGTATTTACTCATTTGCCTGGAAGAGAATGGTAAAGCCAAGCTGAGCATATTACGGAAACAGGAGTTCTCAACCTTAGATGAAGATTTGATATGCTGACCCTACTGCATGGCTTTCCATCTGCTGAATGGGCTGTAGGTTGAACTTCAACTGAGGTGCATTCAATAGACACTTTGTTGCATGCACACAGTGTAGAACAACAATATGTTAAAACAACTATGTGGTTTTCCTATAAAAAACAACACTATTCTGTCACTGTTCTGTGCAGTGCATTCCTACCCATTTTCACACCTACTGATGCCTTGTTTCACATGGAAATGTATCACAGTATGCAAGTGAAATGGTTGGTGATTTCCTGATATCAATTGACTTTCAAGACCAAGAAATATATTAGAATATATATAGTTCGCAAATGTACAACATTCAGGTTAAAATGAAAAAATGATAGATTTTCAGTGTGGTCTCAGACTTTTGGACTCCACTGTACCCAACCATAAATGATTGTATTAGGGAGAAAAAAAACTGGGCAAAAATGAAAGATTTCTAAATTGTTCTTGGTTTGTTCTTGGATGGCTGTTAAAGCTTTTTACAGCATATGCTACTGCCACTTTAGGGCAGTGGCTCTAAAAACAGTCACTAGAAATCTCTAAGTCACATACAACACAAGTACAACACGTAGGAATACAGTAAAATTGTGGACTGTATGGGACTCCTTGAGGACTGGTTTGGATTTTCTATGGCATCTCTCCAAAGAACTCTTGCAGAAGCACTACAAAAGCACTGGTCTGCAGGGGCTAGGTAGGCATTCTCCTCAAAGTTTAAGTAAGGGTGCAAAACTTCAAACTGTGAGTGCAGTGCATGGTTTTGTGGGGGCCCTGACTCTAGGTCATCATTGCTATCTTCTCTTCTTGAATCAGAGACAGAGTGGATAATCAGACTGTTCTTACTGGCTGCAGATTACGGACTCTCAAGCACAGCGGAGAACAGATCCTGCCGATTTGCTGATCATGTTAATTTGATGTCAGATTAATTAATCCTTATTTCCTTTCTTCAAGTGCTTCTCTTCTTTTTCACCTTCCTCTTCAATCACCGCAACTGCTGGAAAGCCAACGGATACGTCATTTCAGATCATTGTGTCTCTGTTACCCCCCTCTCCGAAGAACAGATTGGATAAAAGCAAATTCTTGTTAAGCCAGCGTTTTCTGTAGCCTTCGAATACACTCATTACCAGTCAGTGGTGACTTCTTGACATATTACATTTGTTCACCAGGTGTATAATGAGCTTGGAGGAGGCATCCAGTTCCCTGTGTTCAAAACAGGTTCATTTAGCAGCAGGAAGGCCCTGTAATTAACCTAATGGAGGAAAAGTAAGTTAGTGCGACATGGAATTTGTCACTGTAGAACTGATTATTACAGCCCCATATCCACTTCTTACGTGTGATAGTCAATCCATTATTATCAGAGTAAGACTGATTTATCATGTATTATCAACACAGTGCTATAAGGACAATATGGTTCCAGCACCACTGGCACTTGGACCCCTACTGCAGTATGTTGATGCAGTTAATTACTACCGATCAGATGATGTCATGAATGGCCACCCCTCATATATTTTGGGTTTTTTTTGTATTTATAGTTCTTCCATTTTCCTGACTACCTCTGAAAATCACCATGAAACATGTTATATATTTAAGCAGGCATGATTTATACCATGCTGTTAATGTGCTTTGGCCCTTAATAAAGCTTTGCGATAATGAGATAAAGAAAGGATCAACTGAGAAAATGGTCTCAGATATTTTTGTATTTTCTATTTCTGGCTCTTCTGTTTGCATGTCTATTTATAAAAAGCATGTCGTTTTAGGTTTTGCATTTTTATTGGTAAGCTTCAGGGGGAATAGGCAGTTACGTTGCATACCTGGCGACCAGGACAGGGAGTCAGCCAAATGTAAAATGTTTGTGCGGCGTCTCCACTGAGGGGCAAGTAAATACTGGCTTTCCAAATGTTGTTTGCTTGTGAACATGATGCTCTGCTTTTGGCATCTGGGAACGAAGCAAATAATGTCTAGAGAGTTCCTCGTGAAGATACAAATGCCCTCTCAGTGTTTCAATATATTAAACATATCTTTAATAAATCAGCACACATAATCATACACCTTTATTACAACTTTCATTCTTTTGAGGAGACACTGTGTTCACTCACTGTCCAGTTTGTTACACACTCCTACCAGTTTATCTGCTGCTACAAGGTTTGTGTTGGTCATCCTCTAGTCCTTCGTCAGTGGTCATGGGATGCTACCCACAGGATGCTGTTGGCTGTATAGTTTTGGTTGGTGGACTGTTGTCAGTGCAGCAGTGACACTGAGGTGTTTAAACACTCCAGCAGCACTGCTGTGTCTGATCCACTCACACCAGTCCAACACACACTAACACACCACCACCACGTGTGTCACTGCAGTGCTGAGAATGATCCACCACCCAAATATACCAGCTCAGTGGTGGTCCTTTGGGGGTCCTGACCATTGAAGAACATAGTAAAGGGGGCTAACAAAGTATGCAGTGAAACAGATGGACTACAGTCTGTAACTGTAGAACTACAAGGTGCATCTATATGGTAAGTGGAGCTGATAAAACAGACAATGAGTCTAGATACAAGGAAGTGTTTCTAATACAATGCTTGCTGAGCGTGTATGTGTGTGTGTGTGTATGTGTATGTGTGCATGCACACACACACAGACACGCACACTGTGACCATTTGCTTAAAAAAAGAAGAAAAAAACAGATGAGGGCAACTGCAGAAATAGGCACTCATTTAAACATAATTTGATGGAGAGGCAATTTCACCAGCATCTGGAGGATTCTGAAATTGCTGTAATTGGATTCATAACACAGAAAATGTCATGTGATTTAACTCACCGTTTAGCACCTGAAAGGCTTAAATACCGTTCCAAAAGAGGAATATTGAAAATTGATCTGCTCTGTAAATGAGTTTTCCTGACCATGCAGTTGTTTTAGTTAACAGAGATTGTAAGCAAATCGTTATTTTGTTCTGCTTTAATTAACTGTAGCATTTAGTATTTTTATTTATTTATTATTTTTATTTTGGCTGCCTGGTCTTTAAAGCTGCTTCTGCACATTAGAAAGCAATGGCTAATGCCTGCTTGGTATAAAAAAAAAACAGCAAAATTAGGCTGCTCCAGGTGAACTGCTGTCAATGATGATTATGTTCGTCTAGACTGGTATAGCATTTGTATAAGTATAATAGTGAGTCACTGTAACATGAGTGGATGAAAAACGTACTGTCCTGACCGCATATTGTAATCTCTTGTCAATCATGTTGAAGGTTCCACTACCTAGAGCATTTAAGGACAGGTAGCCACTGAAAGAAGAGTAAACAGAATGATGGCTGAAACTCTTGGCAAGCGACCATTACAACAACCACCGTCCAAAAATCTGCATTCAGCAGTAAACAAAAGTAGTGATATAAATAGAAGCAAAATGAGAGTTAACGTTGGCACAGCGTTCCACTGCTGGAGATACTCTTGGCAAGTAAAGGAATGAAGTTTGATGCTGAACTCTCAAATTTGCTTCTAGATTTTGGTAAGAATTGATGGGGGAGGAGGAGGAGGAGGAGAAGGGACTGTGCATTTTCTAGTCACAGGTTGCCCCCTATTGTTTGTAGTACAAGTTTGACAGGTTGTCATCCTACGAGTTGCTCCTTTAACACTTACTATACTATGAGGATTCCTCTAGTGTCAATTTAAAGGGCCCATATGCTACATTTGTTTGTTTTTGTCTTTATTATGTGCCCAAAGTTTAACAATTCTTTTTTAAACAAACGTTGTTTTTCTTTTTCAATTACGCCTAAACAGGATGTTCATATTTCAGACAGCAGAAAAAAGCAATCCAGACTGAAACACTCTTTACAACTTCTGCATGGCTGGGCAGGCTTAAACTGTTGAGTAGGCTGAATAGGTGGGTATATGTAAATGCACTGATACAATGAATTCAAAACTGCCTGTTTATGGATATATATATATAGACTGTATATGGACTGCCGGGTGGATGGTACAGGTGTTTACATACAAATGGTCCGATCAAAACTAGGTTGCATGTCAGGTTTGTAAGTCATTCTTGTAGCACTCAGGAACTGTTTAAAGGTTTATTGTTATCAGAGGGTAAATTCTTCTTCTTCTTCTTCTTCTTCTTCTTCTTCTTCTTCTTCTTCTTNAGAGGGTAAATTCTTCTTCTTCTTCTTCTTCTTCTTCTTCTTCTTCTTCTTCTTCTTCTTCTTGGTACACACTTTTTTTGTCCCGCAGTTTTCAAGATGTCAATATCATTTTAACCCTAAACTCCTCTGACTGATCGGGAATGGTGTGTTTGTATACAGCTTTTTGATCAGATGCATGGTTTCCATGTAGCAACAGATTTTTCTGGAATTTTCTTTCTCATTGAGAATGGATGGGATGAAAATGTGCATGCCTATCTACTGTACTTCTGATCAACCAGAGACACTGTTTCTAATACATACCATCTCAGGACAGACCCCCAAGCCCGAATTCAGTGTTGGTTCAACCCCCACTCGTCTCTTTGTCTTTTTTCTCCATACCTCATCCCACCCCACCCCTTTCATTTACCCCACCCAAACCCTATTGCTTCCATTAATCTACAGCCGCCAAACTGCATGTACTCACTCGGGGCAGATCCCTAAACTCTAATTCACAGCCATACTGACCCACACTACTCTATGTGTAGACCCACCCCCATAGCAACCACACCCTAGCAGGAAGTGGGAACCATTTAAGGTGTGCAACATTCCTTGTTTCCTTCAGGATTTTATCAGGTCTGCCCAATTGATGCATTTCTTATCCTACTTTTCATCTGTCTTTATTGCACTGGGAGGTGTGCTGCGACCTTGGCTGTGAGGGCAGTGGGCAGTGGAGCATTGTGGGTAAGACTGGGCCAGGCGAGATGCCAGCCTCTGGGCTTCTTGACATTCATGCTGCGGGAGTGAGAGAGAAAGAGAAGACAGGGAAAACCATCCATCTCCAAGGTCCCTTCATAACCTGGGTACATAGCTGGAGGTGAGGAAGAGACAGAGATGGAACGACACTGCTTACTGACCTGTATCTTCACCTCCCTCTCTTTTTCTTGCTTCTTCTCCGTTTGCTCCCTCTACTGTTGTATGCTATTCACCTGTACCTCGCCCTTTGTCACACTTCCATATACTTTAAACCTAACTGTAAGGCATGTTTTTGGGGGTTGGTCCTGTGGAGATTGTCTGTATTCTACCAGCCTTAACAACTGTGAAACGACCTGATAGACTTTCTTTTTTTCTCCTTTAAAGAACGTATTTTATTATGGGCCCAGTGCTAGAAAATTGCTAACAGTCTCCAAGGTCACTTTTAAAGTTTGATGCTCTCCTACTCTGAAGTGAAACAGGATTTGAGAGGCATTGACGTCTTGTGCCAAATTATTCTATCCTTGCAGTTGCAGTGCTTTATAACATCGATGGGCTGTTCTTTTAAAACGACACTTCTTATACTCATCATCTGCTGCATTCACAGCAGATATTAGATGTACGCTCTTTAAAAGGTGCCAAAAGGGTTCCTTGGAACGATACTACAAAAGACCATTCGCCTTTTCTACCATAAAGATTTTTTTTTCAAATAGATGGTTCTTTAAGGAACTGTATGCCCAAGGACAGCTGAAGATTGTTTTAAAACAATTCAGCACTTTCGCAATCTTTTTTATCCATCTGGTTCTTCTACCTACTCTTCCCACGTATACAAGCGTGATGGGAATTGTGTGTTCCAAGATAGGAAGGAACTTCATACAAACTTGTGCCCTTTGGTAGCTCTTTAATCCCCGATGTGTGACTCTGTGCTGTACTCTAGCAGGGCAAAGGTTCCACTCTGGCATTCACACTTCCCCTTCAGGCCACAGTTTCATATGCTCATTAAATCACTGGCCTGCTGGTGTCCGCGAATTCTCTGCCCCAAGTTGCTCGTGTACATGGTGGAGTAATGATGCCTGAGGTTTCCCGTGCACCGGTGATGGGGGCGAATTCATCTCAGTGGTGCCTGTGGCCAGTTTAGCGTGAACTTTGCAATTGTCTCTTGTACCTTCCGCTGGGCCGATAGCTCCCCACTGAGATGAAATTATCCCCTGGTCCATTGCCTTTGCTGTAATATATAATAATCAGACAGAGATGAGCAAAGTACAGGAAAGATTAAATGAAGCAAAAACAGACTGTAAACAACTAAAGTCAGGGTTACATTTAGTATGTTAGTTCAAATACGCATTATTATCTAAGTTCAGTGATTATTTCCCATTTACAGAATTGATGAAAGCACACATCAGCTGAATTCTGTATTAATGCCGCTGTGCTTGGCGAAGTAGTCTTTGGCAGTTGTGTTGCTTTGGTTGGAGGAGGAGGTCTGCCTTAAAAAACGCGTGTGGACATCTAACAAGTAAACAAACACACAAAGCAATACACAAAGGAATGGATGAAATAACATGCAGATGGATGGATGAATGAATGAAGCATCGCGTAAAGCAATAGAAGAACTAGTGACAGGTATCTACGTACAGGTGGTCTAGCTTGCTAGCTTTAGCATGAAATGGGTTATGTTTAGTTTGCTTAATTGACTCTGAAACGGTTTTTGTGTGGCGGAGTAGGAGATATCAGCCCCATGATTGGTTAGGAAAGGCTTGTAGAAGTGTTATTCAAGATTAGGACCACCCAGTTTACATAGGAGAGAGAGGAGAGAAATATGGTGACTTTGGGACTGTATACACAAGACATACAGTACCTCTTACGTGTATATTTGGGTCCAGAGGAACTAAACTAACTTTATTAGAAAGTCGACACAAATTAGGTTCCTCAGGACCTTAAATAAATTGGGAAATAAACAAATACGTAATTAGTAAATATGCTAAATTAAGCATTCTAACCCAAAGCAGTTTAAGGAAGAATAATTGCAGTTTGTAGAAGAAAGAAGGGAAATGAACAAATGAAATAGATACTTAGCAACATTATAGGTAATAATAAAATAAGAAATAAGACATTAGCACTTGATGTAGTAAATATATTTTGCAGTGCAGTAAAATGGACTAATTGTGCATTAATAGTCAAATCATTCTTGAATATTATTTTATTTTGTTATTTTGTGCTTATTCATCATCTTATTAGGCCACTGGAGGACATGCCTTTCAGTGATTTTGCCGTACTTGGTCAAATCACTGTAACTTGCTTAAATATACATTTTAGTCTACTATATACTATCTTCAGATGTGGTATTAAAATCTATCTTGGTTGACCTGATCACAAGTGGACAGTGAGCCATATAGCTACTTATACCTCACATTTCCAAGCGTCTTAAATGTGTCTCCAGTGACCACTTATGATTGGATTTCAAGCTGTTTGTGTACAAGTGCTACAAACAGGAGAGAAGATAGAAAACAAAGCTAAGCAAAGCAGCTCCCTTTTACTCTACTCTAATGATGCACTTGATTGGGGTGGTCCATTGCTGTTGCTGGGCACATGCCAAGAGCCTTTGTCTGGATGTATGCATCTCTGACTGCCTCTGAAGATTTGGTTTGAGTGATTGGAACATAACTCACCTGCAAGATGGACCCAGTTCACACTTAAGGCTGTCAACTTATGATTGTATTACCCAAGTCTCCAGTTAGTGCCAGGTATGAATGGGTTCTAAGACTGTAGAAACGTTTACAAAATAATGCTTGCAGAAGACATTTGTATGCTAGAGTAACGCTAAAGGACTTGCACTGAACGTGACACGTTGACCAAAACAGAAACCACATTTACAGTCATCTCAGCTACCCTTTTTTTTGATGGTTAACTAGTTAACCTAGTTAGGGTTCTTTTTGAAACATATACTCCACAAATAGATTAAGTACATATCCTGTTGCTTCCCAAGTAGATCACGTATGGGCACACTAGACATATTTTCATTTTCTCCGTCAAGTTCACCTTGAAAATTGAAAGGTTCCATTATGTTCCATCCAGTATGCTTATGGATCTTCTAGGATTTAGAGTTCCCACTTGGAAATGTAACTATGACCATTGTTCACATTTATGAGTTTCAGACACTAATCAAGTGCAGCATAACTGCACCCTGTTGACAAAAGAGTTGCCATAAACATATAGGAACAAGGAAGCTTCGACCCTCTACATAAGTCATGGTTAAAGTTGTCTTTTGTTTCAACAGGACTTTTGTGTCCTTCTAACCTGAAGCATAAAAAGGCCCTATGTTGCACTGAGCTACATTTCACAGAGAAAGTGTGCCATATATTATTGTGGTTATTGTAATTATAAAATAAAGTAAAATCCGGTTAAATCCAAATTATTCTTATGTAGTTAAGTACTGTATGACTATCTAAAGCATGTATGACGCTAACTTTGCTATTAGAACTTTGTTTTTTGGGATAATTCAATTAGGATGGTGAGATTTGATATATTCATAACTACTTTTGTTGGAAAATGCATGATGTTTGGCATTGCATAGTGATCTTAGGCTTCTGTGCAGCTGCTCGGCCATGGAAATCCATTTCAGGAAGCTTACAATGCGCAGTTATTGTGCCGATGTTCTTCCAGAGGCAGTTTGTAACTCAGCAGACCCACTCTGTGAGTTTGCATGGTCTACTGCTTAGAGGCTGAGATGTTGTTGCTCCTAGACTCTTCCATTTCACAATATGGGCACTTACAGTTGACTGGGGCAAAAAATTCACTGACTGACTTTTGGCAAAGGTGGCCTCCTATGACAGTGACAAGTCACTGAGCTCTTGAGTATGACCAATTCTGTTGCCAGTGTTTGTCTACAGAGATGGCCGTGTGTCTGATTTTATTCACTGGTTAGCAATGGATATGACTGAAACACCTAAACTCCCTAATTAGGAGAAATATCCACACACTTATGGCCATATTGTGTAGTTCCAACAATGTCCTGATCTTTCTAGGTTTAGCTGGTCAAATGGGGGTCATCTGGCCTGGGCTTCTAGGATTATAGCAGCAGGATTATAACCAACCCTGAATCTTAAAATGTTAACATGTAAAATGTTTTGTCTCTTCATCCATAGTCATAATCACTCGCTCCTCACACTATATTGTCAAACTGGTCAGCTAAAACCTTGGAAAAACCTAAATGGCAAATTCCCATTTGCTCTCTATCACCACCCCAGTTGCCCTCATTCCATTAGCCAGAAACAACTCATAGAAAAGCATAAAAAAAGAGCGTGATCTGTATCATTAATCACTCCTTACACTTCAACAACGTGCCTGATTGCAGTGCCTCCTTTGTTAAAACAGTATGTTAACGACTTGTTGGAATGCATCTACCAGAGGCCGCACTGTCATCATGTCATCATTTCCATGGATCAGTATGTAGCGCAAGGAGACTTTGCTCTTGCTTGATGAAGAAAATGAATCGAGACAGAGAACACAGACTAGAAAAAAATGGCATGCCTAAATACTTGCTAGCGCTGCCAAAGCTTTCATTTACATCTGAGGAATCTCTCCCTCAGCAGAACGACCTCCTGCTGAGATGCCATTAACATACACACGTGGATGCATGAAGAGCCTTTGCCAGCCGTCCACCTGCGCGCACACACCAGTGGATGATTATGCCCGGCTAGCTGAGCCCGCCGGCCTGATTCTGCCACATCAGTGCTCATGAGCTTCAGATGTGCGTGACAGCACGGCATGGATCGCACTCAAAAGACACACATCCCTTTCTCCTTTCAGCAGCCTTCTGGTTTCAGGAGCGCTACTGGAAAGTGTTGATATGTAGACACTGGCAGTACAGCATGGGGCATATTTATTATTGTATATTCCATATTATTCATGTGTTGTGTTTATAATATAGGCAGAATGATTTAATTAATGATTTGTGCTAGGATAGAAGGTGATTGTTAGCATGGAAGAATGTATCCAAGATGCTTAGACGTTAAATGCCATATCTGATAGACACCTAATATTCTCTGCCAGTTTAAATGGAGATTCCACTGATTTTTTGAACTTCTGTGTTATTAAATGGTTGAACTCTGAGTGGTTTGATGTGGAATGCACTGTTCTAGAGAAACGTACCAAGTCAGTATTGGTCCTGTTGGTAATAGGGACCAGATGTCTGAAGAGTTCAATGCCTGTAAAAGCTGTCTCACAGAGATGTATAACATGAAATGCTTACAAATATGCTGCCTGATGCCTAAGACACTACTTTATATTAGATTTCTGACAACCTTGTTGCCTAAAGTGTTTTTTCTTTTAAACTCATTCATGGCAAAGGGACATGCAGGGCATAGTAGCCAAAATAGTGGCCAGCTTTTACAAGTAGGGTATTACTACATACTGGAAAACCTTCAAAAGCGAGGTACATAACTCCAATGGATCCTCAAATAGAAAGACGCTTTGCTATTGGCTGGAAGTCCATTGAGTCTTCTGTGATGCTGGGTTTAATGTTCCTGCCAGCTGGTTGTAGAACAGAATGATCCTGGTGGTAAATTGGATATTGTGTTTATTTTTGATCTTGTGAAATCAGTGCATGGATGAGTCACATTTTTTAAAACTATTTTTGTGAAATAGTTTATGCATAAATATTTATAAATTTGGGAAGTTAAAAGAAGTAGACCTGGATGTGTTTCACATTGTAGTCTTAAGATTTCATGTTAACTGTCTTGAAAGTGAAGTGGATTTGTGTTAATACTGAAATGAACTCTCTCTCTTTCAGCATTTTTGCTCTAATCCTCTAACTTTTACAATGACTGAACCTAAAAGTGATCTCCACAAATTCACTTGCAGTGCAGTAAGTTAATTATTTATAGATCCGGCACAGAGCTCAGTGTCTTTTAGGCCAGTCAATGTCAGTGACACAGATATTTGCTTCTATTCTCATTCCTCATGTATTCATCAGCAACAAACAACCATTTTAATAAGATTAAATACAATTATGTATATTATCTATTTAGCCTTAGGCAGCAAAGGCTCATCATTTAATTTCATTTAATTTAACATAATTGTCATTATTTATTTTGTGTGTATGATTCTAAAAGACCTTTGAGCCATACCACTTTACCTCTTACCCATATGTGTTTTTCACATTGTATAAAAGGAGCGAAATGTAGGATTTGTAGTTTAAAGCATTCCGAAATTAACTAAAAATATCAAACGAGAAATGTGAAGAAATGTCGGTTTTGACATCATATCAAAGACAATGGAAATGGACCACTATAGGACTGCTGACCAGATATTCTTGAGTGGTGAATAATTCTCACCCAGCAGTGAAACCAACAACATACAGGTATGGTGTGGAAGGATATATCAGTATATGAGGCACAGGTTGGTATTTTTAAACACTATGTACACTTTGTGGCCAATGCAGCTAATATTTTCTGTTGTCGTCATTTAGCTCAGTTCTCACGAAAACTTCTACTGGAGATCTATTTTCCTGCAGACTTTAGTTCCAAATTGCTTCTAAAATGCTGCCTTCTTAACCCACACGAATGCATAGGAGTTAATTAGCTGGAGCAGATGTGGCATGTTGTGATTTTGCAGGTAGACTCTTCACAAAAGTAGCTCCTCAGGCCCAGGGATCTTGACCATTGCTCTAGACCTTTAACAAAAGTGAGTTTTTTGGCCACATGACAACTGTTGGATGGGTTTTTGATGGGCAGACTGTTCCCAAATCAGCCATGACATTAGATGGTATACCATTTCAGTATCACTGACACAGTAATGGTCCACTAGTGATCCTTGTCCATTGATGGACAGGGTAAAGGGGGATAATACATTTTACAGCAGCAGATGTGCCACAGTCTGTCACCTACAAGGCACACGCATACTGTAGGTGTTTCTAATAAAGAGGCCAAAGAGTGTAGATACAAGGTGCTGAAAGATTTTGAAAATGCATTCAGGAAGTTTGAAGTATTGATTGTTTATCTGCTATTTAAGTTGCCTTAGGCAAGACACTTTTAGATTTGAGGTGGTTGACTATGAGTGATTTGCATGCAAGTAAGGATATAAATAAACAAATAAATAAATCCTGTTTACAGTCTTGAATAACGGGAGAGCACTTCTGACATTCCATCTGATAACCATAGAGCAGTGAATGCTGTGAGAGGGGAAATAACAGAATCAACCTTGTCAGTGCAGTTTTTTTTCTCTCTCTCTCTCTCTAAAGGGGCATGGAAAAGAGGGGAAAAACACAAATGTCAATAGATTTATCAGACTAAATGCCAGCGTGTGCTTCACAAATTTCACAAATTTTCATTTCGAGGCCTCTTGCTGATGCAGAACAGTCCCTTCCTTTCCTTTGATTAGTGTCTTTGTGTCTGTGTGTGTGTGTGTGAGAGAGAGAGAGAGAGAGAGACAAATGAATAAAGAAAGAGAGAAAGAAAGAAAGAAAGTCTGTAATATAAATGGATAGCATAAATGAGAAACAGCCATGAAATCCATTAAAAGAAGAAAAGCTATAATCTCGTTTAGAGTCACATTCATATTTACAGCACAGCTACTTGTTGGTGTCCAGGTCTTCTCTTATTGTAGTGTTGAATCTGCTCATCATAAACTCACACTACCTCATAAGGACAGAAGACTGGCTTTAGAATGCACACTATGTTACTTAAACATTGAGTAATAAAGGAGTGGAGTAGGGTACAGAGGGCTTCTTGCCCCAAAGCAGTTCCTTTACATCTATGCACAGTCCCAGTAGTGATCCCAGTAAATGTATTTATTTACTAAATAAGGTGAAGAAGGAGCCAAAACTTCCACCACGTGTGAGTAGCACCTATAAGTGGAGCAAGCACTGACGTGTAGAGTATATTGAGTACTTATGATTATAATCCTTATGATTTATAGTCCTAGATGCAGTGCAAATATAACCTTTTCTTCCTTACTGATGATGTTTAGTGTCCATGTTTCATATTTTAATTAGGCCAATACTACTACATTTGCAAGCAGCAAGCACTGTTACATGTGAGATACTGTAACTTCTGTCACTTCTGTGAATACAATGCCAGTTTAGGTGGATTAATATCCCTTGCATCTTTACTAGACAATTGCATTGCAAGGCCAATATTTCAACACTTTACGAGCAGCAACTATAATGGGGCCAAGCACTGTTTTAATGTGACGTCCATTGAATGCATTTACAAAAGATCCTACTTCCATTGGTTATGAGAACTGGGGAAGCCATTTGGATAATTTATCTGCATGGAACTGTATAACAAGCAGTGTATTTCAAAGAACACTTTCAGTCCATTGCTTAGCCATTCAGGCATGGTGGCAAGGTAATTTTAATGACACCACTTCAATCTGTGAGTTACTTTTTGACCCTGTTAACTTTTGCATTTTTGAGATTTTGATGTGGTGGCCAAATAAGAAGGTGGACATTAGGCAAGAATAGCAATGTTCTGCAGTTGTTATGTAAGGGAGAAATGTTTACTTGAAGCCAATGGGAGCAAGTTAGACTTAATATTGTAAGAGTGGATTCAGGGGAGGCAAACTGACAGCTAAATTGTTAAAGCATTAGGAGGCTTGCAAAGAAACAGGATACTAATTTGTGGTGATTTGTTTATATGACAGTCCTGCTTAAAGCCCTAGCAAATGTGGCTGTAGGGATTTGGGTAACACTTTATGCATATTATGGGCTAATTAACATCAGTCATGACATCCCATGTATATCTGTAGTAATTTAGGGGTCAAGTGGTACATACTTGGTTTACTGGGTCTCGTACATTGGATAGAGATTTGAAAAAAAAAGCTACTGAGTTCCACCGTTTAGGCACCCGCATGCAAATTCCAATAAGAAGCTAATATGAGCCTTAAGACATTAGCGTATCAAATGTAGTGTGTGAGTGTAAATCAGCTGCAGGCTGATACAACGGAGTTGATTCATTTTTATCTTACTGATGTGTTTTCGTACATGAATCACATGAAGTTGGACAGCAGTACAAAGAATACCAAGGTGGCAAAGAGAAGAATAAAATGAAAAGTCTGCTTAAGGATGATGAGTACATATTAGTGAGAAATTTACTTAACTTACTTAGTTAGCATTAGTTTGTATCATATTGACTGTCATGATTAGGTCACAAATAAGATTTGGCAGTTTTCATTTTATCACTAGTATGTCAATAATAAATAAGAGTAAGGCATAAAGATAATGAAAAAGGTCATTTGTACAACTCAATGCTGTGTGTGTGTGTGTGTGTGTGTGTGTGTGTGTCTGTGTGTGTGTGTGTGTGTGTGTGTGTGTGTCTGTGTGTGGGGGGGAGGTGGTCTTTGGGCTGTGTGTAGGTTTGGGGTTTGCTGGTCTAAAAACAAGATCCACTCTGGCCCTGCTTGAGCCCTAATGAAATACCTGCTGTACATGAAGGTTGATGGCTTTATAAGAGTATGACATTAGCATACATGACTCACATTATATGTCCTCATCAGTGAGAAGTATGAAACTATACAGCTAACTTATATTTGTCAAATGGGTATGCT
Source organism: Semaprochilodus insignis (assembly GCA_034552555.1). NCBI lineage: Eukaryota > Metazoa > Chordata > Actinopteri > Characiformes > Prochilodontidae > Semaprochilodus > Semaprochilodus insignis. Next base: position 18,264,983 of record CM067495.1, on the reverse strand, counting down.
GTGTAATACTGCGTACTGGATAATGGTCTCAATCCTTTTATTACTCCCCTAGCTTCATTTTATTCTCTTTAATGATTCACTCATGGAAATGATGTCCTTTTCTCAAGTGAGCCATGAAATCAAATGTCCAGATTTCTACATTTTTTTCTCTCTATTAGGAGACTATTTGAAGCCACTTGACTGTTCTGTTTCAATTTGTATGTCTATGCCAACAGATTTCTTTTGATTTTAATCTAAAAGGCCATTGGTAGTTTGCTGTGAGCAAATGAGTCACTGGAACATACACTGTGTACCTTTCCTGTTCATTAGTACTGGCTGATCTGTCCATCTGCCCTTCTTGCAAATATTAATTTCCTTATTTTTATCGAGTTGGAATATTTGAACAAAGTCCACAGCCAATCCAGTCCACCCAAAAGCTGGATTAACGATACTCTTAAAGAGTGACAATAGTGAAATACTGAAAAACAAAAAGGGAGCCAAAGCTTTTCTCAGATAAACTTTTTTCACATAGAGTTCATTATCGTTTTAGAGGTGAAAAGTTATTGCCATATTTATTGGGAAAATTAATTAAACAGGTCAATATTCTCATTAAGACCGTATGACATGGGTGACATTCAGTTATTTTGATTGTAATATACTTTTTAATAATAATAATAATAATAATAGTGAAATGTGTAAGTTTTAGGTGTGCAATATGATGATTATGTGATGATGTTTCAGCATTATTCAATTCAATTCAATTCAGTTCAATTCAATTCAACTTTATTGTCATTATACCAGTACACGGTTGCACAGTATAATGAAACACAGTCAGGCTCCTTCTCCAGTGCAGTTACAAGAATATGTGTATAGATATATATATAGTGTAGTGCAAATAGACAAATAAGGACAAATAGACAAAGACAATGTGTGCAAACAGTACAGTATGTGTACAAGACATGTGCAAAGTGTAAGAGCAGTATCAGTTAAGTATGTGGTTGTAAACAGTACAGATATATAAAGTGTACAGTGCAGGTAGGAGAAGCAGCTTAATGTTCAGTACAGCTATTATTGTGATAAAGATATCACTATTTTCTATACTGGATATTGTGAATGTCAGTACCTAAGGAACACTAATAAATACCTTTTACATGTGGCATTGCATCTATGTGCCAAAACATTATGATACAAATATTGAAAATGTCCCATCCCAGGCACCAACCCAACTCCAATCTCAATACCCAAAGAACCAAAGAGCATCTATGATTGGTCAGGATCATCTCAGCAACCAATAATAGAGTCTGTGATTGATTAGAGGCTTGTTTGCTTTTTGCACATTGAACAAATGTTGCACTGCATCCTAATATAGACATAAAGCACCACAAAAAAAAAAAAAAAAGAAGTTCATTTAGATCAGTTTCGGGCTAGAGCATTTCGGGCTAATGCGTTTCAAGCTAAAAAGAGAGCTCTGTTCTCTGCTTGGCCTCAGAAAGCCTCGCTTTGCTCCTGGCTCATGTTTGAAGATGCCACAGTGGATAATCCCGTTATAGGATTGTTATTTCTTTTGTCCATTTATCTCTTCTGCTCTTATTCTGTTAGCTCACATTCACACCTCAGTGTCAAAGCTTAATATGATGACTATCACATGCTGCCCAAATGCCAAAAGACTCCTAACTCAGTTCATTGTGCTATATTTGAGTTATAAACAAAGCAAGGGCAAATAATGTTGACACTCAAAATGCTCTTTTTTTTGCCAGAAAATTGGAATTTAGAAGACATTAACTACCCTGCTGTTTTGCCTTTATGTTTGTACATGCAAGATAGACCTATTTATGAATACTAAATATGCCAACGATTATGAGAGGTTGGGACCAATACACAGTTCACAACTTGGCAATCTTCGCTAAGTTCTGCTAAGCTAAAGTATCAAAATCCTGCACGTTAAGGGAATGTCAGAGCCAGTGTGAGGGGAACCTGAACACTTCCTCCCGTTGTACCAAAAAACATAACTACAAAACACTAGAGCATGCCAGTGAGTCAATGAATGGTGTAATTTGAGCTAAGTAAATTACATTAAAGTTATTTTTTTAGTCGTTTTTTATATTTTGGAAGGTAGAACAAAGAAACACAGTGTCATTGATGCAAAGCACTGCTCTTTTTGGACTGTTTACGGTACCTCCTTGTGCAGAGTGCGGCAAGTGGCATGCTTCAAAGCTTGTTTACAAAAATGCAGTTGCAAATTTGCATACTTGTTGCGTGCATAAAAGTAATAATAGACAGTAATGAAAGATCTTGCAACAAGAGTGGTGACATCAGTATAATACTGATCTGCGAAAATATTCCTTGTTGATTCAGCCATATGTCCACTGTTCTCTCACAGCCACGTCTGAGAGAACCAGATGTGATTGTTGATATCCGCCAGAAATATGTTGTTATTATGTGGGCTGATGTTCTTTATTTGTTTATTTATTGATGTACTTGTTATGGTTTGCTTTGGGTAAAGAGAGCACCTCACTGCTAGAAAAGTGACCTCTTATAACTCTAAATTACCATCTTTCCAAAGTGCATTAACGAAGACCAAGAGGTTGATACAATTTTGTTGGGATCAGGTCTTCTAAAGACATATTGGATGTCTGCCAGTCTGCTTGCATTCCTGCCAAAAGGCCTGCAAGCCATCTTTAAAAGCTGAACCAAGTTAAACTGGTTGCATAGGGGCCTCTGTGTATTATCTAGTATCTGCTATCTACTATCTGCTTGTTTTCTTTTTGCCATAGAGGTTAGAATACATTTCATACTGTGTTTACCACTGTTTGATACCATGTTATATCACTTTTCCTTTAAATGACACTTTTTAATCATTTGGAAACTGAGGATACTAATTGTTTCGTTTTTATAAGTAGGATTTTTGCCCATCCCTGTTTGATACAAGACAGTCAACAGTGTCATTCTCCTCATCATGATACATTATACATTTTCATTAGGAGGCCTGTCTGGACTGCATGGTAGGCCAATAAAGCACATGCACTCTGTGTCTACGAAGCCATGCTATTGTCTTGGTGATTTAAGCTTGGACTTCCCTGAAAAAGACGGTGTTTTGATGCTGTTTTTCATATTTCTCTCAAAAATCTCATTATACGCCTCTGCATCAATGGTACATTTCCATTTCCATGGGCACTGATGCCCTCCATACCAAGACAGATGTCGTCATTTGCAACTTTCTTTGCTAAAAGACTTTGGCATCTAGAGCTCTTCCACTCGTTATTTACCCAGTTTAACCTCAGATCTTTTTAATATATTCTGCTGATTTTCTTCTGATATTAAAGTAAAACGAGAGTTTCTTATAGAACACTTATAGAATATTATTTTGTTTTAGATGGTATCCGATAAACTATTGAAAAATAAAAGAATTCCACAAAATTATATATTATATAAGTCTCTTATGCTCTGTAATTGTTATGCAGCACATACTTCATGTATTACATCTTTAAACAGTAGCCAATGCAGTGCAGTAACACAGGCTGGCTGTTTCTAATGTAATAAACTGTTCCTGTCTCCATAATCAGCATAAAAGGGCAACCTTCACCTAGAGTTCGGATTAAAGCCATTCCTTCAGCCATTCCCTAGATGCTGTACACATGACATTGCCAGGAGCAATGGTGAGGCCCAGGGAAGACAATAGCTTCACACTTTAGCTCATTTGCTGGCTCAGAGGAGCAGAGGGGTGGTGAAGCTCGCTATGGCCTAGTAAGCACTAGATGGCTGGGGAGATCATGAACGTTTACTTCAGCCCTGTGGCATAATTAGTACCCAACTCCACACAATAACTCGAGCTTTGGGGACATGGTACAGGCTCAGACAGCAGAGATTTGCAGTGCTTGTTTGAGGCTTGTTTTAGTTCACCAAACCAAATTTAGGGTGTGGTTATTAATTGTAGCATGACCTTGACCATGTGCATTAAGAATGGGCTTGATTAATTAAACATGTGATCTTTGTGTTTGTCTACTTAATCAGGTTTTTAAATAAGGCACATGTAGTTTGAAGTATGGTTTGTGACATGCTTGTTGGACATCCCATTCTAAAACCATGGGCGGTAATATGGACCTCTTTGGGGGTATGACATGGTCATGGGCACAGTCAAAAAAGAAAAGGGCCTTCCTTAAACAGTTGCCTTAACATTGTAAGCATATAATTGTGTTGCAGCATTAAAACATATATATATATATATATATATATTGCACAGGTCTGATTAGGTCTTGGCAGGTTTTATTCATTAGTATACCTGAGTCAGCAACAAACAAAGTGAGGAAAATGCCACAAATTGCAAGCTTCATGTGCTTCAATTGTCCACATTTTAGTGGAGCTAGGAGAAGAACACTTAAAGCCTGTGTGAGAAGTGTTTTCTTCCACTCGTTATTTATCCAGTTTAACCTCAGATCTTTTTTTAATGTATTCTGCTGATTTTCTTCTGATATTAAAGTAAAACCAGAGTTTCTTATAGAACACTGATAGAATATTAATTTCTTAGATGGAATCCGATAAACACTAAGAATGGGCTTGATTAATTAAACATGTGATCTTCATGTTTGTTAATTAAGAAGCTGAGCCCAAACCCAGAGAAACAGCCCCAACACGCTATCCATCCTCCTTCAAACTTCACTGTTGGTACTATGCATTCCAGTATGTAGCATTTCCCTGCCACCTGCCAAAACCAGATTCATCCATCAGACTGCCAGATAGTGAAGCGTGATTCATTGCTCCAGAGAACAGGTTTCCATTGTTCCAGTGACAGTGTGCCTCAAACCACGTCACAAAGTGATATTGAGCATGTGTGCAGATTCTTGGCCAAGAAAATTCATTCGATGAAGCTCTTGACGTACAGTTCTTCCACTGATGTTGCTTCTAGAAGCAGTTTGGATCTGTAGTTAATGATGCAACAGAAGAACATTTTTTATGCACTACGTGGTTCAGCACTTGGCATCCCCCACTCTGTGGATCTGCATGATATACCGCTTTGTGGCTGAGCTGCTGTTGATACTAGATGCTTCCGTTTACAATAATAGCCTTTACATTTGCCATGTGATGGGCAGATTTAGCAGGGCAGAAATTTCACAAATCGATGCTAATCGACACAGCTGGCATCCTATGATACTGCCGTGTTTGAAAGTAACTGAGCTCTTCAGTATGATCCATTCTACTGCCACTGTTTATCTATGAAGATTGAATGGTAGCCATGGGTGTGGCTGATACACCTATCGTTAGTGCGGGTGTCCACATACTTCAGCCATATAGTCTACTACTCTATAGTCTAATGCAGCATTTGTGGGAACACAGGCATCTGATATTGCCTCTCATGTTATTAGAGCTGATTTTAGAAATATCTTAAACAAAATGATATTGAGTGTTAATTACATGACTCTGGCTCCCAAACCATCAGATACAGGTCACATCATGTGATAGTTGCATGCAATAAATAAATGCAAAACCCTCAGGGCATGCCTTAATTAGCCCTTTGCAGTAGTTTCAGGTGCATTTCTTACGCATTTTGCCTGCATGTGTGAAAGTGCCTTACAAGCCCAAATACAGAATTTATGGACTGTGTCAAAAATGCAAAATGCTCTTCTCTTGCTCATACATATGCATTTGAGAGAGAGCCATGGAAAACGCATGGATCACACAAAGAGAAGTTGAAGATATTACACTGCTCCTTATGACATGTTCCACTTGATTCATTAAGGTTTGAGCAACCTTAAGCCATGCACAAATTTGCATTAGTGGGTAGGGCTACATGCATACTTAGACAAATCAAACATAAATTACAGGCGCATTGTGAGTGCATATTGGCATAACAGTCGCATCAAGTCACATTTTGTCCTGAGCCTGCACACATTCATATTGCCTTCTGTGTCTTCATTTTCCTCTTCATGTTATACAGTCAACTTCTCATCAGGATATTGTGCATGTGGATCTTCAAACAACACAAATGATTCAAAAGCTGCTCCTGATTGTCCATGTACTGATAAACAGAACTTATGATTACAGCAATTCCTATTTATAGTTCATATAGCCACTGCTGTACTTACCCCTCCTCCTTTTTTGCATAGCCACAAAGTGCATGTTTAAATTTCCAGGACAGGAATTCAAACATAAACGTGCAGGTTTGTCTCATACGGAGATAAGTAATTGTAGCAGAAATGTCAGAACAGTGTCACTGAGGCAATCAAATGAATTCAGCATACATCTGCAGGGATAACTTTAAATTCACTTTACTATCCATTTTTGCTAAAGATAACACTCACTATGGGGGCTGTATTTGAGAGTCTGACTCTCTGGACTGTTGTCCAGGTGGGACTTCTTCAGAGCAGTATCTGATTGAAAATGTTGGGAACTATTGACCCCAATCAGATAGCAGTCTATTCAATTCCAAAGCTGAAATTTCCATCAGACGTTCTTGAGGAACTCAAGTCATCAGATACTGAGACTACGATTCTGGTAATTACAGAAGATACCTCTCATTTATTCCTACTGGAAGGATTTGCTTTACAGAGATCTCCTTGTTTCCCTGTGTTGTAGATCCTAAAATGAGCTTTAACCTTTGGAGAACAAAAGCATGGTGTAATTTGATATGACTTTTTTATTAATTGTAGCTGATTGAAGCAAAGACAGATTCTCAACTTTCAGCTCATACCACATTTGTGTTTGCAAATAAACATAAATAATACAAATAAATAAGGACGTATGTTAATATGGTTTGAATTCGATAAAGACTTTTGCCTATTTGTCATGGTATGTTTGGTATTGACCTCAAAACGGACAGAAATAAGTCAGAAGTTCCGACTGAAATCTTCCAGTACAGAATGTAAGTCAAATGCAAACATGCCATTCATTGCATAACTTACATAATTAAGTAATTACATAATTATATTTCAATAGCACATGAAAAGCAATAACTCAACATGTGAAGGTTAAATGGAGAACCTACCAATCATGCTTGCTTGAAAAGTTGTGTTTTACACAATGGGGATTTCTCAGAGATTTCTGTGAACTAAAAATATACATGTCTGTACTTTTTAGGTCATTTCAATCAAAGAATCATGCTTAAGTTTGCAATACTGCAGTTCTGTCTTACTTTATTGTTATGTTTTCGTGAGGAAGAAAAAGGTTACATTTCTGAATGCCCAACAGAATCTGTCCAACTGTTTTTGGTTTTTTTTCACCTTTCCATTTGTCAGGCCTTCTAGAACTGAACCAATCATGATTTGATTTACATTGGGCAGGTCCAATTCTGTAAAAGATTCACTGACTGCTAGTACGTGTGGTAGCCTAACCAGTGTCAGACACCAGAAATGGAAAATAGCAGCTGCTGCTCTATTAAAATATATTGTTGCAGTCTGAAAAAAATGCTTCTCCCCTTTTTTGCTTATTTTCTTCTACATCATTTGAGCACGGCAGCTGTTCTTTACATTGTGTAGCAATTTCATGAAAACTGGGCTCATAGAAAACCTCCAAGATGACGTGGAATAAAAATGTTTAACAATAATTCTAATTCTACGTTAAGAATGTTAAGAAGAAAGTTATTACTTTAAAGATAACAATATGCTAATATGTCTCTTACAAACCTCACTAAATTGAATTCTATCTAATGTGCATTGCAATTAGCTTAGCGCAGAACATTCCACTAGAATCCCATTAGGGAGCTTGCTGAAACTTTGAGACGTTTCACCCCTGGCTACTTTAAGCAACAAAATGCACCAGACTCTCTGATGGTATAACTCATAAGGTCAGGCTGTAAAGCATTCTTGTCTGTGCTGTTAAATTGCAGAGGGAATAGTAATGGATAGTCATTGCTCAGTTGTCAACAGATGTGTATGACAGAGTAACTGTAATAGTTTATCAGCGGCGGCACTTCCAAGAGCTGATCTTGGACTGGATTTCAAGAACTTTAAGAATAGTACATTCTGAGGTCAATGCAGTCTTATTTGATATTCCTTGAAGTTCATAGTTAAGGCCATTGTTTTTGAAGGCTGAGCTCCCCATCAAAGAAGCAATTTCATACATAGCCATATGCGTGCATTTTTTCTATGTGAAGTAGACATTAAAATAAAGACACTGATGGATCAAGATGGATCCATCTTTCAGACAATTGTTCAAAACATATATATATATATATATATATATATATATGTTTTGGACACATTAAGTATATGAAACGTGGTCTTTGACTTCTTCACACTATTGTATAAATGTTTTCTGATGTAATTTAACAATTACCTTACCCACTTGCTCCTATTCAACTATTATTTGTTTTGTTAGTAACTGATTGTGGACTAGGAGGTAGAGGTTAGTGAAAGCAGTCAAAAGTATTTTTACATACTGAAATTATAGCTAGGGTTGGGCTTATCCTACATTAAAATATGGTGTGTGGTCATAATAGATGTTATTTCATAGGAAGTATTGTAAGTGCAAATTAGATTTTTTCAGTCATTGTCTTTTTTTTAGAGTTTGGAGTCAAAGATTTGATGCAAGTGGCTCTTTAGCATAAAACATCATCCTTTTAATAAAATGGGTTGAGAAAAAGGTTATTTAAATTGCACACATGGGGACCTGTATGATCATCCGCTGACGAGATACCCAAGCACATTTAACTTAATATATTCACTATGTAACTGTTTCAAAAGCTTCTATAATTGATTTTTGCTGCTCTTCAGATTCACTAGCAATGGAGCATCCAAATTGGCAGCAGGCTGTGCTAGACCTACAGAAAAGTCGGTCGTCACGTGTATTGTTATGGCCTTTCAAATGAAAGGCTTTGGTTTTTTGAGAAAATGTGCAGGCAACACATTCTAATCGGCAAACGGCACAGGTCTATTGTTTAAAAAATTGCAACAGTGTCGCAATGGCGCAATTATCTCCGCATGGGAAGCTGTTCATATATCAAGGTTTCTCTTTCAGTGCAGAAGGAAAAAAAATATAACAAAAAAGAAAGAAACAATGGCTCCCCGCGCAGACAGCAGTGAAAGAAAGTGGCAGAAAATGACACAACAATTTCAGTGGTGTCAAAATGATAAACAAAATGCATAAGTAACAATGGGTAACAAGTGACGAGGAAGCAGCGCCAGTGGAGAGCGGAGATGTAAACAAACAATTATAAATGTGGTGGATGAATGAAAGAGCTGTGGAGCTTAAGTGAGATGGACTAAAGCTGTTATATGGCTTCTCATAAACAGACATATTTTACGGCGCATATGTACAGCACAAGCAACATACTAACTAGACTTGCATGGACTTCACTTGGATTATAATCAACTCAACCTAACAAGGTAGGGATGAAATAGTGGGCTCTTTTGTGTTACTGCATTGCCAGACATACACTCAGTCACAGGCAGTTGCTCCGGGTGCCAAGTTCACTGGAAGCAGTCAGGCAAGCCTACGTCATGAGCCAATTTTCTGTGCTGACCATGTAGATCAAAACGAAAGTGGACCATGAGTGACAGTAATGAAGGAAAGCTTTCCTGCAGTTACTGAGTATCCTGAACTGTTTGATTACACAGATTGAAATGATCATGATCATGACATAACAAAAAGGAACTTATTTGGCAACACTTAATTGAAGGACAGCATTCATGAAGCTACTTAACATGTACATAAGTCCTTCATAACAACTGACATAAAGGTTTCAGCGGGAATTCCAGTGTATAATGTTGCCAGATATGGCAAAACCTGGTGGTGGGAGGATGGGGACGTGGGTCATTTTTTACCAATTTAAAACATCCACATTGCACCATATATTGATATTTGCGTTAAAATGTAAACAAACCTTAACAAGTCATTTCAACCATTAATGCTGATGCCAAGTCACCAAATATACAGAAGCACAAAGTTTTAGTGGAAAACAATAGTAGAAACAGCAAAAAAAAGTTTTAACCAGGGAGAGAACCCAAAAACACTCTTGCTTGACAATACATTACATCCATTCCGTCTTTCCAGGCATGTTTTAAAAGCTTGTTTTTTTTTCATATTTACATTTTTTCACAATTACCTACAATTTATTTGTTTGTTTTTAAAGTAATTTAACATGCTATTTATTATTGTATGCAGTATTTTATATGGTTTCTTTCAATTTCGTATTCTAAAAATATTGTTTAATTTTTTTTTTTCCTCATGGTGGACGTCAATGGATTTTATTGCCAGCAGATGATCTCACGCTAGCCTCAACATGAAATTGGAACTCAACAAATGCTTGGAAAATGATGTCTGGACCCAACTGAGCTTGAATAGTCAGGTCCTATTGGGCTTGGATGGAAAATATAAAGCCAGAGGTCTTCAATTCTGGGGTTTAATCTGGTTTTCAATCTTTAATTTTGTAATCACTGTCAGTTGATTACTGTCGGTCAGTCATTACAAAATCCAAAATGGGAAACTAGATTCGAGGTCTGGAATTGAAGAGCTCATTTTTAGGACCTAATGCACAGCACAGACATGCAATCAACCCAACCCAAAGAGAGAGAGCAATTTATGGAAGTTGGAAGTTTCTGGACATTATTAAATGGTTAGAGAAACTGATGGGCAATAATGTAATGGAGCAGGGATTTATGTAGTGTGTAATTTGGATAAAGCTATAGGCAGGTGCACAGATAGGACTAGATATTAGATGTGCAGTAAGGATAACTTAAATGAACCTTACGCAACCCAGCATATGATTCAATGAAGGCTCTACTTTCTGTTAGAACAGTGGACTCTTAGCTGGCTAGTTTGTGACATTCAATTGATAATTCATTGACCCTAAAAAGAGCCAAGGTTCCTGAGAAAGAGGCAAGGTTTTTTTTTTCTTGGCCTGGAAAATAAATTCGATTCTGTCCACCATATTGATTCATTCAGCTTGGATAATAGACTTCTTAGAACTAATGGGACAGTAAGTACACAATTGTGTTCGATTTTTTTCCCCCAACAAGTACAGGTGCCACAAATGACTATTGGCCGTACCCTAAAAGCCCCTCTAGGCCAAAGGCAGAAAACTAGACACAGAAAAATGAATGAAAAAAGAAAAAAATAAATGATTCGGGTTTGGGCAGGAGAAAACTCTTCTGCTTCTAAGTTTTTTTAATGGAAGTCTTAAAAAAAAAAAAAAAACAGCTCATTATAAAACAGACAAATTTGCAATCACCTTCCCTTTTACCATGGAATGTTTGCAAATTACCTCCATGGTTGCCTGCAGACAAAAGGATTACTGCTTAATTAAGCTCACATTAATCCATTTAACTTCTGTCCTTTTTCTCCTGCAACCGTGGCTTTTGAAATGTACGAGTTCCTGCTGACCTTGATCGCCCGCATTACCGATCCAGGAGTGAGAGTCTTACAGGAATACTCCAGCTTCTTTCAATGTAATCTCTATCTACAGCATCTAAAACATGCGGTGGATCACAATGGGCAAGAACGTTGACTCCAGAAAACGCATTGACTCCATTCAAACACATACATAATAATAGAAGCCAACAGGCAGTTGCTTCAGTGTCTGTTATAGTAAAAGAACAGAAAAGCCCAGAGGGGAGCCCTCGGGGCCTTCAAGACCTTCAGAGACAGCATAGTGAGTTCTGTGAAATGAAGAAAAGAAAAAAAAAAACATGTCTGTAATTTTTCATTCATTGTTTTTGGTGTTAGTAAACATAAGGGTTAAATTCTTTGAACACCCAATACAAAATCTTCCCATCATGTATCTGGTATCTACATAACCACACAGGAGCTGAAGTAAAAGCCTAATGTGCCCGATCATCCAATCACATTTTGATTTAGTTGCACCAAATGTGTAAGCAAAAACATCAAGAAAAAAAAAGGTCTTCTGAAAGTTCTAAATGCATCACTGACTGCAAATAAGGACGTGTTGCATCCAGGTTTCAGTGAGATGGTAGAAAAGACAAACAGTGGCAGTAATTCTGTGCTAAGACTCTTTAACTGAAAGGGTTGCCGTAAATCTGCTACTTGGTAAACTATATGGTAATGTCTGTTACAAGCTTCCAATGAAAGACTGACTGATTTTTACTAGCTTCAAATACCTGTTTCACCCAGAATGGCCAAAAAATCTCCATGTGAGTTGCTAACATAACACTAACATACTACTTCAGTCCCATAAGGGTTGCAAGCAGAAATTAGCATTGTCATAGGATAGTGTAGTTTTTTTGTTGTTATTGTTCTTTTATGTCCTGAACTGAAGGTCTAGCTCTAATAGTCATGATTCGCCATTGCAAACCCTGTTGATTCAAACTCACCGACTTCTATTATACAGTAAGTGCATTTCCAAAACGACTGACTTCTACAATCAGTGCATAGTATCTGAAGGGACTGGCTGTTGATTTCTATTATAACTACTTTTTCTCTGTGGGGAAACACATTGAAATGACTGTGTGTGCAGTATCTGACTGTAGGCTACAGATGCAGCAGAAAGAGAATAGGTTGAGAAATGCTGAAGTATTCCTGTAAGCTTCCTATTCGCCTGTAATAAAGTACAGTACTTGCCACCAGCCAGGATTGTTGCGGAGCATCACTTTTGTATTAATGGCACTTCTTTAAGGCAAGCTTTGAATTCATGCCTCGTTTCTGTGTTTGATCTTTAATTAGTGTTCCTCTACAGTGTGTGCATCATCACTGCGAATGGATTTGTGACAAAATGGCAGGATGTTAATATTTTGGACTCACGGCCAGTGCTTTTCTGATGAATTAGTAAGCAGCTTTTCGTTCAGCCGTCAAACATCGACTGTGATTCGTTGTGACAGCGAAATTACTTATTTGGCATTTCTGTCAGTGTCGCGAGCTTGTTTAGTGTGAAAATGTTTGACATGTAGAGCCCATCGTAGTACAAGCTACAAATAAAAAAGACATTTGGATCAAGTGTTGCTAATTGCATCTATTAACTCAATTAATGAGCAGATTTTCCTCAGTGAACTCAGTAGTCTCATTTATTTTACCCAGTGAAAAACACACAGATATTAAATGCAAATTTAATTTAGTTTAGTGTATTTAGTTTGGTGATTTGAATGCTTTGAATCTGAACTTTTCCATATCAAGCAAGGACAAAAAGAGTTTTTTCCTGCATGACAAGACTATGTGCACAGCACTTTTCATCAGATTCAAATTCTAAAAAAATGTCTCCTCTTCTACTGATAGGACCCATATCATGGAAAATCATGGAAAGTTTTCCTCACTCTTTTAACACAAAAGTTTAACCTTAGTTTAGCCTTGCCATTCATGTTGACTGGACTTCACATGCTCATCACAGGGCAGCTGATCAGAGCAGAGAGTGTTACACGCTCATCATAGTGAATAGTTGCACAAATAGCTGCACCCAGAAGGAATCAACTGAGAGCAGTGAAACTTGGTGGGTCAGTTTGACACCCTAACGCATATGAATGATTCAGGTTTCACGCTGGACCTCGCATGTGACAAAAGCAAGGACGGGCCTTACTGCTGTACCCAACTGACCCAACAGGCATGACTGCAGATGTTCAGCGAGCAGTGATGCCCTCCATGAGTCATCCTGTTAGTGCCAGCACCATTGGCAGTCGGCTGTACAGCACAGGACTAGCAGGTCATCTTCAGAGACGAGTCCTGATTTTGTCTTGGTGGAGACAACCAACTAATCGGTATCTGGAAGCAAATAGTCATGCAAAGATAAATTAATACCTAAATGTCAAACATGGATGTAAATATCAAGTGAAAATTTTAATCTGCATTTTCAGTGGAATTGCTCTTGATTGCATTGCAAAGTAAACTACACAGACACTGTTACCTGGGTTTTAAACTTCTTCTGCTACTTTAGCAACCACCTGGAATGCCATAGTAACTCACTAGCAACACCCTAATATTGTCAGCTGCGCCATGCTGCAGTGGAACTCTGTTTTCTAGAGTGACTGAGCTCTGTCTTTGGGCTGAGTCAGAACTACGTTTGTGATTTGAAACTGATCATACAACATCAGTACCTGACCTCACTGCCATCAAGGCTAAATGCAGTCAAATCCACAGGCAAAACTAAAGTAAAGCCTTTCTACAAGAGTAGAGGCTGTTACTGCAGCAGTTACTGCAGCCATTAATACCATTGATTTGAGAAGAAGCACTTGCAGAGCAGTTGTCTACACACTTTTGAATCACTGAGAAGCAGTTAAAAATGACATCATGCTTTTGTTGTAGACAGCAATAACTGCAACTTATTAGAGAGCTGGTAAGATCTGTCAGAGGAGCTTGAAAATAAATATTAAGACATCTAGGCTGGGAGAATGAGCTTGTTTGTGAGTATTAAAACACAGTGAATGTAAAAAGATGTGCCATTTATAACTCTCTCGATCAGATTCCTCATTTGGATTTATTATCTGACTTAGCAATGCTGTACTGCTTTCAAAGTAAAAGCTGATTCAGGGCCATCAGCGCCGTCATTACATTTAGAAATACTACTGTAAGGATACTAAGAAAACTGTGAGGCAGGCCGATTTCTAAGCTTTGATCCAGGACCAAATGCATTAAGAAAGGAAAAATGAAGCCGTATTTGCTGGGGAGCACAATGCCTGTAGTGTGTTGTAGCCATATATGGTGGTGTGTGTACACATATGATGAATGAGACAACCAAGCCAAGTATGTATGTTCATTATGTACTGATTGATGACAGCGACCTTTATGTGCCGATGCTCTATGATGAACATATCAATTATATGGTGTGTGCTGCAAGCATGACCTACCATGATATTTGTACAAGAAACCTAGATTCAAATGGTCACTATTATAAAATAATCTCCAGTCATTTTATTGGAGAAGGAAACTTGTGCATGTACATTAAGCTAATAAGATTGATTCCAACTAATGTAAGACCATTTCCATTGGTACATTAATCATGAAGCGTTCACACAACATAAAGGGCATCTGGCATTTTCAAATAGGGGTAAAGAGATCTATTATTGTTATGTGGAGATTGACTTTAATTGTTATTTTAAAGATTGTCTTCTTTGCACTAATAAATGTGTACTCTGCACTGTTCTTTAGATAGAAGAAACCCCACCATGCTTGTAAAAGTTGAAATATTGGCTAAAACATTAAAGTAAACATTAAAAACAGTGCACCGTCATTTTACACAATGAATGTGACACATTTTGATGTAATGTGTCATTAATGCCCAATTTGGAAAAAATGTTACGTGAGTATAAAGTCCTATGTGAAAGTGAAAATAAATAAAGAGGACCGATTGCTATTCTATTTTTCTTCCCTGTCCTTTACTTTGTTACGTAGCATTTTAAAATGTAAATATATATATATATATGTGCATATTTGCAAAAAAATGTTTTTGCAGTCCTTTGGACTACATGTTAACTTATTTTTGCTTACAAAACCAACAAAATGTGTAATTAAAACATTTTCATATGACTAATTATTTTTTGTAATATTTCAATGTTTAACATAATTCACTGCATTACATACCATTAGGAACAGCCAGTTATGTTTTTTGGGCTGCATTTGAACTAGCAACCTACTGACAACAGTGCAAAACCTTGGATCTTTGAAACCTTTGTAATGAAACATTAAATTGGTTAGTGAGCATTGATCCCTTGAAGTTCCATGCTTGTTATAAGTATGTAAAGTACAGGATATGCTTAGAATCTTATCTTAACATAATTCATTGCAATAGATGACACTCAGGTTGAGCCATTTTGAGTTTGAACTCATCAATTAGAAACTTGAATAAGTGAAACTTGAATGAAAAGGATCATTGAAGAATTGCTCTGGAAGGCGCCACAAGGTTTTTTAAATCATTACCCACACAGTCTTTAACCCACCATTGATTACATCTTTAACCCTCCATTGATTACAGATACTGCATATATGCATGATACTGACACAGTTTAAACCATGGATTCCCAAACCAATTAAACAGTATATTCACCATCCTATAATTACAACAGAGTGTAAGCAACCCCAAGAAATCACTCAAAATGTGAAAATGTAAAAGGACATTGTAATTCAGTAAGAATTATTAGTCATCCATAGCATACTTAATCAAGAAGACAGAGACTTTCTGACAGACATTCAGACTCTAAAATTTCAAATAGTGCCAAATGTATGTTTATAGGTAGAAGAGGAAAAATTATGACAACATTTGAATTTGACGAAGTTGTGTTTTGCAGAATGAGAATCATCCATCACATTTTCCCTTTGGTTTGTCATTTCTCAAACTAAACAAATGGGAAACGTCAGAAATGCAGACTCTGTTGATCTAAACTGTACATTACTACTGAATGTATTTTATGTATAATTACTGTATAAATATGGTATTAATAGGGTGTAATTAGAAGCAACTAGTTATATAATGTAATAATGTAAGAACTATGTAATTGCTTATGTAATTACTTTTTTTGCTATTATATGTCAATAGCACAGCAAAAGGAAAGTAATAACTTATAACTACTAAGGACTAACCTCAGCTCAAGACCTAAACTTTACCCTAATCATGATTCTAACTGTAATGCTGTTGAAAACTATTTTGGCAATTAGGATAGCAAAAATCTACACTGAGCTACCCAAATAACCCAGGGTGAAGTAAATACAAACAATTCTACAATTCTAAAAAAAAAAAAAAAAAAAAAAAAAAAACCTTGAAACAGAAGGTTTCTATGTGCTAATTGTGTAAAAAAAAAAATCTGAAAGGGATTTAAAATTACAGTGTTCTTCTATCCTGCAGCGAGTAAAGCAGGCTTGTAACTGTCAGGAGGAAGTGATGCGTGTAGAACGGGCCTCTCGCACAACTCCTGTACTCTGACAACCTAATCTTTATCACCTGTCAGTCCGCTGAAAGACTAGCGCTCGCTCTCTTTCCCTCACATTCTCTCTCTCTCTTCTCACCCCACTGTATGCTGTGCTAGGCAACGAGCTTGATCCCTGACTGGAACAACTCCTCAGTGATACTGATAACATCAATAATGAAAGATTGTTGGCAACAAATTTCTTCATCGATTGGTTAACAGTGTCACTTTATTGAGAAAGGGGAAAACATCTGACATGAAACCTGCACTGACCTGTGGAAAGTGGTGCATGATAGAAACATCTAAACAACAAAAGCAGTTTTGCAATCTAGAATCTGAATTGACCGTTTATTGGGTATGACTACCTTCTAGCTCCACTTTCTGGCCACTTTATCAAAGATATCTTCCATATAGGTGCACTTTGTAGGTTCACAAGTACTGACTGTAGTCCGTCTGTAGCCTCCTCTATCCTGTCCATCAGCAGAAATAAACCACCATTGGACTACCACTGACCATACATTATGATGGTGGTGGCAGTGCACTGACATGGTAGTGGTATGGTAGTGAATGTTGTCCATCTTTAGCCCAGAGTACTGACTGTAGTCCGTCTGCAGCCTCCTCTATCCTGTCCTTCAACAGAAATGGACCGCCATGGGACTACCGCTGACCAGACATTTTGATGGTGGTGGCAGTGCACTGACATGGTAGTGGTATGGTAGTGAATGTTGTCCATCTGTAGCCCAGAGTACTGACTGTAGTCCATCTGTAGCCTCCTCTATCCTGTCCATCAACAGAAATGGACCACCATGGGACTACCGCTGACCAGACATTATGATGGTGGTGGCAGTGCACTGACATGGTAGTGGCATGTCAGTGAATGTTGTACTGGGACAAGTGTAGCAAGCACAGCGGCTTTGCTAGAGTTTTTATACAAAATCTTGTATGCTATTTGTGTCCATTTCAGGGGCAAATTGTGCACGAGTGTTCTGTATGAAATTGGCAAAAGCATTTTATGGATAGTGTGCATGGAAAAACACAAATTGTGCCTCTCTCGCTCTTGCATACACTTGAGGGTAGATCACAAAAAATGTGGGAAGATCATGCAGAAAGTGAGAGTTATTGCGCAGCTGAGCACATATTTCACCCTATTTAGTAACATTTGAGCACCTAGCAGCAGTCAGTTTTTCTCAGCCTTTTAAAGCCAGATGTAAATTTGCTGTAAGGTCTCCGAAGCATGTTCAGGGATACTTCCTTTAACAATGGCAGCAGTCAGAGTGGCTAAACAGAAGCATGAGCCATAAACATGTGCTGTGCAAGTCGTATTATTGTTTCACAAACAAGGGTGTGAGTAAAATAATAGCCCTGCTTAACACAAAGTTAATCTCAGACTAACTGGCTGTCACTGGTCTTCAGGGTTGTGTAAAAAGAGTGCAGATTTGCACTGCATCTGAATCATGAAACTTTTGTAAGACATGAAAACAAGCAGCGTTCCAGTGCAAATGATGAGTCAGCTTCAGCATGTGAAGTCAAGCGCCAGCATACCACCACTTCATTTACATATCATTTACATGAAGCACACCCTAACCCATAACTCTGTCTTATAGGGTACATACTGCTACATCTTGTGGATATACTGTTGAAGTAGCTCTATCTTCGTCCATGCACCATTTGTATTAGTCATCCACTAGTCCTTCATCAAGAGTACAGTGTCTGACCGCAGTACCATTGCTGCCTGGATATTTTTGGTTGGTGGACTGTTGACATTGAAATGTTTGGAAAGAATTCAACAACACGTATTTTGCTGGATGGGGCTATTGGCGAAGTGTCTGGAACTATTCACTACATAACGTGACCAGGAACCACCTGCCCTGTCAGCAAGAAGCCATTTGACTGATATGCTAAACAACCAGTCATAAGGTGCTGTTTTGGTCTGGATTGTAGGAGGACATGATTGTGAAAATGCCATGGCTACATGAATATATTATGGTGCCCAACTCATAGCTGATATATCATAGCTGTCCCAAGGAAAAACATGTATCTTCATTTTTGTAAATTTTTACTCTTAATGCATTATTTGAACACAGCAGCTGCTGTTTACATTGTGTGAAAATTTCATGGTGAACAGACCAACAGAAATGGCCCAAAATTGCTTGAAAAAAAAGTCTGGTTCCATTGACGTCCATTAAAATGAAATGAGGTTTTTGCCCTTTCCTGTAAAGTTGGCATGTTGGAGATACTTGTTTTTCTTTAGACAGTGACAATATATGTTTTTTTCATATAAACCTGGAAATAAACACCAGAAAGTCTGAGATTCGAAGAATAAAGAAATGTTATGGCAGTTAAAACGAAGACGTATTCTACTCTATGCTCTCAGGTGTTTTTGATGTATTTATCAGAGGCTTTTGCACAAATGCATGAAGTTCCTCCCAGCTTGAGTTGTACCCTATAAAGTGGGGGTACCTCCCACATGGCTATGGATCATGACAGTTTGACCTGGCCATTCCCAATTTCCCTTGAATAAGTGAAAGTGCACATGTACAGATCACAAACGACCCACTGTTGGTTCATGCATACTCATAAGCAAAAGGACCATAGGCAAAAGTGTATGTGTGGGGGAACTGTGCCACATAGTAATGTAAATGCGCTGATTATGGCTAGAACAGCAGTGCATATGGCAGCAGAGGAAGCGGGGCTGCATGTGCGTGGTCGCTTATTTGAACCTCAAATCATTAATGATGATTGTGCCCTGTCCCTGGCTTTAGGGTGACATCATTATTCATAGTCAGACAGCCTCAGGATCTAATTTAATGGGAATAATTTAATTTAGGGTAATGACTGCGCAATTCACCCACTTCATCTCACCTGGTGGATGGCCTAATTGACAGCTATTAAAAGCTTTGGGGAATGTGGTAGGACAGAGCACTGGCTTGTGTGCTAAATGGATCCTGGTATAAACACATTGGATATCATTTTTGGGGGTAAGATGTATTTCCATAACATAAAAGGTAAAAAATTTACAGTGGGGGAAATTTTAGATTTATATTGCTGTGCGGTTATCAAAATTGGTCGTGCATTATAAGATACAAGTAAATCTGCTACAAAACAGATTATTACATGTGAGTCACTGGAACCACCACACAGTCGCAGTTGCTTCAAAAGACTATGAGACCTTGAGGAGCTACAATGAGTTTAGCTAATCAAATAAGCTAGTCAGAAAAGAATAGCATATCGCAGTGTAGTTTTCTGTAATCCAGTTATACATATGGCTACACTGTACAGAGTGAATCAGATTTGATTCAATTTATGGTTGTCGCTATTGCTTACATTAGTAATTCAGAAATCTAACATGTGTAATGCATAAGGCAGCATAGTATTCATAGCAGGTGCGCCAACAGACAAGTCCACTAGCATACACTATATAGACAAAACTGTGTGGACAGCGCACTCAGCGGCCCTGCTGTATGAGTTTGCATGGTTTACTGCTTTGTGGCTGAACTGTTAATATACTTAGATGCTTCCATTTCAACATAATACCAATTGCAGATGCCTATGGCAGATCTAGAAGTGCAGACATTTCGCTAACTCACTTGTGGCAAAGGTGGCATCCTATGACAAGTCACAGAGCTCCTTAGTGCAGCCATTTCAACTTCTAATGCATGTCTGTGGAGATTGTATGACTATGTGCTTTATTTTATATACCTGTTATAGGTGTGACTGAACTACTGGAACTCATACGTTTGGCCATGTATGTCTGACAAAGGAGAAAACTAGAATATAAACCAATTTAAGCAAGCAGAATTGTGGTCACCAAGTTAACATGAATGAAACCAGGGATATACAAAAGGTCATCAAGAACAAGTGATTAAAGTAATGTGATATTAATACAACTTAGCAATTAGGTTAAAGGAAAAAATTGTACTCATTTCGCCAAAAACAATATAATAATTCCATGGGTATTTTAATGAATTTAAGAAATGTACTTAAAATACTCACTTTTTATAATAGTTACATTGCTTTATAATATAGTATATCATAATTACAGTGTTATTAATATTCAGTTTTAATATGTATAGAGGCTAAATGTAGCCAATGTCTTTTCTAGCTTTGTGTCAAGTGCCTGTCAGCACTGATAAAATATTCTCTCCAAAAAACATAGCTAAGCTCATTTTTAGATTTGACTCTGCGGATTCTGAACAAAACTGAATTGACTGAACTGATGGGTGTTCAGACTGTGAATGGAATGAACTGATGGGCGTCCCATTGTTATCCGTCTTTAACACTGAGTCATTGGATCCGCACAAGAGACCTTGCGCCTGGCAGCAGACAATAATGTTAGGTTTTTATGAGAAAGTGGTTTCTGTTAGCTGGCTTGCGTCAATCAAAATTCTACTTGTGAGCCAGTTTCTCCATATAGCCTTTTAGAAGAAGTAGACTACTGTCATTCAGCAAAGTACAGAATCTCAGCAGTTCCATGACTGTGTCCACTATGTGATTAATTTCTTGTTAGGAGTCTTTTAATGAAATATAGCCAAACATGGTTGATCAGGGTGTAAATGAGTTTTTTTTTTTTTTATTTTATTCCCTTATGTATTTTAGATGAAGACTATAGAAATGGCTAGTGTTCAGGACATCTACAGTTGCAGTACATCTACTATCGACTATTAGGGTCAGGTAAGCCAACAGAGATTACAGCCACACCTGCCAGGAAAATGGTTTGGGATCCAAAATCAAAATCCACAAGTACAATCAACTGAAATCCAGGCTTCTCTGCAAAAAAATGTGGTGGCTGTTTTCTGGAATCACAATAAGGAGGTGCTTCAACAAAAATGAGTTTCATGATTGAGTTACCAGGAAAAAAACCCTACTGCACCAATGCCACAATGCAGCCCGCTCACAGCTAGCTCACAACACAGCTAAACAGCACCTAAACAAGTTTTTTGCCAAAACTGAACTTTATATTCACAGTCATAAACGCTATGTTTGAAGAGGAGTCAACATAGCCTGCGATGAAAGGTATACCATCGTTACTGTGAGGTGTGGAGGTGGATCTCTTTTGTTTTGGGTGATGTAAACTACATCAGCACAGGGGGTTGTGTTAAAATTGGTGGTAAGATAAAGCAGCATGTTAAGGGAAAATTTTGGAGGACAATTTGCATTCACATGGGATGCACCTTCCTACATGACAGTGAGCCCAAAACATAAGGCCAAGTCAACCCTTTAGTGCAGAAGTGAGGGTTCTGGAATGGCCATCACATTCTCCGGGCCTCAGTATCATTAAGGCACTTTAGGGAGAATTCAGACATTCCGTTTATGCAAGACAACCCAAGAATGTACAATACCAGGAGGCTTTTTTTGCCAGGAAGAATGGGTAGCTTTACCACCTGAGACAATAATGGGCCTCATCCATGATTGAGACAAAAGACTGCATGTGGTCATTGATGCTGAAGGTGGCAATACACAGTATGAGGAACTAAGGGAATGCAAACTTTTGAAACTTCTACTCAGTTTCATGACTTAGAATTCTTCAAATAAGCCACTGAAGATTTTTTCCTGTGGGCTACAGAAGAAGAGACCTGCAGGATGCTCACAGGTCACAAAGCAAAATATTAAGCAATTGGCTTGAGAGCTCATTTGCATATTGCAGCGCTCTGTGATATCAACATTGCAAAGACTGATATGTAACTTTACCACCCTTAGTGACAGGTTAAAGTCTCCCAAGAGTCTGTGAGGAGCGATTGTGAGTTTTTAGGAGAGAATTTTAGTTACGTTTTGTTATTAGCTGATAAATTCAATTCTATAAATGTTACTCCTACTAAAAATTATTGTGACTTCAAATAACAAGTATTTTATGATGGATGGTCAATCAGGTCTATGATGGATATGACACATGGTCAATGCAGTGTTTATAGTAAGAGCAAGCTGAAACGATTGTTTCATCTTCAGCTAATGTAGGTGAAATTGTATTAAGGTTTAAAGAAATGTGATCTATAGCTAAACTTGAGCTAAATAGCTAGTGCGCTAGCTAGCATACTTGCCATATGCATGCTTTTCAAAATGCAGACTAACCTGCTGTTTCAAGTTGTTTTGCCTCTTTTCTTTAAACATTGCAGTTACTGCATGTAGTGCCGTCAGACCAAAGATTTTTCTATAATAAATTGTCTGAACTGAATCTGAAGCCAGCATGAAAGAACAACGAGATTGCAGTATTGAAATAGCAAGTTTTCTTCATGTACAGCATTAATGATGCCAATGTTCTCAAGCTAAAATGTATTTTCTTTCATCTCCAGTCAACATCTCTGGTCTTTTGCATAAGAAATGCACCTGATTATTCTGGAAAGACAGATTACATCACTTTCGAGTGTCAGCTCAAACATATGGACTCTATTTAAACAGTTTAATATTGATAAGACATTGATTATTCTTGTGCTTATTTAAGAAAATCAGTTCTATAAACTGTGCAAAGGTATCATAAGATGAAATGTTTTCCATCCAGTCAAGCCTGTTTCAACAATGTGTTCTTTCAGGTCAGCTTTCCTTAAGGCTTTATTTTTGCTGGAAATGACACTTTGGCCACAGTGTACACAAAAACAGCCCTTTTTTCCAGCGTAATTAGCCTCAGGCTTATCACAGTTAGCTCATGAACAAATTGCCGATCTTCTAAGGTTAACACAAAGGCTTTGAAGTTTAAAGCAGGAGCTAGTTATCTTCTCAGGGCAGCTGGATTAAAAGCCAACAACAACTGACATTAATCGAGTATTTTTCATTTTATTTGTTTTATCTTTATAATACAGCATTAGGGACTGATGTCTTCATAAGGCAAAGTAAGACTGCATATGAGTGCTTTCATGTGCAGTGAAATCATCTGTGTTCAGAAAAGTCTTGCAGACTTCAGTTTTGCCTTTGAAGTTTATTTACTATTTAAGGTAATTTACCATGTGGGATTTTACTGTAGGGAAGTAAATGACACCCTGGGTATGGAATAAATCACCAGACTGTAATACCAATTATTATAATTATTCTGTCACTACAGAATGAATTCATATGTTTGTAAACAAAATGCTTCAAGACGCTTCCGGGTGAGAATCCGGGTGATAACACCCAACAAAGCAGATGAAAATGTGTCAATAACAGTAAAATTATGTTGTGTCCGAGGCTATAATGTCAAATATACCCGTGTATGTAATGTAACTCACTTAATGTTTTTTTTCCCCCATTTTCCAGCTTTCTAGAGCATCAGGTAACATATTAACAACCTTTTAGTAGTGTAGGAATGTTCTGCGATGTAGCTTTTAGAGCTATTAAAATATTCACACTGGTACACTGTGACTTAGAGTCAAAATGGTATAGAATGGAAATTGTATGGTTATCGTTGGGTTTTGTACCATGGTATATCATTAACACCAGTAATCAGCCTAAACCGTGCCGACAGTGAACTTAGCAGAACACTTAGCAGAAACCAGGCTTTCCCACAGAGATGACCATCTGGTGATGAATTCTGAGGGTGCCCAAAGTCCATCCCCAGAGAGATCTTTGTGTATTCTTAATAAACTCTGTTTTGACCTAAGTCGTAGGGATCAATGCAAGCAGGTCTTTTAACTTCACCCTGGAAACTTGGTTCTCTGAGATAAACTTTGAATATTATTTTGTCTGTTACACCACAAGACAATTCCGGCTGAAATTGGAGACATCAAAAGCACATCAAAGGAGACCACCTGTCTGTATCTGGCAGCGTTGGTTTTACTCAGCTGAGGTGAGCAGAGTTAAGGCAGCAGCAGCGCTAGAACAGAGTCACCGATGCTTCTATGAAATTCATATCAGCCGTCGACCCTGCAGCAGTCATGTTGTGCTATTTGTCTCCCAGTAAGGAGTAAATCTATTTTGGATATGTCCACACTTTAATGTAGAGTGCATTTCATGTCCTTTTCTCTTTACTTCAAATCCCAAGAGATGTGCTTCTAACATCACATGAAGGCAATGTTTCAAATACGCATTGCAGTGGTGCCCCTCATCATTTTTATCACATTAATAGATTATTTATTACTGGGTTCAAATACATACAGTGTTCATTTTTATATTTAGGGCCATAGGTACATTCTCTCTGCCCTTCCGCAACACTTTGACATGGATACATGGATACGATTTTGCAATAATTTGGGCCGAAAATAATAAAAGGTACTAATAACTGGAATCCCAAATACAAATACTTTATTTCATTATTTGTATATTGAAATAATACAATTGTAAGTTAACTGGGAACAGCAGCATATTGGAAATGAACAAAATATGCGAATTAACATGGAATGGATATTGGATCACTGCTGTAATGATTAGTGCATTAGCGTGTCAGAAACTGATGTTCACAAGTGCCATTGCAACTCATCCCAAATGTACTGGATGGGGCTCCATGACTCCAGAGAGTACAGTTTGACTGGTCCACGGCCCAGTGCTGGAGGGCTTTATACATTTTGCATTGAACATGATGAGCTATCCCTATTGTTCTATTGGTAATGTCTTTCTAAGCTATGTGTGCAGTTGAAAACATATGTCAGCACTAAGTTCATTCACTAATTACAAAGTGTGAATATGTTTGGCAAACTGGAGAAAAGCAATATATTCGATAACACAAAGAAGGACATTCATAGCATTCATAACATTCATAATAGTGTTGAAATACTGTTATCAGTGGTTTTTTTAGTCCAAGTGAACTTCAAAGTCTTCATCAAACCAACCATCTGAACCTTAGATTATTTTCACAAACCAGAACATGGAACATACCAAGTATACAAGTTGTAGATGTTTAAGTGAATGATTTTATCTGTTATGGAACATGTGATGTACCAGGAGAAGGTTAAACCTAATGTAAGTTATAACTGATGTACTTGTTGGCATTTCTAATAAATAAGCAAACCAGTTATAGGGTTTGCATAGACTGGTCAAACAGTTGACTATACTGGTCAGCAATGATACCTAAGCTTGATGTCGACTAGTCGACTGTCATAATCCATTAACAACATGAAGGCCTCCAAGAAGACAAGAAGTGAGGAGCCTGTTGATTTTAGGGTCCGTATCTCTGGTTTCCTAATAGCATCAATCTACAACACTTCAAATATCAAATATTGAATGTCACTAACTCTGGTATACCTTATGTGTCATTGGAGAGGGGGTATAACGCCCTATAATCCTGTAAATGTGATATTGCTTGCTCTTATTTTTGCACAGTTACAGCACTCCACTATGTCTGGGCAAAGCCACCTAGAGTGTGCGAATAGAGTGTGCCGATACAAATTCTCAAGCAATGAGATCCAGGGTTTGTTAGAAAAAGCATGTTACTAACCTGTGGGGTTTGGCACAGATTTTGGGGGATTTTTAAAGTTGCTTGTTGCAAAGCATTCTCTTCTCAGTTTTATTCATGATGTCTTATGTTTTGTCCGTGACTTTCCTTACATAACTGTCTTATTTAAAAAAAAACTGAAGTTGTGCAACCTCTAACCCCTTCACTACATGATGTCCCTGAAGTCCTTTCTTGTAGCACAGCATTAGGGCCGAGTTCATATTAGGGCTGTCACAATTAAACATGATTGCTCATTTAAGAATCATAAGATTAATAAGACTCAAAATTAACTTCTCAGTAAATCTGCAAATTAAATGACATTCAGTCAAGGAGTAGCTAATGTATAATCTCATGCACACAAATGATAAATGGTAGATTATTTCCAGTTCCACTTCAAATGATGTAGCAGTTACAGTACAGACGCCTCTACAGGCACTAGTGTGTAACTGCTCTGCTGTTTAAGATGGAACAGGATTGTATATATTAGCCACTCTAACTGACCATCATCTAATTTGCAAATTTCTTGAGAAGTAAAACAAGAGGCTGACATCAGCCTGGAAAGATTAGCATATCGAATTCTGTGTGACAGTGTGAATCTGGTACTGACTGACACAACAGGGAGTGCTATACAGCTGTTGTTGTTTTTTTTTTTTTGCCTTACTGATCATGTGAAGATGGACAACACTTTCAACAAATTTCATCGATAGCCATCAATAGCTCTCGATCCCTTGATTAAAGAAGAATTGTGAAAAGACAAAGTGGTATGAATGTGAGGACAGTCACAGCTGGAGGAATATGTTACTACGAACTGACTGCTGACTCGAAACTGTGATGAGAGTGATGTGAAACGCCTGAATTCAACAAGCAGCTCCTCTGTGTC
This sequence comes from Semaprochilodus insignis, assembly GCA_034552555.1. Classification (NCBI taxonomy): domain Eukaryota; kingdom Metazoa; phylum Chordata; class Actinopteri; order Characiformes; family Prochilodontidae; genus Semaprochilodus; species Semaprochilodus insignis. The sequence continues at coordinate 18,238,024 of CM067495.1, read as the reverse complement.
CAAAGCCACCGCTCATGCGGTACAGTACATACACCTCTTTCGTCACTCCTAGCTTTCCCGTTGGCTGTTGCCTGAATCCCTAATTCAGTTACACCACTGACCATCTCACACTACATGACGACAGGAGCAATTTGAGTTGTTCAAATTAAACCTTGCCTCAAATCACTTCAGAGCTTGTACAGATGTCTAAAGAGACAGACTTGTTTTTTTTTCAACCTTACACTACTAGATCATTCAGGTTATCAATCACTTTCAATCGAGCTCCTAAAAGCTTGGAAAATCACTCCAAAAGCCTAGAAAATCGTTTGATGGAATCCGGTGTAGGACAAAAAAAACATTTATATATGTGCTTTGTATGTACAGGTATTCTTGATATCAGGCATTCCTGCTATTACCAAATTGATGACTAAGGTGGCCAGGTCAAATTTTAATACCCAAGTGACAAATCACCAAATAGAACAGCTCCTATCGTCTATGTAATTACAACACCATAGCATTTCACACTGGAGAAGTGGGTGCCTATTATCTCTTAATTGACGAGGACAAATAATAGCCTTCCAAGGTAGAATCCATCCAACAATTTTCCCCCACAGCCAGAACTTTGCCACTTCATGGGGCCGTAATAGCAGGCTTTGGTGGTGGAAAGGTCGAGAGCTGCTTGCTCGCTCTGCACAAGTACAGGACCTGACACAGCTGGCAGTTAAACACTCACTTTCTAAACTGCCGTAATTGGCCGTCATAATCGAGGCGGTGTAGCGACATGCTACGTGCCGCGCAATTAGTGACACGCTGATGAGAGATGGCACATGTCAGGAGACTGATGCAGCCAGGCCCGTTCCAGCGGTGGTGGCTGAGCGGTGGGGGTTTAGATCCGGAGGCTAAGGGGAGGGGGATGATTGGGGTGCAGCAGACTCTAGCTAGCTCGCCTGAAGGAACAAAATGAAGAAAGGACTGTTTGTAAGCAATTTTCCCGCCTCCATGTCGCTGGTGGCAATCATGGGCTTGCATTTAGACTCAGCTTGGGCTGTAAGGGAACTGATTTAGAACCAAACGGCGGTGGTCTGCAAGTATGTGCATGTACGATTTTTTTGTGCGCTCAGTATATGCTTGTCAAGGCCATGAAATCTTGTTAAAATTGATATATATTGTTTTTAAAAGTACATTATTGCAGAGTAGGTACAGTGTTGTTGAAAGCCTTGAAGTCAAAGCTTTCCACAAAACAGTTGCTAACTTAGCCTATTTAGTTATCAGTCCTAGTTAGTGTTTAGCCTTATCCAATATTTGATTTAATTAACCCTTTAATGCAGACACAAAAAGGTGGCAGGTTCGCTCTTATTTTCCATTAAAAGCATGACTTCTAAAAGCTGCTCTTCTGTTTATTTTCATACATAAAGGATATGATCTAGCAAAGCAGATAATTCATAGAGTTTCATTCAGTTTGTATGACAAACAGCCGTTTTGAACAAGAATACACAAGAAGCCCATTTTTCCCAATCCTTGTCTTGGAGCACCCACTTCAGCTCAGTAAGGGGATGTTAACAAGCTGTCTATTTTGTGTCTTACCTGGAAAGAAGCATGTACAGCCTGTCTTGGTCTTGCCTCTAGAAGCAGGTATGGTCTTGGCCTGGAGTCTGCCTAGCCTACTATTGATCTTGACTAAGCTACTACAAATTCATAGTCTTGATTCTCCTGACCTCAAATGGTCTCAACCACAATGCTATCAATGTTAAAAAGCTCTTTGCCCACCAGATAATTACAAAGTTGAGGTTGTGCCTACTGTAAACAGCTTGTACGACCAATTTAGATGGTATGGTAAAAAGCTGTGATTGATAACATCTTTTTATCTTTTTGAGGGAGTGGAGGATGAGAGATACACACATGATGTGTGTGTGTGTGTGTGTGTGTGTGTGTATATATATATATATATATATATATATATATATACACACACACACACACATACACTATATTGCCAAAAGTATTCGCTCATCTGTGTGGGCCAGTCAAGTTCTTCCACACCAAGTTGGGAGCATGAAATCCAAAATCTCTTGGTGTGCTGAAGTTGCCGAACTCTGCGCACTGTGCCCCTCAGTATCCGCTGATCCGCTCTGTCATTTAGCTTACCACTTCGTGGCTGAGTTGCTATCTTGCAAATACTTGTAGAAGCAGTCTGCATGCCTAGGTGCTTGGTTTTATACACCTGTGGCCATGGAAGTGATTGCAACACCTGAATTCAATGATTTGGGTGGGTGAGTGAATACTTTTGGCAATATCTGGCCAAAAAAAAAGGTCACACACTCTAATATTTCGTTGGACCACCTTTAGCTTTGATCACAGCACACATACGCTGTGGCATCATTTCCACAAGCTTCTGCAATGTCACAACATTTATTTCTGTCCAGAGTTGCATGAATTTTTCCACAAGATCTTGTGTTGATGATGGGAGATTTGGACCACTGCGCAAAGTCTTCTCCAGCACATCCCAAACATTCTCTATGGGGTTCAGGTCTTGACTCTGTGGTGGCCAATCCATGTGTGAAAATGATGTCTCATGCTCCCTGAACCACTCTTTCACAATTTGAGCCCAATGAATCCTGGCATTGTCATCTTGGAATATGCCGTGACATCAGAGAAGAAAAAATCCATTGATGGAATAACCAGGTCGTTCCGTATATTCAGGTAGTCAGCTGACCTCATTCTTTGGGCACCCAATGTTGCTGAACCTAGACCTGACCAGCTGACCAACTATATATATTCTTAGTATAGAATATCAATTGAAACTTCAGTATCTTTCAGGAACTGGGATTCCTGGCATAGAAAACTTGTTACAGGTGCACTTTGGTGACTTTAAACATTTAATGTGGTCACTCATCCGTGAAAGGCTTGTTTTAGCAGATCATGCAGGATTATATTCAGTTACATATTTACTTAGAAGCATTCAACCAAACCAACCCAGTGTGACAGCAAGACTGCAAAGAAAGCAAGATTCTAAGAGCAGAGGTTGTCTCTTATAAATGTTTCACAGTAAACACAGGACATTTTCTGTGTTTGGTGCATCAGTAGAGAAAATATCGCTTCAGGCATCTGAGATTTAGCAACAGATTTAACTTTTTCAGTCATGTGAAAGGAAAGAGCGTCTCTGAAGCAGGTCAGACTTTCCATGTGTCAAGTTTTCAGTTAAAAATAAAAAAACGGTCCCCTGGGACATGACTCGCAGTCAGGGAAACCAACATGTCACTTCCCAGAGAAGGCATCACGTTGCCTAGATGTGCTAGGTTAAAATGGAGTTATGAATGAAATGAAGTTTGGGAGGAGGATCATGTGTCAATGTTCCCATGTTAAGCCCTATGAACATTCATTTCTGCCTTCCGTTTCCCGTGACTACGTTTTTAGACCTTCCTTTCTTCTCTCTGTTCCTCAATCCTCTTTCTTAGGTCACAACAGAACCTGCCCAGAATGCCAACACAGAGTTCTTTTCACTCCTACAGCCAAACAATCTGTTGTCAAACGACGGCCATGCCTAAGTAGAGGCAGGCAAAATGACCATATTGATTAACAGTGCTATCTTTGAACTGCTATCTTTGAACTTTGATGAACCTTGTTGACGGCTCCACTCTGCCCTATGCACAGCTATGACCCATCAGGAGCTGGTTTTGACCAAAATACCATTTTTGACCCTGTAATTTTAAAAAGGCAAGTAAGTCATGTATTGTGAGATGTTCACTATATGTCTTCTGCTTGGAAACAACACCCTGTTGTTATTTAGCTTGTTAGTTACAGTATTTAGTATAATCAGTGTGGTGGGTAATGCAGTAGAGGGTAAAGTTTGTTACAAGAATAAGTAATGCCATTACAGTAACAGGGTACAAAGTAATCTGTTACTGTAATGCCATTTACTGTATCAGTAGTAGTGTAATCACAGTTGTAATCACATTATTAGGCAGTGACTTGTTTTGTTACTTGCGTTACATGTCTCTAACAGAGCAATGTTGATAATGTATAATGCATTTGAAGCATACATTTCATCTATATATGTAGAGAATCTGTGTGCCCGTGTTTAGCATCTAAGTGCGCTAATCTGAAACTGTTGGATGGCAGAATAGCGAGCTAGGCTGGATGTCTTTTTTAAGAAACAGCTTTGTAGGCTTTACAATGTTTCTTTCAGCTAGATTCTAGATTTTCAAACAGCATCAGTGGTTTGTAATTTTTCATTCAGCAACTGGCTATCTTTTTCATAAGCACTGAACACCTGTTGACTGTGATTAGCTTCTATACAAGGTACTGAATAGACATTAAATTTTCCTCTCTACTTTCCACTTAATGCATATGGGTTTTAGAGAGTAACCTAGAGGTAAAGTAATGCATAGCGAGAAGAACTTTGTTCCAGATAGTAAAAAGTAAAATAGTCCCATTAAAGTTTGAGAGAAGTTATTATTCATTAGTAATCAATTGCTGTTTTTCTTTAAGTAACTACCCCAACACTGGGTATAACACACGATCCTAGACAAACTGGCTCAATTGGAAGCCACTCTGTCGATTTTCTTTCACTAGTTGCTCTAAGAGATTATTTAACGCCTCCCAAAACTTCAAAGATGATCTTCTCCTGCAGGCAGCCCTCTTCTTTTAACCCGCATTCAATAGATCGCCTACAATCTCAACACCCATCCCTTTTCCTCCTACTGGAGTGGATCTAGCCCCACTTAAACCCCAAGAGCACCTCTCATACTCATTCCATTCACATTTACTCCTGAAAGTCTGATTCTTAAAAGCTCCACGTTCCTTCTGGACTTAGAGGTCGATGAACCAATAATGAAGTGACGGCACCTCTTCTAGCCATTTCCCACTGGGCTTTATCCTTAAACGCACAGAGGTAGAATAACCATCCAAACACCTGTTTGAGGAGACTGCAGGAGGGAACCGTTATAGGAGGAGCATTAGATGATTTGTGCGCTGGCCGAAGGTGCCCTTTTTGCGCTGCTCTGAGATTAGTTTTTGCCAGCTCCCTTGTGGTTCGGGTTAGGATTCGGGATGGAGAAAAGCATGTGCACGATTTGTGTGAAGAGGGGACAACTACCCAGAGAGACAGGTTCCTGATGTTTAATGATGTTTACACAGAGCTTGGGCCGTAATGGGTGCCCAGCTCACAGATTTTAAACAATCAGGCAGCTCTATCCCTGTTGCCGTGGCTGCCAGACATCACATGATCAGTGAGTGGGCTGTGTGAGTCGCATGGCAGATTTCTTTTGATCCTGCATCTATTTTTCATGGCGGGGATGTTCCTTCTCCGAAATAAGGAAAATGTGCCACTGCTCACTTTCTGAGTTGTTCCTTCCATATTATTTCACAGAATCTCAGTATGTGCATCGGTGGTTCCCAACCTTGCTCGTGAAGCCCCCTAACGCTGCGTGTTTGGTGCTGTTTTCACATGCAGTTCAATCATGAAATTGTGCACAAGAGCTTGGGAGTATTGTGTGTTCTTCATTTGGTCCAGCTGATTTCCCTTTGGAGCTGATGGAGTGCATCACATTACAAAAGTCCAAAAAAATTCCATGTTTTTTTTTTTTTGTTTTTTTTTGTTACGTGGAAACTTACCAGATTTCATACATTTATAAGCTCACCTGACAAAAAATGAGTTACCTGTGACTGAAACGTACCTAATAGTGTGTAATACCTCCACAAGCACGAATAACAGCTGTGATTGGATTTGGCATGGACTGGACAAGTTTCTGGATGTAGGCCACATCAATGTTCAGACACTCTTGCATCAAAGAATTGCTTAGTTGGGCCAGATTTGGTGGATGCCTTCCCTGGTGTTCAAAATGCTGTCCCCCAACTCGCTGAACCAAGCTGCACAGCTTTGCTGCATGGGTCAAGGAGCCACTGATCACGCGCTAAGCTGGTGACCAGACAGTGCCCAACTCGGGAACTGTCTATTACCTCGCATCGGCGCCGCTCGGACCTGCTGCTGCGCAGGGTGAGAGGAGCGCAACGGAGCGAAGGATATCAGCGCAGAAAACTTTGGATGCTACGGGGCTCTGGGACAGACAGTTTCTCTATCATTCTTACTGTGCGTCCGTGAGACTGTCAGTGCTTGTAAATACGTTTGTGTTGCGTATGTTCAGTAGCGCATGCTGCATTCTGCGCTGTTAAAGGGACAACCGCTATGCACTTAATGTGTTATGATAACGTGCACAGTTTTAAAGCGACAGTAATATATTTCAGTATCTCTCACATTTGTTATTGAACTTAGTTAATAATTGTGTATTTCCTGTTTATTTCTGTGTGTATATATTCAAGTGTTAAAGTGTATTCAAGGAGTGTGCAACCTAATGGATGAGTGGCATGTTGGTTAGAGCCTGTAAATAAACCAGCAGTTTGAAAGGGGAACATCTGCCTGTTCTGGACGGACAACCTGGGGCGATTGCTGCTTAAGTAAATCAGCATTAGTCTTGTGTTGGATTCGACACCAACACCCTCTCGAACACCTGGCACAATTCTGAGGAGAATTTCCTGTAGACTGTTGGTAGACCTGTATGACCGTACACTTCCATACACCTGTGAATACAGCTACTCCCTTCACACTGTGGCCTTTTTGCCAATCATTAACATGTGCTATATGTCTCATTTTCCATACATCGAGCGAGACATTCATTGCCACCTCTTCTCAATCTATGAATCCCATTGCACAGGCATTTATAACCTGATCGTCTTCGTGCAATGCCAGCCGCAGGAGCCTGAAATTACTACCACCTTAATAATAATACAATATTAATGGTAATATTTTGTCCAGTGAGCTTAGCTTGCAGAAAAAAAATGGGGAAAAAAGAAAAAAAAAAAGTTTTTTCAACATTTTGTGTTTATTTTCTGTAGTTTTCAAAGCATGAAAAATATGGATATAAGATGATATCATTCTTCTTACACCTCAACTGAAATTGAAGAAGAATAAAAGTCCATCAGGTTCTTATTCAGTTGAATCTGTATGCAAGTAATATAACATGTAACATCATGCCTTCATCAGATGGTGGTGCAAAACGGTGGTGCAAAATATTTGAGTGCAAGTACTGCCAGTTATCCGAATGATTTCACTCCTGTTAACAGGAATGTACTTGTCAGCGTAAAAGATGAACTGACAGAACTGATAAGTGATGATTGTACTGGTCCAAAAATCTAAAGTGAAAATGAGATTGAAGTGACAAGAGTGTTAGAGCAGAGCGTATGAAGAAAGGAAGTTGTCTGCAACAGGTTAATCACCTTAAATTGATAAATGTACTTGTGTAATAGAATGTATATGAAATGATGTCTATATGTATCTATGCAGTAAAATGCAAAATAAGTGCCTTTCACCATCCTGATAAAATAGACCATTGATTGGATGCAGTCAAATATTTGAAAGCAATTTTCTCAGTTTTTACTTTTCAGTTGTAATATACTTTTCTGCCGGCCCCTTTATTGGCCAACCCTTGGTAGACCCATATGACCATACGCGTCCATACACCTCAAAATCAGTTCACGCTCAAATGCAATCACTCTTTTTAGCCGATTGAAATGATAATGATAAATGTGGAATAAAGATCAAATTAAACTGTTTTCCTTGTACCTCTGTTATCAGAATAACTCGGATGCTGTTGTCTCTCTGTGTGTGAAATGTTGTGACTCTGGGTTGAGTTGCCAGTGAGCAATGATGGCTGAAAGGGGAGGGGTGAGAATACCGTGCTGTGAAAACTCTTCACACTTCTCCATAAAGATGGGTGATAAAACAGACTGCAGATTTGCATATATAAAAAATTGTGTCAGTGAAACAAGATAGCATTTAAAATGTTTGCCTTCTTGCTCACTTATAAAGACAAAAATCCATTTTACTTGCAGTTGTGTAAATCACACAGTTTTCATCTAAATATGTTCCATCAGTATAACTAAAGAAAAAAAAAAAACATTGTACAATTCAACTGAGGGCCATCCAAAACAGGTGGAAATCACATTTTATTGCTGTTGTGGTAGAGGGTTTTACATCTCATACATTTCTGATTGAAATGTGAGACTGCAATGGTTTCAGTCACAGCTAGTTCATATAGAGGAACCTGGATCTTGTGTGTAAACATGTGTGTACGGAGTTGGAGTAGAGTCGGTCTAATTTGCCCTTTCTGTATATATTTGTGCCGCTAATGTTTGTGGATTCTTATATCTGTGTTTATTTCATACACGTTGCCTGCGTTTGTGTGAGATTGTGTAGTCCTCCACTGATTACTATCTAGTTGCTTTGTGGAAAGATGCTGTAACATACTCTGTTGTTCCGTGCCAAAAACAGAATACATCAAAAAGACTTACCCCCAGTGAAAAATGTGGAATTCAAAGGGGAGCTGAGTACAGAATATTTTTTCAGCCTCTGCAATAATGGATACGAGCCAGCGGATTTCATTAGGGAATCTTCGGAAAAATAAATATTGCAGGTTTCATCACGTCGAGGCACCAGAAAGTACAAATCTCCTTATCTTTAATCCTGCTCTACATAAAACACACTTTAACAGATGAATAAGCTTACCACTAATGCAAAACATCTTAGGGTAGAGCCATTACTGTGGGGAGACTTTTAAAGAGGCTGAAAAATGAACCAATCTGAGAAAGGAAAGGATCTAATCCAGAAGATTATTCCCAGATAATGATTGTGGAGAAAGGCGAAGCTTCACTGGGGGCAGCGGTGACGATCCCAGTACAAAACAGCTCTTTGAATCAAACTGCTAACGGCAAATTTTGACTATGCTATTATTTCTGCCTTACAAGGTGCAGCGTGCGTTCATTGTCAGGGTGAGATCAGAAAGGAATCTTTCTATTCCTTCATCGGTGTTACGCCATGCAGGGGCGATGGTTTCTTTGAAAGCTGCAGTGTCTGCACATATTTGTTCAAACCAGGCACAGCGAGACTAGCTTTCACTAATTAGGTTCAGTTCTTTACGGAGGTGATCTCATTAGTGAAATAAAGTGCTTCATGTTCGGAGCAGGAACTTGCAGGCCCAGGAGATTAGGCTACAGCTGGGCAATAAGAACTGAAATTTGTATTTTGAGATTTTCTACTACCAACTCATAACGATATGATGTGACAATTTTAGATAATTTTGAGCATAACTCAAAAAACAGTACATGACAGTACAGTACAAAGTAATGCATGGCAACTGAACTTCAAACAGTGACACAAATTAGATCATCATTTTTCACTGAAACACAAAAATTATACTTAATTTTTAGAAAGAATGTTCGGCAATGACGATCCTCAATGTTACAAAGATTTTCAGACTTTGAGACACATTTACTTCAAAACAGTGGAATCTAATTGCTCAGCATATCGCTTCCTGGTCTAAAATGCAGGGGGTGTGACTAAAATAAGGCCCCGCCTACAATTTGAAACACTCTGTGTTTCGGTAGTGACAAAAATATCATACAGTGTTTTATACATTTGACTCATATTTAGCTCATTACTAACCTAATTAATGCCTTGGGTTTACATTAATCATAACTGACTTTTTTAAATAGTGGTACAGCAGTTTCGATTAAAACGTTCCATATGCTGACAAAATGATAACCCTAGTTTACAGATCCCATTTCTTACCCACACTCCTTCACCCCCTTCCAGTAAATACTATACAAACAGACCAGATGTCTATTTATCCCCTTCTTACTTATCATCCTTCTCATAGACCACTTTTATACAGATCCTTCATGACATTGTATATTTATTATTAGTAGCTTTAAATAGGTAATAATAAATAGGTAATGTGACATTTAGCTTAATATTATCATGCTTGGTGGGTGGAGTGGCTTTGAGAGCATTAGCCTTGTCATTTTTCTTTAATTAAAAGTAATTCTTGTACAGCACGGTCCATGCATTCTTTTTTTCCACTGGGGTTCATAAAATCCTCCATAGGCCACCGGATATCAAAACGATTAAAAAATGTATAATTAAAAAATACATTAAAAGATGTTTTAAAGACTTTCCACAGGGTGTTTCCTCCCCTTATTGTGCAAATACAAACACATTCTAGTAGTGGTGTAGCAGTTGTTTTGAATTCTTCCTGATGCAACTGCATTGACTGTAAAAGGGGAAACAAGAGCTTTTACAAAACCAAACATAAGTGATCTACTTTGACAAGCCAAAGCTACAAATGTGGTTGCTCTGTACATTAGTTATAAGCACATTAGTACATTAGCTAGTGTATAATGTACTGGATACGTACATTAGTACATTAGTACATTAGTTAATAATCACATAAAGCCTATAAACATGTGGGTGAAAGGTGTTTTTTCAGACCTTACTCGCCAGTCACATTTTATTTAGATGCATCATATTATAGAGACCGCCTGTAAAGAAGAGGGCAATGCTGCAAAGAACTCAAACAGAGCTCATTGTTTGGAAATACACATGTTACACAGGACAGGCTGTACTGAACTTAAACTCACAAACACAACAGACTCGTTGTGGTGTTTGGGGGGTTGGGACAACACATGATCCATGATAAACACACTAGCTTTAAAATATGAATGGCTGAGCCACGTTCAACAGTGCTGTAAAATACTCCCCTATACACATACTAGAGCATATACTGTATCAACTGAATTTTATATGAATGCATCAGGTTACTCAAGAACATTGTGCTGTTCATGGAATAACCTTTAACTGTTCTGTTGTGTGGTGACCACTGCCTGCTGTAAACTACATTTTGTGTGTCTTATAATGATAGATTATAGGTTATTATTATTATTATTATTATTGTTGTTGTTGTTGTTGTTGTTATCTGCATAAAATCACTGTAATACATGACATACCCTGGCTTATTACTTTAGAATGGAACAACGTCACGCCAGCAACTTCCCTGGTTCGGACTGTATTTGCATGTGCATCAAAGAAATACATACATATGACTAAAGGTGAGCATGACAAAAGGTATGAATGCAAAAGACAAAATTGAGAGGCCACATTAAAGACCAACATGGCAGATGGTGTGAATGTCAGAAGTTGTCAGCAGAGTTGATTGGTTATTCTGGTCAGGAAGACAAAACCGAGGGAATGGAAAATGAGCTTTCTGATTGGTCGCCAGTGGCGTGTGACAGAAACTTCAGCCCCGAAACTATGATGAAATAATAGAGAAAGAAGGTGGCACCTATCCCTCGGCGCCAGGCGCGTTAGCAGGATACCTGTCACCTTGGGAGGTGAGAGAGCATGTTTATTTTTGAGCTGAAGAGGTAGAGAGGGATTAAGACAACAGCAGTGGCTGGAGTGGAGGAACGGATGAGCTACACAGCGAGTGAGGAAAGTCAACATTAGGCAAAGGATAGCAGGAGGGATGAAGCTGTCTGCTGGGTAGTTTGACACTTTAACCACCTTATCAGTGTTCATTTCACAGGACTGAATCCTTGTTACATCCAACCTCTCCATGCCTACTGTACCCTGTGGCTATTCTGGGCTGTTCTAGGGTTGTCTTATCTGTGTCATTTGCAGCATACTTAGTCAGCTAAGATTCTGTCACCCAGCTAATCATTCAATGGCATTGCATTGCTCACTAGATGTTCATGTGCATGAGTTGTTCAGTGCTCAGGTGCACACAACACAAAATACTTCATGTCGGCGCATTTATAAGATGATTCAAGGTAGAATGTAAACTGCCGTTGTGCATAAATGTCAAAACTCAACAAGTCACGAGGCACATCGATGGGGTTTCTAGTTGATGTTATGTTAGCACATTTCTAGTTGATGTTATGTTAGCACTAAGCTACCTGTGGTGCACATACTTTCTTGGCCTTTAAGCAACATTCTTGGCCTTTAAAAATGTAAACACAGATACTTGAAGATACTGAAGTCCTAACCAACAGGAGAGTTAGCTTAGCTGTAGAGAAAAAAAAATCAAATTCTGCCAGAAAGACACAAAAGTCAAAAGTGATGGAAAATGTATCTAATCTTCTATAAGGTGTACAATTTGAAGGATGACAATTTTTAAAGAACTAAAGAATCTTCGGCGTAGGCCCCTTCCTAGGCCCAGGTCTTGAAGCGTTCGGATCCTCGCAGATTTGGATTTGGATGGCAGGGGCGGAGCCAAACTGGTGGCGGTAGGGGAGTGGGGTGGAGGAGGAGAGGTTGGCACCTGAAAGCAGCAAAACATGAGTTGAATACTTTTAAAGACAGGTGGCGCATTGCGATTGGCCAGAGTAATGAATGAATGAGTGATGTAGCATTGGCGTTTTCCTGACAGTGCTTAAGCTTTCATTTTTGGGACAATTTTTTGTCCAACCCAAAACCTAGGAGCTAAAAATTAGAGGCATGTACTTTATGCATTTGTTTATTTATTTTTGGTTCCCAGAAATATTTAGGTCTTCTCTGGTAGCATATGTTGTCCATGCGTAATAAGTTCTTTATTTTTTTACATTTTTTTGGCAGACCGATAGAAATGGTCCAAAACTGCCAGGAATACAATCATGTTACATTATTGTGTGTTAAGTACATTACTAAAAGGTTTTCCTACAAGCCCCAAACTAATCAAAGATCAGGCCTGTTCTATCACACAGAAAATCCATAGAATATTCACATACTGTCAGTCAGAAGCCACTGCAGACCTCCTCAACCCTGTAGAGGGACTGTGCCCCTGTACACCTGCTCCATGACAGTGCTGATTGAAACAGAAAGAAGTGGAACAGCTGGGGATGCTGTGACAAGACACTGCATTCCATTTCTTCCCTCATCCTCAGACCCCCTACCTACCCTCCCTTCCTTTTGTTTTCCTCTCTGAAGTGGTGACACTGCCTTCAGATGGCCTGCCAATTTGTAGCCACAGATTGCGATGTGAAGGTTCTCCTCCTCCTCTGTTAGTTAACAAAGGTTTGTGCCTGTAGGCCGCTCCCTCTCACTACAGCAAGCTATCACTCTCAGAGGGACTGTGCCTTCAAAATTAGCTCTAATGCTCATTCGCTGTGGGCCTCGCTCATTGTCTGTGCTAAGACTCTAAGCCTCACTGGTAGCTCTGTGTTTACAGCTGCAGGGTGTAAAGCAATTTGCTGCTCTGTTTTGAAAACAATACTGATCTGCTCTTATTTGCTTATTATTATTTTTCTAATCAGTTTTATTGATTATGAAATATATTTAACAATGGTGCACCATACTCTTTTAGGAGAAACAGTTCATGTCAATACTCTACTGTGTTGTCCCATAAACAGAAGAGAAATAAAGAATTCAAAGTCAATGAGTGCATTAACACATATGTAGCATTGTGTTAATGCACTCACTGGCTTTGAATACTTTATTAACACATATGTGATAACCTACAGTATAAGCTCTATAAGAAAGCCTTCTTTAGCCAGCCAATCATTAGAAAGAGAAATGGAAATATTGTTGGAGAAAGGTTGTGCTTGTCTATGCCTTACAGGGTAAATATGTTTCTAGAAAATGTTATATTTCTTAAAAAACTGACCTAGCCATGCTCTACCCAGAAATGCTTCTGCAACTGTAGTGAGCTTGGATAAGCTTCATAGAACATTGGCAAAAATTAATGAAGCCTAATTAATCTATTTTATTTTAGTTAAAATCCCCCAAAAAACATTTTTCCGATGTGCAATATGGTACCTTTGATCACACAAATGCAATTGATAACTGCTATTAAAAAGAAACACTAACTAGCAAGTTTGAAGCTCTACCTTAAATGCTACATTCACATGTAAAGTCATGTGACCACATAAGCTCCACCCACTGTCACATTGTTGTTTAATAGAAAAAGGACACCAACAGTATTACATTATTAGTTTTGGGTATGAATTTGTAACCGTACTGTGCTGTACCATACTGACCTATGGGAAAAAAGTTGTATGTTAGCACTAAGCTAATTGTGGTAACTGGTGCAACATTCTTGGCCTTTATAAATTAAACAAAGTTACTTGAAGATTGTCTAGGTACTGAAGTTCTAGCCAACAGAAGAGTTAGCTTAGCTGTATTTTTCTGGATACCATGGAGAAAAAATTGAGGCCATATCTGGTTAAACAACTTAAGTGTAGCGTAAGTTGTCCATAAGTTTATTTATTTATTTATTTATTTATTTATTGGTGAACCAATAGAAATGGCTCAAAACTGCTGGCAATACAATCATGTTACTTTATTGTGTGTTAAGAACACAACTAAAAGGTCATTATGTAAGGCCATTACATTGCCATAAATTTCAAATGGTATTTATATTGTGTGAATATTTGTATTCGTATTTGTGGCCATACAAGAAAGTCTTTTTAAACAGAGCTTGGATAGGCCAAATAATAATGATCCAAACTCATGGTTTTGGGGTTGTAACCGAAACAAAGCCACCACATACATGTGCATTAGACTTCCACTATTCAAAGATACTACCCATGAATTACTTCCGTGAGCCAGTCAATCACCAACGAAGCAACCAGATATCCACCTGCTAATTGAACCTCTGGGGCTCCTCTGCTTGGTCTAGCGATCTAAATCCCAAATCTCCCATTAACTCCCATCTCCACTGCTCTTTGTAATGACTCTTACACGGGACCATCCAGTCCAAGCTAGCAATCCGTATTCTGCATTCCGTCTGCCTTGAGCATCTATTATGGCACCAAGCTAAGTGCTTTGGGAAATTGGATTTTATGCAAATGGAATAGGACAGAGAGACAAAACAAGAGAAAATGGGAGCGTGCCTGTGGTGTGTTTGCCTGGCCCAAATCCACCAAGTCTTATTTCACGCTGGGGCATTCCGATTAGTATGACATTAATAGGCTGCATTTTTTTTTTTTTTTTTTTGGAAAGCACAGACTATTAGAAACAACTTATAATGTGAAAGAGGAGAAAACGAACAGCCTGATCATTCTTAGCAAACTGCCATTAACATTCACGTCCAGGCCTGACATTTTAAGAGGCGTACGGGATGGATGCGTTCCATTAATTGCCAGACCTCTTGGACCAAGGAGTCAAATGTGAGGATGGTGCGCCCGGATGATGGATGGCGCAAAAGTCATCGCATGCTAAAAGATCTCTCAAAGGATTCTGTTTTTAAAGTATCATTTTATTAGAAGGGGAAACAGGACAGTGCTTTGATCCAACAGGGGACTGCACAAACCAAATGAGACATCAAGGCAGTGGTTAGCACAGAAGGAAATAGTCTTTGAAAGTCGGATCTTCTCCCTTTAGATGTTTTTCGTCCTTATAACGCTTTCCTAAAGGGACGATTTGACAAGGCGCAGATGTTTCGTTATGCAGATTATACGACTGCTTTAAAATTCCTTCCTCGCATTTTTGTTAGGGGACTCTCTGGACAAACACGTTCTGTGATCTCGGCAGTAATGAAATGATGAAATGATGAGATGATGAAACATGCACAAAATCCTGTGTTGTCAGAAGCGTCTCACGTCTGCATTTACCCTTCTTTCCACTACGCTTCCGAATCTAATCACTACAGCTGAGCATTCAGAAAACCTGAAAAATGCTTCTTAATGACTGGAAATGCACAGACACGGAACACCGGTCAGTATGGTAAATAAGGAGATTCTTCAGCCACTATCCAGGATGTATTAGAGCTGGCAGCACTACATTCTACAGGGGGGTTTATCAGTAAGACCTTAGAAGCAATCCTCTGCTGAGGAAGCCATGCAGACACACATGGGCTGCCAGTGATAATGACCATCCTAGTGGACCAGAGTACCATGACAGGTCCTCATTTCCTACCTTGAGCCAGGCAAAAACGGATAAAGATAGGCAGCCACTTGTAAAATATATGCCACCCAAGCAAGCCTCAGCCCACGTGGCAATGGTAGATGTGGGGAAGCATGGGAAGAGCCGCCTGTTGACGGTGGTGTTTGTGTGTGTGTGTGTCTTCTGAGTTGTAGCATGGTTGCTGTTTGAGAAACTATGGACCCATCCGGGAAGTTTGTGTACCATGTGCAGTACTGTGGAACCACCCATCATTCATTAAATTTCCAGTCAAAATATTTCTGAAATACATGATTTCTACTTTATCTGATGCTGAAAAATGAATATACTTTCCTGTTTTCACTGGCAATTAAGTAAATGAAGGATGGTCTTTGAGTGTTGAGCCTGCATTCCAGGAGGTACGATGTTGGCTGTGACTTTATAGTCATATTAGTGAAGCTTCCACACAACTTCTTTTAGGATGACAGTTACTATATTTCACTGTAAATGAATAAATGCTTGTCAGGAAGAATGTGGCTAGTTCATTCTTGTCTTGCCTTCCATTTGGAATAATGTGGTGTAAATAAGAAAGCAACGCCTGCCAAATCGAATCCTCTGGAGTGTTCTAGGCTAGATGTTATAGCTTTGTAGTCCATAGGTAGCCTACACATGATGTATAGATATCTTGTCAGTACACTTGAATAGATTGGCTACAACCATGCAAATGCGATGAGACATGTACGCATGATTTCATATTTCCAGTCTATTGCAGCATTGGACTGCTCTGTTGTCATTGCAAAGAACAATCTGGCACTTGCTGAGGTTGTCTGGCATTTTAGGTTCCTGATGAAAAGCACACAATGAGCAACAGTGTTATGGTTCAGATAGTAAATCTGTTCATACATGACATGAGCCATGGATGCCAGATTTTGGGTTCACTTGGCAGTCTATGGTGCTGTGGACTGATTATTGTGCAGTTAAATATGGAAGGACTGTCATTTTGTATTTTGCTAGTAACACTGAGATGAACCCTGGATCCAATCTGTTTTTTTTTCTATAGGGTTATCGATTATTGTTCCAAAGCTTATACTAATTCCCACTTTCTTTGAATTATGAGGTTTGTTCTGACCCCAGTGGCCATTCCACAGCTATGTTTTTATGAAATATAAGCCAATAAAATATTGTTCATAACCAGATTATTTAGGGCACTGTTGGCTCTCTGTGTGGGAAATGTGTCTCTGTGTTGAGCTACTAGTTAGCAATGATGGTGAGGGGGTGAGAACCTACTACGAAAACATTTCATACCTATTGACCAAAATGGCTGGGCCAAGATAAAATGCAGCTTTCTTGATATGAATATATATATAACTGAAACAGTTCATTGTTTGCTGACCCATGAAGACAAAAAAGAATTCCATGTTCTGTGTAAATTGTGCATATTTCCATCATACATATATGTTCCAGTGAAATAACTTAAGAAATTGCACTTTATGCCTACTGTGCCTGCTATGGCCATTCCAAGTCAACTTGAGCTTCACCCTTTCCACTGTCCCCCTGCCTGCTTTATGGAAGCACTTTTGACCTTCCTTCGAGGATGCTCTCTCCTCCTTGGAGGACCTGTAGCTCTTTAGAGATAATGTATAGAGTCATCCTCAGTCACTTGGAAAATGCAGGAAAATGCAGTAATAAAGGACGCGCCAGATCCCTAGCCTTTATTCCATTTCATCATCATCCCATTTGGCACTCCTCGCTCACAAGCAGCTGTAGTCAATTGAACCTGGTCTACATTAATACATCAGAAGCTGTTCTGAACTCCCGCCTTTTAATGTTACTTGCCCTACTACAGTCGGACAGTTGGTATTTTCAAACAGGTTCAGAAGACCAAAAATGCTGTTTTAGCACTGAGTATATTCAAAGATTTCACCAGACTAAAAACAGTGCTCAAAAAGGATAAAAATCATTCATAAAGGTGATCAAAGATGATAAATATAATAACATAATTGATTACTGATGACAAAAAAATCTGTAATGCATGAGAAAAGTAAAAAGTAATTGAATTAAAGTAACATCAGAAAAATAGAACAACTTCTGACCTATTAAAGTAACAATCAGTTATTCTGGGCAAGGTGTGGAAGCTCTAAGTTTTCACCCTTCCGTTCAGGCCTAGGCTATTGGCCTTCCGACAAAACGGCATCTCAAAACTCTCCCGGCCTTCTCTGGCCTAAAACTCTCCACACCACCACACCACTAACCACACACTCTCTCTGTTCCAGGGCTTCCAGATACATGCAACACAACATTAAGTACTGTGTGGTTAGAGAAGTAGCCTTACTTTAGGAGTAGCTACTTTCTTTAGTGTTTTTAAAATTGAATTAAAATGAATTAAAATGAATTAAAATGAATTAAAAGGTCAGGATTGTTAGCTTGCTTGTAGTCTCAGTCTCAGATGCTCTGCCCATACATTCATCTGATATATATGTATATGTATATGCACTTTCTTGTACTAGTTTTATTGTCAATCTAGAAACTTTTGCAAGCAGTCGCCGTGTGATGAGGTATAGAGAACGGTACAGATGCAGATTCTCTAGTAACTATTAAGTGAAGTACCCCCCTGTGTTTTCATCACTTTGTTTCCGGTGCATGTGTTTTTGTTGTAGTTCCATGTTAAATGTATCTTAAGTCAGTATCAATATCAATATCAGTATCAATACTGGACAGATGATGTGAAGATGTGAATTTGGGGATGTGTACATGGCTTTGGAACATTTTTGTTTTCCACAATTACCACAGTGGTGTTTTTTCAAGAAAATACGGTTCATTTTTACATTAGACATTCATTGCTTCTTTGGGCGTGTGGCTGACTGCAACCTCAGAAGTCCATAGTCTCTCTCTACCCACACACTGTATGTCATACCAAGTCAGATGGTGTGGCCAGCCTCTAGAGCCTTCACATTCACGCAATCAAGTCCACCTACTCCTACTCAGCAGCAGAAGCAGCCGGCGTTTCTCAAATTGAAAGTCAGCCAGGCCAGCAAATAAAACTGGCCCTAGTGCTCTGCTGGACCAATAAGCTTGGCCTTTACACATGGTGGGGCGTTGGTGTTGCGGATCATTGGGCCCTCCGAGAGAACTCCCGGTGCTAAGCCCAATCTGTTTCTGTCTCTCATCGTCAGGCCCACAACCTGAGCGTGGCGAGGCATTGACAGAGGAAGGTTGCCCAGCACCCTGTGGCTCGGATTGACGGGCGATGACAATGAAGCTTTAATGAAACGTTAATGAACCGTTCATAAAGCGCTGACACGTCTCAGCAGCTCCTGGCTTGCAAACGGACCCGATCATGCTGCGTGAATAGGCACATACGCCACGTCGCCGTGTCGGCACGATAATCAGGGATGTTTGGGAAGCCACAGGATACTGATTGAGTTTGTGCATCATGATTAGCGAGAAAAAGTGATGCTTCGGAATCTTAGAACTGAGCATGGCTCTCTGGGGGAAATATAATGATGGTAATGAGGGTTGAGACAACCTTAGCATGTACGTTAGAATATTAACTGTATCTGCACTCTTAAAAAAAGATGTCAAAAAGTTTGTTTTTGTTTTTTTTCCTTTGGAGAAAAGCTTTAACAGAATCAGTTTTCTTCCTGCGTGTGCAGGTATCTGTATCTCTATCTGTATGATATATTGGCAGGTGTGTAAACATCTTAAGTGTAATTAACAATTTTTTTTATGAGATTGTTGTAAGAATATTATAAGATTAGTCAACTTAATTCTAGATTTTACTTTTAACCTGAGCTGTTGTCTTGTTCTTTTGGCTGGAAATTTTGCTTACTGCAGATAATGTTGCTTATTTCTAAAGATAACGTATAAAACAAGCACATTTTCTGCCAATACAATAATATACTGTATATAATAATAATGTCTGGAGATAAGTTAAACAAGCATATAACATTCTCAAAATAATTTTATGTGATATCATTCGCTAAATATCTTTTTTTTGCAATGATCTGTTCTTTGGAGTGCTACCATAGAAGAACCACATTTGGTTCCCTAAAGAACATTTTAATGGATAGTTCTTTTAAAATACTTTTTTTCTGAAGTTTAAAGAATCTCTAAATAAAATGGACATGGGAAGGTTTTCGTACTGAAACATTCAAGCCACAAACAATTTAGCATGTATGCAGTTTTGTACCAAGTTTCAATTTCTGTACCTAAGTTTGGGTGGGGGCTCTATTTACTGGGCCATGATAGCTATTACGGAGAAGTAATAGGATTCTCTTCTATTAGGAAGAAGCCAGAACTCTGCATAGTGAGCTGTCATGGGCCGCTGTGTATTTCCAGCTGTCTCAATGAGTAATGTGCGCTGTTAGGGCTGTATATGCACATGAAGGGGACACACGCACAATGCACCCACCCCCTCCTGATTACATTCATTTCTGTATATTTGTCACACATACTTGTTTCAGATCTTTAAACTATATGTAACGTAATACAAAGACAATCTGAATGAACACAAAACAAACTGCTTTAAATGATCATTTCATTTATTGAGAGTAGAAAAAGGCGTTCCAACAACAACACACTGTGTGTAAAAAAGGAACCACCAACTCAGTGACTCAACCAACCAATTAACCGGATTTAAAAGATCATTGGGTTCAATTAAACTAGAAACTCCCAGGCTTGGTTAGTGCCAGCTGCTTTGAATCTAAACATCACTTAAATAGAACTTTTCCGGCAATGTGGAGTGAGCTAAAAGGCCTCAATGAGCAGCACTCTGTGCCACAATCAAAATAAATTCCAGAGGAGTAAAGAGTGAAATGCTGTTAATCCGTTTAGAGAGCGATACAAAGTCATTTCTAAGACTCTGGGACTCCAGTGAACCACTGTGAGAGTTATTATCTTCTAATGGAGAAAATTCGCAACAAGGGTGGAACTTTTGGCCTTCCAGTTTTCCTCCAAGATGTCACAAAATAACTCTAAGGACATCTAAGGATCTGCAGGTGTCTCTTGCCTCAGATAAAGCCAGTATTCATAATTATGCTATCAGAAAGAGACTGGGCAAAAATGGTATCAATGTGTCAAACCCCCCTGCTAACCCAGAGCCTCCTTACATAGAGCCTCCTGTCATCTTTGCCTAAAAACAAAGTGATGACCCCTAAGCCTTTAGGAATAATGTTTTGATGAGTGGAATGTGGAACTTTTTGGAAGACAGGGTCCAGTAATGTAAAGCTAACACAGCATTCCACAACAGGAGCATCATACGAACAGTCAGACATGGTGGTGGCAGTGTGATGGTATGGCCTGGAAACTTGCCATGACTAATGGAACCATGAATTCTGCACAGCACAGTTGGCTCACTCATTTATAGGAAGCGCTTAGTTACGGAGTGTTGCTGGCACACTAGTAATCTAGTTTGGGGGAGGGGGTAACCACTTAGTGTGACAAATATCCAGAAAAAGAGGGAATCAGGAGGGACAAATACCTTTGCATGGCACATCTGCTCTTAGCTGATACCTCATTCATTTTTGTACGCTAATTGCATGCCTGCAAATTGAGTCATAATTCAAATGTTTGCATGCTGGACATGTATTCTCTTTAATAACATGTATACAGTATTACCAACAAAATACAGAAAGTGCTAAAACAGCACCAACATAGCACAGGCTCATAAAAAATTGTTCTTTTTGCTCACGGGCAAAAAAAAAAAATCAGGGTAAAGCAATGAAGTATTAAAACAAGCTGAACCCCATTTATATGTGAATTGATTTACGAGTTAGCCTGCCTCTAAGGGGTCAGGAGCTTTTTTCCGACACTAATTAATTGAATGTGGGCTACGTGGGTGTGACAGGACGAAGACACGCTCACCCAGAAGCCCTGGCTTCTCCACTCCTCCCCCTCGTTCATCTCCCATGGCGTCAGCGTGATTGACGACCTGCAGCGCTGCTGGGAGAGGGAGCTTCATACTAAATCCTTGACTTCCATGTGACAGTACAGCCTACATGGAAATCTGCTCAGATGTTAGAAGAGCAAGACTGTTTTGGTGAAGACATTCTCAGCTGCTGATGTATTTGGTAGCTATTTGAGCACTTCTCAACCCTGGAAGCCCACTGCCCTGTACAGTTTACTGCTTTCCTTGCAGTCACTTTAACTCAATAATGGGCTTTTAATGAGCTGATAAGTTGGATCAGGTGAGCTGGGAGCAGGAGAAACACTCAAAGGTGCAGGGCAAGGCAAGAAATGAGAAACACTGATGTAGCATATAGGTGGGTTTACAATCATTGACTGTATGCCTTTTGTTACTGCTCAATTTATCAAGCCTTCTCTGTTGTTCATCAATGGAAATCAACCTTATTTTTGGGTGGTAGACCATTCTCAGACAAGGTTAGACGAAACCTGTACTTTGCTAGCAACCTACCACTCTGGTGCATTTAAATGACTTTCCATGAAAGTGATTCTATTCTTAAACTTCAACACTATTATGTAACACAAGCCACTCCTTATATACTCTATTAGTGCCACAGCAACTTCACTACCACACTTGAGAAAGCTTGCTGGATTGTTTTGGGAACTTTCATGAAGTTGATGTCATATCGGTGCCCATCAGTCTTAGCTGGCCTGTGTAGCAAAATTCATATTTTGACTCCTCAATGACCGCACAGCTCTGAGGATTCAGCAACATTCAGAAAAACTTGGGTTTGGAAATAAGTTTTTAAGTGGTGATTTTTGCCATAGAGAAGTCTCAGGATATGGGACTGCTAATATGGGCTTAACGCTGACTACGGTGATCTATCGCTGGTGATTTTAAACACTGTGTGCACTTACTGGCCGCACTATTGGAATATTTATGTTATATTCAGTGCACAATATTGGCTGGATATCTTTAATAGGTGAGTTAATTGCAACCCTGCTATGATGCTAATGCCACACACAGTACTAACATAATGATATCATATTGGTGTCACTGTGATGCTCAGAATGGTTCAAATAACCAAATAATCTTTGGTGCATTTCCAAGTGAGCATTTTCGCTCAAGGATGGATGGAATTATGGGTTAATATTATTCTTCCTCACCCACTGTACCTTCACATATAAGGGGGCAAAACAGATAGTATTTCAATTTAACAAAAGCAAGCAATTTCACCTTTTAAATAGCATTGCATGGTAAATTGGGCTAAAAATAGTCATATGCAAAAGTTTGAGCACCTTTGGTCAAATTATATGGTTTGTTGATTTTCCAAGTGCAAATAAGGTGAGACATTGTCTACAGAGACAACACACTTCTGCATATGTTAATGGTTGCATGCTGAATTTAAAATGTGGCCTGTTCAAAAGTACGCTTTATATTTTGTGGGGGATTTTTTTATGAATATAATCAATAATAAATCGAAATTGAAATGCACTAAAATTTGCAGGACAAAATGGCATTTTTTTATTTGTAGAAGATGTGAAAACCTATTCCTCTATTTTCACCAGACCAGATGTATTAAACTCTTGCATACTAATGGATGGCCGGGTACATATACTTAGGTAATAAGGGAAACAGAGTGAAGTAAAGCTTGTTAACTAAAGCCTAAAATCGCTTGATGAAACCTTTTTCTTTGTAGAGCTGTGAGCATGTTTGAGGTTATAGATTGATTGACTGATTTTTTTTTTCTCATTGGCACATTGGAACATTTGGCTGCAGTTCAAGCCTCGGCACACATGGGGGTTCTTAAACCATGTTATGAGGGTATTCATTCAGTTGTGTCCTGTTCCTTTAAGGAGCCATTAAGAATTAAAAGCGCATGAACACATTTATGAGGCTGGTCATGGATCAGATTCGCTGTGTTCTTCAGGGACTGGGCTGGAATCAGGTCCAGATCCAGGTTCAGCTCCATCCTGCCTCATGACTGATTATGCAGACAGACCATCTGTTGCCTGGCCCTGCTTACATCGATCAGTGAGAAAGCCCTAGTGAAAACTGTCACGTTGTTTCATTTGCTGTCCATTTGCCCAGCTAACTCCATGCAGTCAAGTGGAAAGGGGACCAGTGGCACGCACTTGCTAGAGCCAGACGGGGGTCCTCAGGGGCCAGACAGGTGCATGTTTGGACATCTACAGGGCAGTGCAGTCACCATAATGAAAAATCCGGACATGTGGCGAGGTGGCCTCGTCCCAAGAACGGCATGCCAAGTATCCATACAAGAAATGAGCTCAAAGTTAATTGTTGTGCTTTGGGACAATATTTCAGATTAATGTTCCTTTTCATATAGTTGCAGCTTGACAGAAATGCAAATCACAGCTATGGATGACTGCTTAGAATTTCATTCATTTTCATAAAAGCCGAGTGGTTGCAAAACAAACAGCGTTGCTTCTGTCTAGCAGGGACGAATAAAAGCACGGACTTAGTCACTTTGTTTCCCCGGCTCTTGGAGCATAGACCTGGTTCCAGGCAGCAGTCCAACATTATCAGCCAATCACTTAAACGAGAATTAGAGTGGAAGGCGGCATGCTAACAGAGGGTTTATTCTAGCTAAGGGAGATGGACAGATCAATGAGGGGAAAAATACGTCTGGCCCTGCTGCCTTGGCAGCATGGTCTCAGTGGACATCCCTTTTGGTTATTTTTGGACCCGGCTTAAATAATGACATGGTGCAAGAGTTATTTCCTCGGCAAAGCCATGCACTCTCAGACAGCTTGGTGAGTTCATGTAGCTCACTGAGAGCACTTTATGGTGGCAATGCTGTTGTCTTCCAGCGCTAGCATGACTAAGCCAAATGCTGGCAAGGCCCGGAAAGAAGATAGATGATTGTATTGTTTCTGCCGCCAATATAGTAAGTGCCACTTCCATCTGTACCCAAGTACGCACTGAGTGACTGACTATACAGCGGGGTTGATTCTCACTGCAGGCATTTTTGGATCTGAATAGCTAATATTCACACTGACTCTATTAGCACAGTGCTAATTGGTATAGCACCATTACTTCCGCCAGTGGCTGTGTGGCCATTGTGGTGTATTATTCAGAGAAAAGTGCCATGTGATAGAAGGTGTGTTTTTTTTTTTTCATAGAGGCTTTTCATGCTGATTTGGTACTTTTGTTTTATCTTTTGTTTGTTTTGCCAGGAATCCAATGTGCAATCTCCCAAAGCAATCTCCCAGCTAATGATTAGATGGTTTTTCTGCTCACGGGCCCCATTTTAGAACATTTCTGCTGGAATGTTTAACCATTAATGTGATTTTTAGAGACTGAAACAATGTGCCAGGTATGAGCCCTTTAAATAAAGGACTGGATACCTCTGTGATATAGATGACGCAGTCAATTCAAATAAGATGCCACAAAGTGTTCTGTGAGTGAGTGTTCTTTGAGGCAATACCCAAGAAGTACCATTTTTATCTCCCTAAAGAACCTTTCAGTTCATTATGAAAAGTGTGATTAGAACCAGTGGTCCAGACAAACAGCCTTGTAGGAACCTTGTTTTAGAGCAATGTAGTTGAGAATTGCACATCCTCTTTCATTATATGTGACACAGAATGCATTCTTCTTAGTATTTTAAAAATGAAAAATGCCCAGATGCACTTTTACATGTCCATTTACAAACCTGTGATTTGGCCATAGAAATAAGCTGTTTTGCCTTATATGAATATTTTAATATTTTGATGAGCTCTGCTCTTATTAGCTGGTTTAGAGGCAACATGAGAGCAGCAAGAGGCCACAAAATAGACACCGCAAAAAAAACTGAACCTCAAGAACAACCCAAATTGTTAATCACTATGAAACTTTCAGTGGACAAGTAGACATAAGCACAAATCATGGCTGCTGCTGACAGGTTGCTCAGGGTCCTCAACAGGTTATGATGCCAGTTAAGGTGGAAGTGCTCCTCTCCTCTTTTCTCTTTAGTGTTCAAAGCCCCAATGTTGTCCTAGGTTTGAGAAACTGTCCAGCATGAAGAACAAACATCTTGGAATTAAAGTTGTCTAGGATCCTAGTAACGATTTGGGCACTGAAGTTGACTTTCTGTTTGCTAACTTGTTTTGCTGCAGCTACATTCTGACACCTGAACAAGTTGTAACATTTAAGGTGGCACATAACAATCGATTAAGAAGCAGGTGAATAGGAACTCAATTCAAGCCTCGTTTGAAGATCATCATTATCCATGCCCACTGACAAATCACCGGAAATGGCTTGAAAACTACTGACATCCTCGTCACAGCCTGGAGGAAGAGACATCAGTGTTTGAGGTTCATGTTATGTTGGTGCTTTTTACAGAATTGTCGAATTATGATGATGTACATACAGTTTTCTGTTATATGGTATCATTAAGCAGTGCATGTTATTCTAAGCTAAACAGCATATTTTCATGCAAGTGCGGCATCAGTATAATCAGATGTTACCCAATCTCAAGCCGCCTAACTCCCCAACCCATTGCTTTCAAAACATCCTCCTGGACCAAGCTTTGAATATGGGATTTGTATGTCTTTGTAATGAGGATGATGCCATCAGTCTTTGGTCAACTTGGTCAACCTACACTCATACACTAAAAATGCCTACAAATTGTTCTCTGGGTCAATGCCGTAAAATAACCACTTTTAGCTGCTGAATGGACCTTTCAATGGATAATTCTTTTAAACTTAAAATGTGATCTTCAAGCCTTGTTTTTTAACAATGTAGTTATTGCAATTGCATTGTGTATTGCAATGCACGTGCTGTATCAGCATATTGTAACCTTATCCAGTCTCCAGCACCCTAACCCACCTAACCCATGGCTTCTAACCAGTTCCCTCCAACCTTTGGAGCTTCTGAATATGGGACTTGGGGCATGCTTTTTAATGAGGGTGTTGCAATCAGCCTTTGTTTTGCCAAGTTGAAGGTTTACATTAGTGTATCATCAAACAATGCATTCTGGGGTAACCAGCATATTACACATGCATGTGCTGCATCAGCATATTCATCGGTATATCCACTCCACGTGATGTACCTTGAACATATACCCTTACATCCATTTGCCATGTGCTGTGAAAAACAGCAAACGAGAAGACAGTGAGCCGCCTCCACCATAATGAATTTGTTCCACATAATGTAAGGTGAAAGAAGAGGGGAAGAGAAAGCAGGAGAGCAAAGAAGATCTCTGCTGCAGATTTAGCACGTTGCTTTGGCCTTAATGAATCGTCTGGCTTGGAGCTGCCAATACCAGTCCCAGCCCACCCAATCCTCGTGTAGCAGTATCGATAACAAGCGCACGAGGTGAGCGCCAGCCTCCTGAGGCCAGTAATGAAGAACAGAGAGAGAAGAGAGCCCTGAGTAATGAGGAAGAGCAGGCGACTGCGGGCAAAAGGAAAGTGTCGTTCTCTCGGTTTCTCTCTCCCTCTCTCTCTCTCTCTTGCACAGAGAGGGATATAATGAGTAGAGGGACCATGCAGCACACTGACCATGGAAGACATACACACTCAGAGTGCCCAGTCCAGGCTGGATAGCAAGAAGAAGTGAGGAATACAAAAAAACGGCCGAGGGAAGGCGAGTGGCATTGACATTTACCCGACTGCCTGGGGTCATATGTTTTTGTGTGTATGTGTGTTGTTCATAGTGGAGGTCAACCTCTTTGACCTGCTAGGTGGTCTTGGGTAGAGCCTGGGCAATATGAAAACTGACACTGATGCAAGGAGCAAATAATTTCAATGATGTCATTCCAGTGATATAATTTGTTGACGTCAATATAGAAAATAAACAGACGGCAATTATTTGATCAGCTTTTAAGCCTGATGCAAAAACAGTCTATTTCTGCAGTGTAATTTATTTACAGTAATTTATGTTATTTATTTATTTATTTCATAAAACCATTAGAATCTTTTGGAAACGGGCAATACTCCTGATTTTCATGGGAGTCCTGTTGTCCTGTTGTGTTCCCAGTTGGCAATTCCTTTTAAAATATGTGTTTCTCAGTTTATGTGTGGGATATGTGCAGTGGTACCTGGCAACCCAACCCAGAGGCAGAGGGGGGCATGAACAAATGACCCTGCCTGACATGTGTCAAGCCATTTTCACACTGAATGCGGTATGTGCTGCCTTCGTTGCTCATGTCTGCAGTAAGCTGCTGGCCTTTTGCGTAACGGTAAGGAGACACACCATGACCGATAGTGTGTCTTTCAAAAGTTGGAAACATTTGAACTTTACATGACCCTGTGCGTCTGCGGCAGTTTTCTGCTTTGCTTGCCACTGAGCTCCGCACAGTGAAAATCTGTCTGTACTGTTCACCCCATTTAGAATAATGTATTTGAGAGTCACTGCGCAGTGTGTACCCTCCCACACTAACCTGCTCATTCATTTCTCTTTTACGTTATTTGTACTTGACTCTTTACATTTTTTTATAAATTGTGCAAGATCTTTATGTATTTTAATATGAGCTATTAATATAAGTCAGTTCACTGTCACATTCTTCTTTTAATTCTGTCATGTATGGTTATATGTAGGCAGGGGCCTTGAGGGTAGGACATTTGCCGATAATCTCCCTCTTTTTCACAGACTAATGTTGGCAGGTATGAATAATATTATAAACATGTTTTACTATAAATATATAAGATTAATTAGAAGTCATGATTAATTCATTACATACAATTGTTTGACAGCGCTTGAGTAATGCCAGCCTAATTACTACAATAGCCAGTGTGGGAAGTGAACATATATATATATTTCGGGTAACTTCATGCAATCATTAAACTGAAATTTCATAGAAGAACAGAGGGGAACATAATAAACATAATAAAAGCACTGGAAAAGCATTACGTGATATTTTATTGTTCAGTCAAGCCCATTATTGTTGTTAGGCCTTTCTAGATTACTCATATAATTAATAGTGATAGCACTAATAGCAATAAATCAATATAGATTTTATATCAGTTTTATTGTACTGTAGCTGATCAGTTGAGTCATAGTCTTGTGCAGTATCACATATTTGCCACCTCTAACAAGCAAGGCTAGAACATACTTCTATCTGATGCTCAATCAAAATCTGAAGTCTCCCATGGCAAGTGCCAGACAGGTCAGTCTCTGAGGGTCAGCACCTGCAAAATGGCTCAGCTCTCAAGAGTGGCGTCCAGGCAACCTGTTGTGTGAAAGAGAGTGGGAGATGAGGCAGGCCTTTTATTTTTAAGGGTTTGTTCTCTTAATCCCACACTGCGTGTGTCTGCTAGACTCTTGGATAAATCAGCAAGTCAGTGGGGGGCCTCTTCCACACCGGGAATGTGGCTGTAATGCATGGCTACCTCTGCTGAAAGGGATGTAGAAGCAGTTCTGGTTGTCATATTTTCTAGATCTAAGAAAATATAGACTTTATTTACTCAAAGAATCCATATTGTACATGGTGCTTGCATTGTATTTCTTCCTCTGAGGTACATTTATGATATTTGTATGGTTTATGTGGCAAAAGCCGTCATGGTTCAATTTGGCATAGTCATTTTCCAACCTGTTTGTCTACCTTTGTTATGGTGCCTTTAAGGCTGATCTATGCAGGTGACTTGTGCTCTGATTGGCTGCCCTCTATTGAACTTCATTCAAAAAGCAGCTGAAACAGTCCTTATAACATCAGTATGAATGGATGAAGCTAAACTACTGTAGGCTAAATAGGCAGATAGCTGTAAACATTCTGTAAAAAGGACTGTTATTTAGCTTAGGCTGGGGAGTGAACAATCTGCTTTGAAACATAAACAATCTTCATACTAATTTCAATCAATAAAAGGGGTTCATTTTTTTCATGTAATGAGCCTTTTAAATCCAGCATTCTTCAGCCTAATCTGTTACATCTGTAGCATACAATCGATTGTCACAGATTGTAATTTGGACACATTTCCCAGTACATAGAAACAGAAATCCCATTGACTGAAACTACATTCACAGGAGAAACCAATGTGCAGGCACTGAAGCAACCGCTGATTAACTTCTATTATAAGTGTGTTTCTATTATAAGTCCAGGAAAACATATTAATGTTATTGTCTGCTGTAATGATTTGGTTGATAGAGTTTAGGTTTAAAATCTGTGGAATAGCTAGCAACAATAGCAGTGCTAGACTATTGCATGTCAGTTTTTTAAATGTGCATACATGGCTGAAGAGTCATAGAGACTTTACATGAGGATAATGCAAATCCTCAGCCACGTACTCACATACTCACTTAAAACCACTGAGCAGATGAACCTCTTTGTTTAGCCGTATGATACAATGTGGTACGCTAGCCATATGCGCAGTGGTGTAATTGACCCTCTAGAAACACTGATTGATGCTGTATTTATTTTAGCCCTTTCGTATTGAATCTGTTCACAGCAGTGTTGGCTTTGGGCTTCTCCCATTACACATAATGACATGCTTTGCATTGCTCGCATTTTTAAATCAAAGCGAGAAATAATTACAGGCCTTTGGATGTGTTTCTGAAATTACATGTTTCAAGCTAATACTCATGATTCCCTCAAAAGCCCGCTGCTGCACTTCCTGCTGCGTATCAATGGTCATTGATGTTTTTTCAGTCCCGCGTTCGTTGCTTGTGTATTTGATGTTCTTGTATGTTTGCTTTATGATAATTGGAAATAGACCAGGCTCAACACATTGTGTCATGCCTCTACCATGTTGATGTCAGAGCTGTACAGGCTGGTCCACCTATCAAATAATATCTTATCAGTTGTTGTCCTACAATGTTTCCTTTTTACTCATGGGTGGGCAAAAAGGGGGTCAATAAATTGTGCAGCAACAGAAGGACTACAGTAATTATAAACCTACAAAGTCCACCTACAGACGGGTGACAAATTACAGGACAAAACAACATAAAGTGACTCAGTATGATGCCAGAAGTCTCTGAAGCTGTTCTCAAGGGCTGGAACACCATCCTGGCAAAAGATATGCCTTCCATTGCTGATGAGGGTGTTGGAAAGCCTTATATCTTATATATGTTGGCCCAAAATCTGACATAGATGCTCAATTACATTGAGATTTGCTAAATGTCATGGCATATGATTTACTTCATATATGTAATACTCAATGACATCAAAATAGAAATAGCTCACCATAAGTCACAATAACTTTTTGTATCACTTTTCTAGCACTCCTGCCACAAAATAGGGAAGGTTGACCCAAAATATGCAGCACCCACAGCATAAGAGTCCCCAGACCATACTAACTGGAGGAGTCATGCATTCAGGCACATGCACTCGCCCACTTGTGATGGGGAGGGGTTTACCACTGCAAAAGGCAATTCAAGAGTAGCATCTCTCAATGTAAAATAGCAAAGAACTTGGGGATTTCATCATCTACTGTGCATAATATCATTAAAAGATTCAGAGAATCCAGAGAGGTTTCTGTTATCTTCAAACCCTCAGAAAGCACTACACTTAAAACAGACATGGTTTTATAGGAAATCACTGCATGGACTCGGGAACACTTCAGAAAACCACTGTCTAAGAACACAGACTAACAGTTCAATGCTGTTAAAACTCTGCCATGCAAAGAACAAACCGTACATAAAAAGGATCCTGAAAGGCCTGAAAACTCTACAGAAACCTCTCTGGGTCAGAGTTGATTTAAGATTAAGACTGTCACGAATTGGAAAAATTCAAAAGCTAGCATCCGCAATGATATGGGAGTGCATTAATATGTGGGTGACTTGCACGCACTGTAATGCTCATTAAGGCTGACCACTATGACCAGATGACTTTTTCAGGGAAGGCCTTGCTTATTTCAACAAACCTAAACAAACCCAAAGCACAATCTGCAATGTTTTACAATAGGGGTACTAAACCGGCCTGCCTGCAGTTCAGACCTGCCCCCCATTGAAAACATTTGGCACATTATGAAAGGAAAAACGTAACAAAGAAGACCCCCATCTGTAGAGCAGCTGAAATCCAATATCAAGCAAGAATGGCACATATCACTTTTAGCACTAAAGCAATTGGTCTCCTTAGTTCCCAAACGTTTACAGTTGGAGTTGTGAACATATGTGGTCATGTCCCCCATCCTTATATGTACTTTCAACCACAGTTTCCAAACATACTTACTGAAGCCTTTCCCATAGATATAAATTGTCAGGTGTCATGTTAGTCATGGTTCCTGTTGAAACACCCGCCAGATAAGTCTTTGTGACTGAAGCTCCTGCCATCTGTGCCCCAGTGATGAACCCTCTTTCCAAGTCCCATAGATCTTTTTGTCTTGCCATCTTGATTGAAAATCAAGGTCAGCTGGGCCTGCTGAGCATTCATACACATGCCACAGAGCATGATAGGATGTTAACTGGTTAATTGTATCATGCAGTACACCTGTCTGGAAGTATCTGCACTCATTATGAGTTTACGTTAATGAATTAAAAGGTGGCTTCTTAAATACATTGTACACTAGCTCTTCGAAATATTTGAAAACATATTTAATAAAATGTATATTTCGAAGTAATTGCAGTCATTTGAAGTAAATGTGTTCTTTGTTTATTGGTGCATTCAAATGCCTGATTAGGAATTTCAGCAAGGTGATTTATCGCCGACACCTTTCTTTAGCTTTATTGCAAATGGGTTTGCAGGGTCACAGTGTTGTTTTTTCAGTATGAGTTGTGGGGTCACCATGTTGTTGTCCCTACATTGTTTTCAACAGCCATTAAAACAATGGGGAGCAGGAGACTACACTTGTTTGTCTATATGTGTGTGAAGTCTCCTCTAAATTGTTTTTCCTCTTGCCGGGTTATTGATTCGAGTTAAGTTGCCATTTGAGCACCATCGCCACGTTATTTTAGAATCGTTTGTGTATCTTCCAATCAATAGTCATGCAGTAGATACACAACACTTTTCGACCTATGCCCTCAATAGCTCGATGCAAGGTAAATCATCTAACATCACCGTGGCAATTGACCAGAAAGTCGATTCTCTCCTTAGACAAATGGCGCAGCTTCTGCCTAAGTGTCTGTAATCGTTATCTTCAAGCCTGACTACTGACACCGGACCCTTAAAAGCTGACTTAGCATCTTAGAACCATCCATCTCCACCCTGACACAAGGTCACTCTGCCATTAGACTGCTTGTACAGCAATGTCTTGTCCATGGGGTACTAAATTGGCTCCCTACATGGGTGCACTGTTCGGTCAGCGTATTAGGTCACCGAGTTGGCCCCCTTAAACTCTTCACTTGGCTCTCAACTCCAGTACAGGCGCCCACGATACATGGAGTTCATTGTAGAAGCTGGACCCCTTATACAAGCTTGTGTGCAGAGCAAAGTAATGTCTGACAATAAGAGTCCAAGTTAAGGCAGCCTAATTAGCGGTCCCGAATCCTGGGGTTAGCTTTACGTGACTAACATGCCATGTGGTGCTATGCACTGACAAGTACTAATGAGTAAAATTTAGGGAATCCACTGGCTAATCATGAGGTTCACCCTTCCGGACAGGGCCTTAAAATGCTGGCAGCTAGGAATTTATGTATGATTAATATCTTCTTAACTTATATCAGCTCCCCCAGTTCTGCAGTGTAGTCTTCTATTAAATGTTCTCATACCGTCTTATACTTTATAGAGTCTTATAATGGAGATATTAAATAGGTACTTAAACGGATTCAGAGTGAGGCCGTTTTTGGAAATGAGATACACATAATTTAAAAACATATATTAATTAAAAGTGTTTCCTACAACTAATAATAGTTGCTTTATTCCCACCGCTCTATGGTCCATTTTCTCTTTTCTAGTCCCTGTTGTTGTCAGAGACATCCCATGCAGAATGACCAGAAATCTGCACCTTTAGTCTTAGAAGATGGTTGCAGTTTCTACTTCTCATGATCTTGGTATTGCCAACTGCAATATTGAGTACATGATGGCATTGAGGTCTGGGTTCTAGGCTGGCATCAACAGCGTCTTTGTTTAATCTTTTTTGCCTTTCCCTAGTGCTGAGTTGTCTTTTCACAGTGGAAGGATGGACAGGAACACCTGTAGTTTTTTTTTAGATCTGAAGTAAGAGTTTGATGTCCTCCTCTCTTTAAAAGATTGAAGTACTGAGTACAACTTATGTAATGGTGAGAGTTTTGGTGGTCTACTAGGTCTCAGATGATCTCATTTTGCTTATACCTTTAAATAATTTGTTGAACTCCAGTTTTCCAATAATTAACCTTTCTTTCAGCAAGTGGATTAAATGATATCTAATCTCCACAGAAATATCTTCTGAAAAATTAATAAAGTGTAGTTAATGAAGTGAACTTTGTTTTAGGAACCTTCAGTTTTAAAGACTTTAGTAGCGGAAACCTCTTACTATAGCCACAATGTTGTGGTTTCTAAGATGTTGATGTGTAGCGTATGGAATTACTACTCTATATAGATATGGATGTTCATTCAGTAATTCTGTGTTATACTTCAAAGGTAGCATGACACAGGAAATTATTAATAGGAAATTATGTGTTATTATTTTTTCTTTACTATCATGAGAGAGTGGTATTTTAACTACATTGAGCTATGCTCCTTATCATGTAATCTAGACATCAAAACACCACCAACAGCACTCTAGATTTTATTTATTCTACTGTATTATATTTGCCAGTGCTGCTGGTATTTGAAATAGGTGGTGCAGGCAGAATGAAATGCTCTAGTGTTTAACCTATTCTCTGATACATTAGGTGCCAATGCAACTATGCTTTAGGCTTTTATTATGTGTTTCAAGTCAACTGTACTTTACTAAGTACAGTGAAACACACTGAAATTATAGCTGTTTGTGTCTGACTATACGTTATAGGGGCAGCAGATAGATTAGGTTGAAAAATGCTGGAATTACATTATTAGTATATTAGCATTTCAGTCCTGTTGAAGGGGTTCTGCTTTCCACTGCATGAGTTAATAGCAGGGTTCCTCCAGGCTGCAACTGGTCTTAGACATTCCCAGGCACGTAGACATGCACATCAGGTATGCAAAAAAGTCAGAGAGTTAGCATCAGTTTAATTTAGGCTATATTAGACGTTACAGGATAATACGCTTGAATGTTTATGAAGGTTCACGTTTGTGCGGCAAGCACATTTGTATTCAGGGGTGCAGATCACAGTTTGTGATAAATGAACCCTAATGTCTGGTGATGTAACAATACATAATGACACAATACAACACAATGCAAAAATGTAGCAGTGTACAATATAATAGCACCAACTACTCATAACACTTCCAACTGCATTCATCCTAGAATTATCAATGTCATTCATAACACTTCTAACTAAACCCACACCAGCATGATAAATGTAATCTGTAAAACTCTTAACCAAACCCACATCATTAGGATCACTGTCATTTGTAACACTCCCAACTAAACCTACACCAGCATGATCAGTGTCATCCGTAACACTCTCAACTAAACCTACCATATTCTCAGCCATAAAACAAAAGGCAGACAAGATTGTTTTCACCTTAACTACAGACCGTTCTGACCAGACCATGCTCTCCTGAACTAGAAACAGTCAATCATTAGTTGCAAGCCATCCAATTCACTCTGCAAATTTAACTCTATAAATCTGGTCGGGGTCTATGTTCCTCCCATTGGCAAAAATCAACTAAACACGCATCCTTTCAAAGTCTATCCATATGCACAACAATAACAAACCCTTTCTCTTCAGTGAGTTCCAGAAACTGCACACAGCCTAGGAAAAAGCTCATAGGAGTGGTGGCTGTAACACATACAGAAGGGCGAAGTATGCACCATACAAAGCAATCAGTTCTCCTCAAACGACAGTAACTGGAAAGGACTTCAGACCATAATGAACTATAAGTCTGAAGCAGCAACCCTAGCAGTAGACATCCTGCTCTCAAACCAGCTCAATAGCTTTTACTCAAGATTTGAAACACGAAGGACATCCCTCCCCTCAGCCAGTCTAGCTTCAGTCTGTCTGCTACAAACTATCTGCAGCCTCTTCACACCTCACCTCCACCTGCTCTCACCTTCACAACCCTCCCCTCCTCCTATCACTCTGAACAACAGGTCCTCAGCCATGTACTCAGGAACCAGAAGATCAGAAAAGCAGCTGGCCCTGCTGTTGTTTCACTTGCAATACTCAAGCACTGTTCTGAACAGTTTCCTCATAACTCTGTTTCTTCAATCAGACCAAGTCTGTTGTGCCTGCATGCTTTAAGACCTCTGTCATCATACCAAATGCTTAAAAGACGATCCCCTGCCTGAATGACTACAGACCAGTTACCCTAATGTCTGTGGTCATGAAGTGTTTTGAAAGACTTATGCTTCAGCACCTTGACTGATGGTCCTTGGGTCCCTCAGCAGTTTTGCATATAGAGCCAACAGGTCTGCAGATGATGGCATTAATTTGGCTCTTTCTTACATCTTGCAATGCCTGGACAGCCCTAACACTTATGCCCTTGTGCTGTTTGAAGATTTTAGCTCTGCTGTCACCACCATCATTTCTGATCTTCGACTGGATAAACTGTGGTACTTCAATGTCCCACTATCTGTCAGCTACTGGATCCACAGCTTCTTGTTAAACAGTAAACAGTTGGTCCGTTTGGTGGCCACTTTTCAGACCCTCTCTCCCTCAGCACTGCTGTGCCACAGGGATGTGTGTACCTATGCCTGTACTTCTAACAGTTAAACCTATTAAGTTTGCAGATGGCACTACATGGTTGGTCTCATCTCAAGTGATGATTCCATGTACCAGGAGGAAGTAACACGGCTGGTGTCATAGTGTTGAGATGACCATTGACTTCAGAAAAACCCTACTCCTGCTGCCTCCACTACAAATTCACAATCATCAGAGTAGAGTCTTACAAACCCCTGGGTACCACCATTCAGCAGGACCTCAAATGTGACAGACACAGCACTACAGTGATGAAAAGGGCCCAATAGAACCTGTATTTCATGCAACAGTTTAAGAAATTTGGTATGCCTCGAGTACAGCTGGTCCCATACTACAGTGCCATAATAGAATCCATCATCCCCCATCTCTGTTTGGCTTACCTCTGCATTTTTACACACCAGGCATAAGTTGCAGTGAACGACGCAATGTGCAGAGAAACTCATCGGCTGTCAGCTCTTCACCCTCAGAGATCTCTACCCATCTAGAATGAGGAAGAAGGCGGCAAAAATCATGGCTGACCACTCACACCCCAGTCACTCTCTCTTCCAGTGGTTTCCATCTCAGCGGAGACCAAGAGTGAGAGCTCTGAGGACTCGGATCACCCACAACCTGCACAGCTTCTTCCCACAGGCCTTCATCTTGCTAAACAAAAGCCCTTTCTTACATCCCTCTGCTTTAAACTGCTGCACTCTATTACCCCTGCACTCATCCTGAAATGCATTACACCTGCACTCATACTGTAATCACATTATCACTGTATATACCTTAGCATTATCCTTCTGACCAAGAACCTTTCCCACTGTCCTCTACTGTAGTCAGGGCACATACACACATATACATTTAAATGTATATTTATTTGCTGCTTAATCCTCTTATCTGTACATGCTGTATATGTGTATCCCAGTGCAACAGTACTGGTTGTACCTGTATGTATCCTGGCATATACCTTTACATCCACACCAGCACAATCAATTTCATCAGTCACACTTTCAACTAGACACACACCCCATCATGCTCAATATCATGTATCATTCTCCAGCTCCAGTCTTAATTGTTAGACCCCTAGCAAATGTCTAATGAAGTCATCACATTGTCCATCTAAACCTAGAACTGGTGGTCTTTTCTGAATGTTCTTGTTGTTGTTCTTGTCATGACTGCATTATGATTGTTGTTCATGTTTGCAGAGTTTGGTTTGCTTTGGAGATGCTCGTGTTTAGGGCTCGGAAATTAGGATTATTAGGAATGAATATGAGAAATAATTGTAATAATTTTAGGGAAACTGACAAACTCCCTAAATCCCCTCTCTTGTGAATCTCATTTCCATGTTCCATTGTGACACAAATTAATAGAGGCTTCCTGGTTTGACGACAGATAAGAGACCATGCTGACTCTGCTTTAATCAACAAAGATTTATTTTGAGAAATGTCTTACAGACGGAGTTTGAAAGTGATAGAAATAGAGTGGATAGAAGACCAGATAGGAGGATTATACCAAAGTCAGAGACAAAAGTGTCACTGTGAATAACAGCCAATCCTCTTGCTGATAACAGCAGAAGCCACACTCATTAGCAGAGTAACACCGGCTGCCATTAACCAGAAACAGCACAGAGAGCTTTATGTACAAACATGATGAGGATATTTGTGTCCCTCTCCAGTTAAAACTCCACAAAAGTACAGCAAGTAAGGCAAGTCAAAAACTTTGGACAAGAGATTGAACCAGTGCCTGTTAAGGGACTCAGGAACACATAACGTTAGCAGAATTTCAGCAAATTGCTCAGACGCTTACGTTTTGCTAATGAAACCTATTATAATGATAGTCGAGAAGCAAGTATGTTCGACCATAGTTGACATCAGCCTTTGTTGACTCTAGCTCTTTTACTTTGCTTAGAATTCACATGCTTTTGAAAGAATTAGCTTAGCACACAAATATGACAGCCTCAAGTAACTTGTGAGGTAACACTTTTTCCTTCATTTACACTTCAAAAAGTTTATACACAGCTGTTCTTTCCAAACCTCATCGTTGCCAAAGTGTGTCTGCAACTGCCAAGCCATTTAGTTAGCAATCTGAATTGCCTTTGCTAACATAAAAAGAATCTATATCCACTAAACTTAATAAATTACATATTCACCAATGACACATTACCAAAGCCACTGTCTTTAAAATGTCCAAACTGAAAATCTGTAACGAAGAGGTTCAGCCACAAAACCCAAACTCAGTGCATTTACTTCTATAACACAGTTATCAGCTCCAGCTAGGGCAGAATGCCTATTGTACTCGACCCACCACTGTGAAACAGCAGGCTCCGATGAATATCCCTATGCCACTGTCTAGCATTCAGCATAAGCAGCAGCAACAACAGGCGCATAAACAAATAATGAAAATCACAATACAGACAGGGGATGGGAGCACGCCTCCACAGAGCACCGAAACAAACTAGCCAACTTTTCCTACATTTGTAGTCCAATAGCCTAAATGTTCTGCTAACCCTGTCTTACATTGGAACCCGTCCATTGGACGTCTCACAATAGGCAGTCACCGTTTTTCATTGAAAGGCTCGGCAACCTGCCAGCCATGGGTTCTGAAAGACGATATTAAGTGGGAAAAATGAAAGACAACAATGAGCGGCTTATGAGGGCCGGGCGAGCGCAGGGAATTTCATCACAAACCGCAGAATGGGTTCGGAAATGGGAAAGGGACTTGAACAAAAACGATACAAGGCGGCTTCTCTCGGGGGGTGAGGGTTTCTTTGTCATAACATGCAGATAGCACTGACCACCTGGACTGGTTGCCAAGAGATTTCTCCTTCACTGCATTATTGTACAAGTGTCTTGGAGAGTAATGCTTGTCAGTGTGGTCTTGTATGTACTGAAAGTTGGTGGTCAAGATGGCCTTTTATAGGAGAAGTTGATAGCTATAGCTGGGGAGCCATTGCCTTAAATGGTTCTACTTTTTTCCTTGCACTTCTAAAGATTGGTATCATAGGTAAAGGGTTTGCGCTGTCCCTGAATGGTTTATGGTTCATACAGTTCTAGGCAAAACTTTAATTGGTGTTGAATATTTACATTATGTGCAGGTTTTTTAAACTATAAACATTTATAAACTATAAACACATTTATAAAAGTGACTCTTATTAGAAAAGATTCTGCAGGGAACCAAAAACTCCAACAAACCCCTTTTTGACTGCATCTGGTGCCTCTATTTTTAAGAGCGTAAGAAAACCTGGTGTGAAATCTTTAAATGATATAAGGGTTCTTCAAATGCTGTCAAGGTTCTTCAGCCCTACACATTTAATTTAGAACCATATAGTAAAAACATCTTAAAAGTACCGGTCCTCACCACAGATGATCCACATTTTTGCCCTCTCACTGTGTTATTTTGGAACACAAATCGGGACCGTCTAGGGATCACATACAACTGATTTGAGAACTGCTGCTATAGGGAACCAAAAGTGGTTGGTCCATGGCATTGCTCCAAAGAACCTTATTGGCACTGTTATTAGGAGTGTGTTGTAATAAAACTATGTAAGGCTACACAGTCATCAGAGTAGAGTCTTACAAACTCCTGGGTACCACCATTCAGCAGGACCTCAAATGTGACAGACGCAGCACTACAGTAATGAAAAAGGCCCAATAGAACCTGTATTTCATGCAACAGTTTAAGAAATTTGGTATGCCTCGAGTACAGCTGGTTCCATACTGCAGTGCCATAATAGAATCCATCATCCCCCATCTCTGTTTGGCTTACCCTCTGCATTTTTACACACCAAGCATAAGTTGCAGTGAACGACGCAATGTGCAGAGAAACTCATCAGCTGTCAGCTCTTCACCCTCAGACATCTCTACCCTTATTGACCCATATTGGCAGTGTTGTTATTAGGAGTGTGTTGTAATAAAACTGTGTAAGGCTATTAACAACCTGACCCGACCTAATGATTCAACCGATGACCTGAAACAGGTGTTCTAGAACAGGAAAAAGGCAAAATTGGAAGATCTCAGAGTCGCAGCTACTGCTTTATGCTTGTAAACAGAATTATATAGACTAACAGAAATGGCCCAAATCGCTTGGAAAGAAGTCTGGTTCCATTGACTTGCATTCAAACTAAACTATGTTTTTGGCCTCTCCTGTAAAGTTGCCGTTTCAGAGATACTTGTGTTTCTTTGGACAGGCGACGATATTAGGCCTTGACTTATGCAAGGACTGGAACTACTAGCAATTAGCAACATACACGTAACCTGACACCACCAGATATCTGTCAATAGTATGAAATTAAAAAAACAAAATTGAAAAAAAATACAGACCTTCATCATTGTGACTCATCATTCCAGTATACAGCATAACTGTATAGCTCAATCTACTTAATTTCTGCCATTAGCAGTTATAGCTTTAGTGATTAGTGATGCACAGATATGTACTCAATTTACAGGGCTTCTAAAATGCTTGGCACTCAGTAGAGGACAGAACACTCTGCCAATCAAACTCTTAATGGACAGGGCCAGCTCGAACCCAAGGTGATGTACAGCGGGGGAACGTGTGTCGTTAAGCTGAAGGAGCTGCGCCTCGCTACAGTACATGGAGAGGCTTTTATGGGGCTTCTGGCTAATTTATTGCTGGGTAGTTTGTTACTCACTCTATTCCTGCACTTCATTAAACCATGGCATGCATATGCTAGAACTGGGCTTCAGGATTCTCTCCATAATTTAGCAAATGAGCGCTGACATGCAGCGAAAAGACTTTTCCCTACGAGGATAGAAGCTGTACTCTTTCTGCAGGGACTCTGAGAGAGAGCGAAGGATCAGAGGCATAGTAATAATAGGGTTTATTCAATAAAACGTGGTATTAAGGTGTGGGCCATATGGCGATATCACAGTGGCCCAGTGTAACATCAGTACTGCTAGAACACTGAACATTTGCATGCACCATTGTCAAACCAATCTTAGAGACCCTGAAAATAACGACTAGTGTGTAGTAACTGCAAGAATTGCTTATTAACAAGTACATAATAGATAATAAGTATTTGCATATGACTTCACATCACTGCGTTGCTGTGGCATGAACTGCAGATAGAGGACAGGAAGTGACTGTACATAGGAAGCACTACCACAGGCTCTGTTTGCGTCGTTTATAGTTGTTCACATGAATTTAACTAAGAAACAATGAGGAGCTTTAATCAATGTAGTTGTTCATAAATGGGGAAAATGCAAGAAACTGGCCAAAATACACTGTCATACACACACTTGTGAACATTTGTCAGCGGTCTGAAGTCAGCTTCCTATTCCCCAGATTTTGTTTGCATTTTCTCGTTCTACCTTAAATGGTGCAGTAGGCACCAGAATATAACTGCTGGACCATTTCAGGTGGAACCAGAAAACTGGCGAATAAGAAGCAGACTTTGCACAGTTAGGAGGAGCAAAGTATAATATTTTTTACAGTTCATTTGTGGGTGTGCATTGATGATACAATAGCTACAAGCAACATCACTAACACTTAACAGTTGCACAAAAGACGAACGTGAAGGTAAATAATTTCACCTGCCATACAATTGCAATGAGCTGCAATGACTTCTCTGTCTTATTTTTATGATCTGTGTCTTTAGTGGTGTTTCAGCAAACCTTTGAGAGTGGTTGACCTATGTTAGGTAAACACCCGTGCCATTAATGTCAAGACTTGCCAGGGTCCTGAATGTTTGCTGCTGGGTTAATCTACAGGACAGTAAAAGAAAGCTGAACCAAGGTCATTGTGGAGGTCCGTGACCCAACTGCTAACAAAAATGCTGTATGTCTCAACACTCTGGTGTGCTTTCATTTGTTTTATTGAGAAGGATCTCTGGAGAACAAGGTAGTTGCTTATGTCTTCTGCTTTGTTAGCAGGCAGTTCTTCTCTTCATAGCCTAAGAATGGTGGAACGGTGCCAACCGTTCTCGGTTTAGTTCCATCTTATTTTCCTAGTTCCATCCCTTAATTATCACTGATTGTATCCTCACTTTTCAAAATAGTGTTTCTGGTCTTGTTTTTTGTAGTCATGCTCACAACTAATCATTCAAACCAATCCTATTCTAATTTTTAACGTGCAGGTTTCACATGTGATTTAACATCACACAGGCTAATAATATTACAAGATAAACATGTTTAATTCCATTCCTTAAAATTACATACATACGGTGTTCTGTGGATAGAACAGAGCCCCTTCGTGAGTTTGATAAGTGTGGATTTACAGAGACTAAAAATAATATATTCTAATAAACTCACGTCATTCAACTGCTGCTGGGAAGACTATAATAAAGTGAAACCTCAGTAGATTTAACAGCAAAAAATTCTCTTGTTCAAAAACTCTTTCCCAAAAGGGAACAAGTTGCAAGTAACAAGTTTTAACCCTTGACACTTAAGTCCTGAGTCAAGTCTCATGTCAAGACAGTTGAGTCCTGATACAAGTCCTGGGCTTTACTGCGTGTATGCCATTAAGGGGCACTATAACTGGTTAATAGCTGTCTCATCATCTATATATTCAATTATGCTGTAAGTTTGCATGCTTCATCATTGTGGTAATTTATAAGTGCATCTGTGAGCATGATTTGATAGCTT
Source organism: Semaprochilodus insignis (assembly GCA_034552555.1). Lineage (NCBI taxonomy): Eukaryota > Metazoa > Chordata > Actinopteri > Characiformes > Prochilodontidae > Semaprochilodus > Semaprochilodus insignis. Next base: position 18,195,246 of record CM067495.1, on the reverse strand, counting down.
GTAAATTATGGCTGTCAACAGCCAATCAAATTTTGGCATGCTTTTGCAGGCGTAACATTGTCCAACCTTATTGAAACTTGAAAGGCATTTCCAGGAAGGGAGTTTCTGTCACCCTCTGAAAATTAAAAACAAAAATTGGCCCCTTTTTTTGAATACTCAAGTCAAGTATATTTCATTGTTCTTTAAATTTGTGGATATGACATTGAATTGATGTAGTGCTTTGCAAGTTTACAGTTACAGGGTAGAATTATTTTTCACATTTGTTATTGTTTGAAAACAGTCAGGTTTTTGAGCATTTTTTTTTTTTTTGAGCTAGGCCTTGAAATAATATGTGGCCTCTGTAGGTAAATAATTATGAGCAATTGTCTTTTTTTGCCAACCAAAAAATCAATCAATCATTGTGGCCTTGGTGTTTCTGAATTAAATTAACAGAACTCAGAAACAGTTACTCTGATCATCTCAACATTGAAAAGACTTACATATTCTGAAAATTGTGCAACGGCAGATAATGAAACTTGATGTTAAAAATAAAAAAACATTTAAAAAACATCTTGCCATTTTTTTCTGTATCATGCAGAGAAGTAATTAGTGTCTTGTGATTCAGTTTCTTTGCCTTAGAATGTTGTAATTACAGAACCTATAATTTATTATTTGTTATTAATTATTAGCTTAGTATATCCAGATGACCAGGGTCCTTTCTGTGTGGAGTTTGTGTGTTCACTCCATGCCTGCATGGGTTTAGTTCAGGTGCTCTGGTTTCCATCCACAGTCCAAAGACATGCAGTCAGGCCAGTTGGAGATACTAAATAACCCCTGAGTGTGTATGACTGTGTGTCTGTCCTGTGATGGACTGGCGACCGGTCTAGCATGTTCCCTGCCTTCTGTCCAGTGAGCACTGGTATAGGCTCCAGCACACTCTGCGATCCAGGAGGATAAGTGGTGTAGATGACGACTGAGTGAAAGAGTGCTGATTGATCCTAGTGTATGGCAGTATTTCACAGACATTGTCTTTGTAAGTCCCTCAACAGTAACAACAATTACAGTCACACTGGACCCTGTGCCAAATCATATTGACAAAAAAAGAATTTCAGTGCTTTGTCAGTCATACACAAGAACAGGACACACGTAAGCAGTGTAATTGTATTCAGAGGCAGCAGAGGCAGCAGAAGTAATTTGGATTGGAGAGAACTATAAACTGTTTGTAATGATGCAGGAAACTGTTTCAACACTTTTACTTCCAACACACTTCCAAAGGAAATGAAAGGCTCGAGATTGTTTTCCACTATCAGTAAGTGTTGGGTTTTGTTTAGTGTTTGGGTTCTATTAATGAAATGAACTCGTGCACACATTCTGCCTCTTAAGCCTCCCATTTTTCATTAGTAGTTCTTCGTAGCCCTTTTTTTTTAGTGTGGATATTTTCGGCGCTGAAATCTGTCTGTTCCAACTTGTTTGCAAAACTTTTCTTCAGGTATTGTGATATTTTTGCCATGTCATCTACCCTTAGCGATATGTTACTGTAATATGTTCACTTTACAGATGTGCTGTATTTTCTTGTATCTGCTCTAACAGTAATATTGGATGTGGGGATCAAGACCTAAGTGTCAAGGAGGAATGAGGGTTTTGTTCACTGAGCCAACGTGTATCCAGTTTATTATTTGCTTCAGTGAATAACATCTCTCTCAATCCAGAGAATATTTCTACTGTGCCATTTTTTACACCCTCCTCTAATCCCAGCCCCGGTTTTCCCAGAATTCAATTTAGTTTCATTAAATTCCTTTCTTCATTGCTGAGGACTAGAAAGCATTTCATTTGCAAATGAGACAGCTGTTTTCTTTTTCTTTCCTTTTTTTTTTTTCTTCCTCCATGCAAATGTTGGAAATGATAATGTGCTGCCGGAGGATACATTGTCACTTTATTTTCGGCTCCAATAAGGCTCAAACAACCCACAAACACGTGGCACATTTTCTTTCCAGAAAAAAGTAATTTTTATAGTTCGATGTTCTTGGGTGTGCACATTGTGGGTCTATGCAAATATTATATCTGTCATATGTAATTGTTAGTCTAAGGGGGTCTGCTGTATGCAGATGGCCACAACGTGGCTTATCAGTTGCTGAGGAAAATAATTTGCTGGCCAGGGCTCTTTGCTTATTCTGATATTTAAGATGTGTGTATGTGTGTTTATGACTGGGGGCCAGATACTAAGCCTTTTGTGTCTGATCCAGCCGCCAATGGGAGGCCTGCATGTAATGTGCAAAAGTTCCGTACAATCCTATATGGCCAATTTAAATGCAAACTGCATTTGTGCATATGTATTTAAGGGGTGGCAATGCAAAAATTGAGCAAAGTAAAGTAGCTTTGACTATAAGTGTGTAAAGCCCCCCAACACTGGGCTGTTGAGTATGTTCTCTCTGAAGTTCCATTCATTCTGATAGCTGGGAGGAGTGGGAGTGATCCATCAGTACCTGACATTACTAATGCTCTTGTGGCTGAATGAAATCACAGCAATGTTACAGCATTGTTACAGCAATGTTACAGTGTAAGTTTGTTACTTCAACAAAGGGTCATTATTAATACCTTTAATTTCAGAAGAAACACTTTAAACAAGTGGACTTTTTCAGATCTGAAGCAGGACTAGAGCCTGATTTATCTTTCAAAGATGAAAGCTTTTATCTGATGTTGACAGTTTTGGTGGTTACCAGGTACAGCACAATTGTTCGGACTCTCATTTTTTGAACTTCAGTCCAGAAAACACCTGTTTTTCAGTGATTGTTTTTTTTTAATATATATATATATATATAACTATTTTCATCCTTAAGCAATATATCTAATCTTCTTTAAAATATCCCCTGAGAAATAAATAACCTATACTTGACTGTTGAATGACTGTTTTCACTGGAAATTAAGTAAATAAAGGATGGTCCTTGAATTGTGTACAGGTACTATAAAGTGCACACAACACGTTCACCAGGCCCTCTGTGTCTGTAGGTAAGGAGAAATAGTGAAAAGTGGTCGAAATGAAAGGAGTTTGAGAAACGCTGGCATATTCGGTGCTCTAAGCATATGATCTTTCAAATACATTTGCTTCATAATAGAAACCCTTCTAATGATGCTCTCATTAAAATGAAAATTGCATCACTCGGTTGGTTTTACCTGACTATATAGATTTCAAATAATTGCCTTGCTATAGTCCAAGCAATATTTATTCACCTTTATGAATTCCAGCAATGAATTCACTGTCCAAGGTGATGCTCCTTTATAAGCTGCCTTGCAAAATGTCATCTCCTTTTTTATCTCACCTCTGAATAGGATATAAATGCCAATTCTGTCAGTTTGGAGTTGGAATGAAAAGAACATTGAAATACCAGCAGTCAAATATGAAGATGAGTAAAAGTCCAATGGACCTAGTTGGTTTAATGTTTTACCTTTGGCAGTGTCTGCTTTTTTATAAGCTTCAGTGATATGTCTTCAATTATTATTGATTTTCAGTGATATTGAGTGGTCTTTGGCCTGAAGCTATTCATCTCAAACTGCTAACTGGATTAAAGGTTGTGAGTAAACCATACTGCCCTATACAAACCCAAAACAATGGTTTTAAAAAGATGAATGATTATGAGGTTAAAGTGCAAAATATTGGCTTTAAAGATCATTTTTGTGAAGTGGACCACAGAAGCAAAAGACCTCTTTATATACAGTTCTCCTATGTAAGGTGAAGGAGACTAACTGAATAATTTGCTCCTCAGTTTTTTCTTGCCATGAGGCATTGCCTTAAAGAGATTATCCTATCTTTTCTATTCTATATGATGGAAAAAAGAGCTTCTCATGGGCCATGTGCATGCAAGAACGCTTCCTCGTAAGTATGCATTTGAGGGAAGGCCACACAAAATCCTAGGAGGATCATGCAAAAAGTGTGACCGATTCCATAAACCATCAATTTACTATTTTTGAACACATTTGGCAAATTTACCAGTTGTAAGTGTACATTAGGGTCTCTACAGATGTGTTAACAGACTAGATTAGATTAGAAGGAGTAGGATGTCTAACCACTTGCTGAAAGAACATTTACCAACCGAATAACTCTCGGGATTAATTGTGCATGTGTGCGAAAATGCAGTGCAAAATATGCTGTGATGCATGCAGACATGCATGTGATACAGTCTATGTTATTATTTTCCAAACTCAATTTTCTTAGCCATAGAACACAACTGTGGGAAAGAACTTCATTAATTAACACTGCTATTTCCCAATTTTAATACCAGTTTTAACAAGCCTTAGCCCACTTAACCTCATCTTTTCCCCATGGACCTTAAGGGCTGTTCAGTTTCTTTAGTTCAAGTGAAGGGTGTTTGATGAGCCTTCAGAGGGGTGAGGGATTGAGCGAACACCAGTGTCGATTTCAGCAGCAAAACCTTCCCAAAAATCACTCCAGCATTCCATTTCTAAACCTGAAAGACCAAGCTGTTCACTTTAAAATGCTTAACATTTCAAAACCACATGAATTCAATATGTATGGCTTTATGTTACAAATTAATCCATCCATAGCAGACATGACTGATGCATGACTAATACAGCTTGACTAATATAGCTTTATCACTTCCTCTGCTAGCTGACTAGTTAGCGTGCAACTTCACAGCTAACAGTAACAAAGAGAAAGGCACTATGACATGGTTCAGCACCAAGAGCCAGAAAAGGCAATTACCCACACATATTGTGTTTCTTATGCTCAAACATTTTGCATTTTACAAAACAAGTTTGCATGGTTAGCTGATTAGCTCACCGAGGCTAACCTGTCAAGGACGAGTGCATTATGGTTGAATAAGTGTCCCCTCCCACCTTATATCATATGTGGCCACTTTTGTAACATGCACTTTTAGTAATGCACATCTGAGTTGAGGGTCGAACTGGGGAAGGAACTGAAACGGGGCCTGTGTCTTTGTCAATTGTTGATGGCTCTATTATTTCACTGCTTATTTTAAACCTTGTACCTTGTGAGCGTGCAGTTTGTCGGCGGGGCTATGCACAGTTTGCCTGATAACCTGCAGTCATTGGCAGTGTCTCGATTCGCTCATTAGTTCCGTTTGTACTGAATCATAATGAATATGAATTCAGGCTCTGGTCAGGTCCCTGGTAGAAAGAACACTGATGACTCAATTACATGTGACAAACATGTGGATACAGTATGCAATGATGTGGTATAACATCATCAACTGGCAAACTAACCCACTGTGCGTAGCCATTGTTATTTTTAGCATGAGACTCATGAACATTTTCAGTCTGTTTGCACTGAGACCCAGATGCAGCCATGTATCAGTCACACATAAGAAAGTGTAATGCAGTTACGCCTTTCTTCATGTGGTTAACACCACTAGCATAATGCTAATTTCCCTTAGGATTGCTAGTGTCAGGCTAAACATGGTTCACCTGAGCAATAGCAGCTGTAGATGAAACACAGTTGATAGATATTTAATTATCTCTTCAATAAAATTTCATCTGAGCTGTTTGGCAAATGTTTAACTACAGTTTAGTTAGTAAGTTAATTAAATACTATGGAAGGGGCCTTTCAGTAGACTTTTATCTGCTAGCTATTGGCCTATTAAGAGGTCAGTCTATTATATTGTTCCACATTGTTCTTGAAATGAATAAAGTGAAATGTTTATGAAATGTTGCCTGTTATGGATTATTCTATATGTAGTATTTAGTTAGTGGCAAATATTACCATCAAAGCATGTAGCATAAAATAGCTAACAGCTAAACATTTCAGTCACTATCATTGCAAATGACTTGCTTAACATTGGTAGTTTTTTATTATTCAGAAATGTGAAAAATAAAGACTGAATCTGTTTTTTTACATAAAGAGGTGAGTGAGATAAGCGAAAGGCAGGATTTCTTCTTCTTTTTCCAAGTGCGACCCTTTTCTGCGGTTAAAAATTGTTTGCAGCCTCCTCTTTGCCTTGAGTGTTTCAAATCTCAGTGAATGGTGTTTCACCTTGCAACAGGGGTTTTTCAAGGATAAAAAGAGGATTGTTCTTTGCTATTCTTGAGTCATCCAATCAGAACCACAAGTGTGCAATTCACTTAGCAAAGACAAGATAGAAAGCTGTAAATGGCTGCATTACAGGTCTGGCGGAGTCTCACCTGAGAAGATGCTCAGAATTGATGGGGTGCTGACTGCAGGCAGGCACCATTTGCAAGGGAGTTCAATTAATGTACAAATTAAAGTTGACTTTTCTCACTATAACGTCATAGCAATGGTTTCTTATCAATCCAATGTGACAAAATACAGAGACAATCGACAATTAATGAAGAAAATCTTTTAAATGAAATAAAAGCTTGATTTCAATTGGCCAGTTTATCTGTTGGTTATTTTTTTTGCACAATACTTTAAAACTCAATTTATCACAGATATATTATGTACTTATCCTTGTTTCTAGTGGCTTACACTCCTCACGTTGTAGTAGAGCTTTGCAAAACTAGCAAATAGTGTTATAATCCAAACCTTCTCTATAAGCGTTGATAAGGATGTGGAACTCTCTGCCCTCGTCTCCAGAGCTGCTTTCACAAATTCTTCAGTTTCACTCAGAGGATTTGCAAAGTCGCCACAAATGTATGAGACAGGGGAACGCAGTTTAGCTGCTGACTTTGTTTGATTCTACCAATCCCTGGGTTGCCATCCAACCCACAACAGTTTTTCCAAAACCAATTTCACTGTGAAATTTGCCCTTTTCTGATAAAGCCTATAATATACGTAAGCATTTTAAACTTCTCTTATAGTTTGAGCTACTTTGGTCTCTGATAGAACTGAAAGCTGGAGAGGAAAGTATAACTAAAATGTGAAGATCTTATTAAACAGAATCTATTAAGTGATTTTCAATGACATTATCGAGTAATGCATAATAAGATATGTGTTCTAATAAAACATGACTGTACCGTTTGATCCTTATAAACAATAGAGTCGTGGCCTCTAAGTTGATTTTAGCCTGTATTGCAGTATTAACTCCATTTGTTAAGTGTGAAGTGTAGACCAACCTTAGATTTCTGCTGGTCTCAGAGTACTTGAAAAAGTCACATGGACGAGATGCAGTGGATGATGAGGGTAGGTGAGGGAGATGAAGGAGAGATATTTAGCAATGTCCACAAAATAAGCACAAGTGGACAACAAGTAAACTTAACATAAGCTATCATGACATAAAACGTTATAGCATCTGCCATAATTATCGGTAATAGTAGCATAAAACTATTATATGATAACCAATGACAGCTTATGACATCTCACATGGGATGGTTATGGCATGGATATGTCAATGCTATGCAGCAGAGTTTAAGTAAAGAACACAGATGGGTTTTTATACATGCCACAGAGATACACAGGTGTGGGAGGTCAGCAGTGACCCGTGCCCCAGTGCCTCTTGTGAAGCCCATTTAGCTTGGCTGAAAACTGGAGTGACTGCTACTTAAGACTTAGCTAGTTAAGTGTTTGATACTGCCTTAACATTAAGCTAGCCATCTGCAACCTTAGTGAACAAGCAGACAACTTACCCCTTCTGCATTTTGGCCAGGCAGTTCCAAACAAATCATATACAAATCATGTACTTTCATTTCTTTAGTTCTTTGCCCTTTTACGTTTTTTAAATCCCCACTCCCCCCACCCCCGAATTCATATTATCTGTGATACATTACACATACACTGCCCCACCAGGAATTGTCCCAGTCCTCCTGATAGCCAGTCCACGTCTTTGATTACAGGTTGTGCTCTGTGTGGATTATTGTAATAGTACTGTAACTGAAGGTTTTAATATTCATGGAAGAGTGGAAATAATACAAGGAATAAAACAAAACTGGAGAGTTCTGCCACTGGCTTTGTGCATCTACCGAGCCTTTGTATGCAGAACTTGCAGTTTTTACTTAGTTTGACTTGTTCCCTGTATATTAAAATCCTGGTATATTGTTTATTGTGAAAGTTTGTTAGTTTTAGTTATGTTTATCTGTGGGTTATGTTGTGTCTGAGATGTGGGCTGTTGAGTGTTTTGTGTCTGGGGGAATCACCGGAGGCATAAAGCCTTTAGTTAGTGGTGACCTCCCCCACACAAGGTCAGTGCATGTATGTTGCATTTTCAGCTTGTGTGTATAAAGAGGAAAGCTTGGAGCAGAGAAAATGATTTTGCCAGATAATTTGTCTGACCGAACATCACAATACAATTATCCATGTGTTTAACGATGCAGTATATTCTCTGATAATGTTACTTCATACCCTTTTGTTCTAACTTAGCCACCCCATTAAAATGATTTTGGCCATTTTAACATATTGGTGCAACATATTGGTGTTTTTTTGTGTTTGTTTTTCTCCATTGTGTGAATAAATAGAAATTATGGACCAAATTTGCAGACAAATGTTAATAGTTTAAGTTTGATATCTATAAAGAATGTGCAAACTAATTTTCACCTAAAATTGACAAAAAAAGTAGTAATTTACCAAATGTGTTCCAACTTTTGCATATGAAAGCATATGATTACGTATATACCTCTTAAAAGCTGTATTTGATTGCCTTAACGGGTCTACTATAAATGTTGTAAGAGAAAAGAGAACCGTTCAGATCATTCTTGCTATTGTATATTGTGTCACCTTGCCACTTCTTGCTTTACTCTTGCTCTTTCTCTCTCTGACAGTCCGTCATTGGCAGGAAAGGGCAGTTAGCTTGGTTGTCAGGTAGAGCTCCAACAACGCCATGAATCTAGCACCCAAGTGGTGGATAGACATAGACCAAAGCAGCAAATCAGGGGAAAAGGACAAAAAGGGATAAGAGTGAGGAAGAGGAGTGTGACATGACAGTGAAACAAGAGAAGGCCATTAAGACTGGGATTGGAGTAGATGTATGAGAGAGCAACAAGACTTGATGACACAAAGTAAAAAGAATAAGACTGCATGACGTGTGAAATGTGTTGGAGGTGAGAATAATGGTTAAAATGTGTGAGAGAGATGAAATTAGAAAAAAGAAATGAACTAGGCAGGAGGTATATATAATTGGCACCGTCAGCATGCATATTCTTATCTGTGAAAATTGAACTGCATGGGTTTTTATGCATCGGGTCCTTTCACAAAAATAAGGATATAATGGATTTATACTGTATTACAGTCTTCCATGATGAATATATTAGCAGTGAGAATAATGCACTTTTTGAATAGTGAATAATGAGCGATATCTTCTTTTCGTGCAGAAGAGCCAGATTAAATTGTTACCCAGGATCGCCAGAGCACTTTTTTAGCAGGACTTAAAAAAGGACTTTTTTAGCTTTAACTGTAATCCAGATTACATTACATTAGCCACAGGGTAATCCAATATCTCCCTCGATGGCAGCACATATTTTTTTCCCAGTGCACAAATCTTTTGGTCGTTTACAGTTCATTGAAGAGCTCTTGAAGAGATCTGTCTCACAAAGCACATTCAACTTAGCCAGGGCTCCTGACAAAACCTGGCACATACAGTCATGGTGGTTAACTTGTTTTTACGAAGGTGGTTCATGACTTTTTTTGTTAACCTAGATTTAGATACCTAAAGCAGAAGTATGCAATAATTGTTATTTTTTGCATTTGGGGTCCTTCTGTAGTGTTTTTGAATGTTTTAGAACTTTATTTTGTACTTCCTGTAGAAATAACGTTCAATTGCAAGTAAAACCCAACAATGTGCCTCCCACATGGACAGCTGTACACATGCATTCAGTGAAAGATTCAGAATCCAACTTTTCCTTTTCATGTGCAGATACATCACACGGGCATACTGGTGGTACACTCTCCACTTGCATTTCGTTTATTTCTCTTTGTATACAACCAAAAGCACAAATGTAATCTGTACTGACCATATGCCTGTGTAAACGGGGGAAATCGCTGCATTAAGCCGGGACTCCCGGAATTCCCGGGATTCCCAGAATCTGGCACAACAACCTTTTTGGCATGAGATGACTGTATTCCTTTGCATGCTAGCTTGACTGAGGACTGCAGGTAGATGACTTTTAGCATCCATAAAAACTGCAAAACTCTGTGAGACAGGGATGAGACAGACAAGGTTACAGCCTATATCACAATTTTTCATTAAAAAAAAAAAAAAAAAAAAACCTTGGCAGGGATGAACACTCTGATGTCAGATTTTCCTTCTTTTGTACTTGAGCCATGAGACTGTCTTCATTCTTTTTTCAATCTATTTCAGTTCTTGCCAATGACTAAAAACAGGTCTGAAATTTACTCCAGTCTCTTGTTCGGTCAGTCTCACTTTTCATCTTTCCTCTGGCAATGTGTTTCTTGGTCTCTTTGCTTCCTCTGCCCTGTCCGTGCTAGGCATACCAAGCCAGCTTCCTCTTATAGCTAGGTGAAGGCCCATAGTTGTTGGTGTGTGATGTAGTGCTGTAAAGGTGTCTTGCATGTTCCTTCAGTGTTACAAAGTGCTAAAGCAGGTGCTATGGACAGGATTACATTTACATGGGGATCCGATATAGGTTCTTCTTTGAGAGGTTCTCCTCTGTGGTTTTATTAACTCACTAAGAAAATTGCAGGCAGAATTATCTACTGTTTTTTCAGCCTTGGTAAAAACTAAAAGTTCACTATCCAAAGGGGTGGACTTGACTGAGCTTAAAGTAAGCTGCAGGCTGAGTAAGAAATCCAGCTTTGTGAGACAGCCCATGGCTTGCTAAGAAACGTATTCTTTTAGAGCTAACGTTGCCCCAGATAGCAAAGCAACATTGATTCAAAATAGAATTAATGTCAGGAAAAGTCATTGAATCAACATTGATTTCTGATATTGATTCATCATTGAAACTGCTCGTTATGTTTGACATTGAATCAATGTTGAATGAGCAACCAAAGCAGATACAAAACCAACCCATTTTCAATCAAAAATCAACTGAAGTAAAATTGCAGTTTTTGGTTTCATTTTAAGACAATTCAACACTGATTAATTTAATACACAGCATACTGTGTAAGAATACTCACACACCCACAAAATAAAAACCAAAACACGATTTAGTTTAGTTAAATTATTGTACTTGCATAGTAAATCACACTATGACAACAGTATTGTATTTGTCAAATCATTCGTCATTAGGAAAAAAAATCAATATAACAGTGTAAAACGAGGTGGTAATACTTAACTGAGTTTGGATAACACTCAGCTGCAATAACAAACATGAATTTTCTTAATGTTTTTAGGACATAAAACCTTGAGTACTGAGTACAACCACTGAACTAATTAAATAATAATAAATACGTCTCGGCTTTTCATCTATGGCTGGGGTTTTCCAGGAATGCCACCCTCCCTTTCTGGTGCATAACGCAGCCACTTCTTGACGACATCAGAAAATGCCATCAGTGTAAGGGATTTATGTTGCTGTCTGGCAGCATCTAAAAATGAACAATAAAAAATCCATTACATTTTTAGATTATGTTCAACCACACTTCATCTTAGCTTGAAAATAACTAAAACATACTGTGGAATTAAGTACAACGCCACAGTTACAGAGGAAAAGAGCATCACATTTTAGATGTGATAATACCTAAGGTATGGTTACAGCGGTGAGTAGGCCCTATCACGTTCTGATGCCCATGGCATCAATCAGAAACTCAAACGCTATTTTTAAAGGGTCCTCGTTATTCTCAAAATGAATGTTAAAGTCTCAGACTATCAGAGCCTTATCCGCAGAGAGGGCTATATTTGTTAGAAACTCTGCACACTCTGGACCCGGGGGACGATATACTGTAGATAATATAAAGCTAGTAGATCCAAGACAGGGGCTGGCCACTCTGATACTTTGGGATTCAAAAGCATTTGTTTCATGGCTTGCAATTTGAGTGAGGCCCATATTAGTGTTATAGAGTGTAGTTACACCTCCACCTCTACCACTGATACGAGGGGTGTGATAATAACTGAACCCTGGTTGGGTAGATTCATTTAGAGCTAGATAATCACCCTTTTTTTACCCATGTCTCAGTAAGACATAATACATTAAGTTGGTTAACGGTAATTATTTCATTTACAATAACTGTTTTGGGTGCCAGAGATCATATGTTAAGTAGACCAAGTTTAATGTGAGAGCTGCTAGCACTGCCACTACGAGAGGTTAATTTAACTTTAACGAGATTGTTGGGACAGACTATTCTACGTCGATGTTTACGAATGGGACGGGTAACAGACACAGTCTCAATTCTGTAGGACATGGTAGTGGTAGGGATATTGGGAATGCTTGTATTAGCATGACTTACAGTAGCACTATGAGTATTTGTAATTCTGTTACACACATCTGTTACCACAACATTATTTGCCTTGTTTACAGCTTTGGCAGTAGAATTCATGCTGACTTTTCCAGAGTTAGCTAGGGGCTGTTTATCAGTGCTACTTACATGGCCTCCATTCTGTAGTCAGTGGACGGCCCTCTCGTTGTTCCGGGAGAGTATACGGGATCCTAGACGACTAGGGTGAAGCCCGTCCCTCCGGTGAGCTGGCTGCTCCAAAAACAATGACCAGTTGTCCACGAAACTGAGGCCGTTGACTGCACACCAGCCGCGAAGCTAGGACTGCAGCCCGAAGAGCCTGCTGAACCGCTCGCAGCTCTTCCTGTAGGTGAGGAGGTCTGGAGATGATGATCCTGGCATTTGTTGCTTTCCTGGCGGTATGCAACAGTATCTGGTAGTGCTCCTTCAGGACCTCACTCTGCCGAGCACAGATGTCGTTGGTCCCCACATGGATGACCACGATCCCTAAGGCGTTTCGTTTGCTGGGGCCGTAAGGAGACGCCAGGCTATGTCCAGCACCTGAAAAATAAGCAACAGTAGCATTACCGCTAACACCCTTTACTTTAACATGGCAGACGATAGAACTGCCGATGACATAAACAGAGTCCTTTGACAGAGTACACTGTCTCATATGTTTTAAGTTCATATTAACTGCTAAGCAAACTTTAGACACCAAATACACCCATCAACCATAATATTAAAACCACCTCCTTGAATCTACTCTCATGTCCATTGTATCAGCTCCACTGACCATATAGGACACTCTGGAGTTCTACACTTAAAGACTGTAGTCCATCTGTTTCTCTGTATACTGTATTACCCTGTTCTTCAATGGTCAGGACCCCCACAGAGCAAGTACTATGTGGGTGGTAGATCATTATCAGCACTGCAGTGACACTGACGTGGTGGTGGTGTGTTAGTGTGTGTTGTGCTGGTGTGTCACTGTCCACTCTATTAGACACTCCTACCTTGCTGCTCCACCTTGTAGATGTACAGTCAGAGACGATAGCTCATCTACTGCTGCACAGTGCAGTGTTGGTCTTCCTCTAGTCCTTAATTAGTGGACACAGGACGCCGCCCACAGGACGCAGCCCACAAGACGCTGCCCACAAGATGCCACCCACAAGACGCCGCCCACAGGATGCTGTTGGCTGGATAGTTTTGGTTGGTGGACTACTCACAGGTCTATTCTGAGGTGTTTAAAAACTCCAGCAGCACTGCTGTGTCTGATCCACTCACACCAGCACAAAACAGACTAACACACCACCACCACGTCAGTGTCACTGCAGTGCTGAGAATGATCCACCACCCACATCATACCTGCTCTGTGGGGGTCCTGTGGGGGTCCTGACCATTGAAGAACAGGGTCATACAGTATACAGAGAAACAGATGGACTACAGTCAACTGCACAACTACAGAGTGTCCTATATGGTCAGTGGAGCTGATAAGATGGATAAATACAAGTGTAAATACATTGAGATTGTTTTAATGTTATGGCTGATTGGTTTATGTCTTGGCTGATCAGCTACATATGCGGTAAGTGGAAAAGTGTGCAAATTATTATTTTTTTTTTTGTGAATCATTCTTTTTAAAAGATATGGAAGTGGAAATAAGAGATATGACAATTGTAAAGACCCACCAAATATGCAGTNGTTTATGTCTTGGCTGATCAGCTACATATGCGGTAAGTGGAAAAGTGTGCAAATTATTATTTTTTTTTTTGTGAATCATTCTTTTTAAAAGATATGGAAGTGGAAATAAGAGATATGACAATTGTAAAGACCCACCAAATATGCAGTCCTTTAGAGAAGAATCTTTGAAAATCTCTTCGTCCCTTTCCCAGCCCAGTTGAAATTGTAGGCCAACTCATTGGTCAAGGCAGACTGCAAAATTCATCGTATCACGGCCTCCGGTGTTCCACCACCCACAACTGCAAACCTGGACACCTACAAAAAATAAAAAAATTAAAAATAGCCCAAGTGGCAATTAGGGGTCACAGCACGAATAAGACTAGTAAGGCCTTTCGAACCAGTAAGGCCTCACAAGGTTTAAAGCAGTTTGTACTTTGTTTCTAGATCAATCAAAATTATAAAGCTTTATTTAATGTTATTTTATTTGATTATTCAAGATAATGATTTAAATTCTGTTTCATAAGAAAACAGGTCAGGTAGTTTTCTTGTCATTTGGCACCAGGTCAGCCATTTATATTTGGCTCCATCTAGTGGTCAAAAAGGAACCAGTCAAAACAGGAGATGAAGAAGAGTTCTCGCTTTCAGGTCAGTGTTGTAGAGGCCCACTGAGACCTGTTCAGCTGTTTTTAACCTGTGAGGCCTCAGATGGCTTAAAGCAGTTTGGACCTTGTTTGCAGACAGAGAGGCAAAACTTACAGGAACTGGGAGTTTATCAACAGACCTTCGTTTGACATAAATAATGAGCAGTGGTCTATTAACATTACATAGGCTGAGGGTTATGTGTACACAGGCCCTTATGCTATTTGGTGCATCAACTAATGCAGCACAGTTCAAGAAGACTACTTACCTATGTTAAAGAAAACAAACCTGTGAAACTGTGTTGTTCACATCATTTTCACCATCTGGGGTAAAGCATATAAACATTGGTCTTAGTCAAGCCTAGAATCTCCAAAAATATACTTGCATACACTACAATAAGGGCTGCACAAAATACAGCTTCAGATGACATTAAGTGTGAGCTAAAGGATGCAGGGCAAGTTGTATTAACAACCGAATCATAACCATGACTTCGTTTTAGCAAAATTTGTCATTTACCACTAAACAATAATAGTAAGCACATCTGCTTTGCTGCTGCAGTTAGATTCCTCTTTGTTTAGTTCAATCAAATGTGGATGATTACAACAATGCATAGAACGTTACTAAAGCTATAAAAATTGATAGGTACATCACCAAGCTTGCCCTCCCTTCCTCAATTGGTACTAAGACATGATAAACTTCGGCTCCTAAAACACTGATGCACCACTTTAACCTGATATTAATTTTCATCGTCCACCAAATACTCATTACCAACATCTTCTGTTACTCTCTAAACTCCATACTTTTCTCCTCCCCTGTGAGTGAACACTAGCATAGGGCTACCGCCAGACAGAGCTCTCACAGGCAAAGAAGGGACTTAGCTAGCTGTTTATAAACAGCTGTTTTTTAAACTTCAAAACATCCAAAACCCCAACGATTAGGTGATTAAATTCGTATTAAATCCAGGTGTACAGAATGCTGACCTCACGACAGAGGAAGGGATGGCAGGAAAAAGACCTTTTCTTTAAAATGATTGGTCAAAATACAGCCAATCAAAATGCATTTGGTTGATAGGCAGATTTTACAGTCTATATAACTTGAAGCCTTTTTCAGAGTATAAAACCACATTCACATTTAAAATATACTGCACCAAACAAAGTTAACATAACTTTCGCGCCACTTCCAAATGGGTTCACGACCAAATCGAGACACAAAAAATCCCAACGGTAATTCAACATTTAACATGGCTAACCCATATCAAGTAACTTTACTCTCAAAGAATACATTTAGAAATCGCTTAACCTAGTCTTTTTACCATTGTAGTTTCTCAAAAAATTTGCTATAAAGCTCCACAAAACGACTGCAGCTAGCTAAGTTAGCACATAGCTAATTAGAGTTAGCTAAATGCCGGCTAGCTAACGTTCAACATTCGCTTTTCGTCCTAATGTTACAATTAGCTAACTGCAGCGAACTATGGCCAATTAAATATTAGTATTAATAACTTCTTTCACTTGATGTGACTAAAAAAAGCTAGCTAGCTAAGTTTCAGGTGAACCGACCGTTACCCACCTGCCATGACGCGCGCTCCTCCGATCTGTGCCGATGGAAGTTTCCAGAAGCTCCAAATGGAAGAGTTGGAGGGGCGTACACACAGGCTGGTTGAGGTGATTGGTCCATATATTAGCATTTCCGGGATTTCTCAAAGCTTAACGGGATTTAATATATATTATACTGGAGTATATATTTTTGTAAATCCATAGTATGATATTATAATCGGGTATGTAAAAGTATAATTAAATAGAATTGTACCACAGTTAGTTCCGACCCAGGTGTGATTAGCTGAGAGAATTTCTATGAGTGCCAACTTCACACTAATTAACGGCACTCTGACCGAGGCTTATTACTCCGCCGCGTTCACACGTAACCTAGCAACGATGGCGGCGCTTACAACACAAACACACTGTCATTCACATGGCGTCCCAAACACACAAGTACACTAAACACAGACCCCGAGAGGTTAACACAGAGCAGTTCAGTCAGAAGTGCGGCTAGGTGTGGAGGGAGGGTACACAGTGTGATTTGAGACACGGAGTGAGATCAGCCAATCAGAGATCGCATGATCTGCTGCAAACACAGAACGGTGAAAACTAAACCAAGTTCAGCTTCACTTAGTAAGTTCTTAACTAAGTAATACTAAAAAGCTTTCTCGGTGTGTGACTCCGTGGGATTAATATTACCTGTGACATCGATGTTTCCCCATTGCTTGTAATCCTGATGATGATAATGGGAAATTATGAACTGTGGCTCCACAATTATGACTGAAGGGGCTATACATAGTCTGAGGTATTAGCAGCGGACTAGGTATAAGCCTTAAATGATGAATTTTTAAGCTTGAAAAAAAAAAGAACTTTACCTCGAGGAACGTTGATAACAAACAATTTTTTTTTTTCTGTCCTATTTATCTTAAAACAATAAAAAATAAACAGCGATAACGGAACTGTGGAACACAATAATACACTGGAGGTTCGTGCCTAGGACCGCAGTACACCAGTACTAGTACTTCAAGTTATAGCAGTGGCCTCTTGTGGACTGCTTAATTAATATAAAAAAAGACTGCACGTATAGGGACAACTTTAAAAGGTGTGCTATCTTTGTACCCTTAAAAACATGGTTATAGTTCTTAAAAAGTGATGATCACGAGTTTTGCTGCCACTGTGAAAGCTATCCTGATATTCGGATCATGTGGTAGTTTGGGGGAGTCCCCCGTATGTTTCCCAACATAAGTATTATTTTACGAAAATGTTTGTCTTGCACATTAAAGCCCTAAAATCCTGACACAACAGAAACATTACAGCAGGAACAGGCCTTTTTGTAGGTGTGCAGTCCATCTTAGCCCATTTATTTGGCCACGTTGATCCACACAACTATAAATCATGATTGATTCAATGTCAGTTTCTCAACTTAAACATTGCATTATTTCTTCAATCAACATTCAACATTGATTCAATGTTGATTTTTCATCTTCAACCAAATACAACAAAACTAACAAACATTCAATGTTGAATCAATGTTATCTTGCTATCTGGGGCGAAGTTGGAAAAGCTTTGGTAAAAAAAAAAAGAATTACATTAAATGAGAAATTGCAGCACATATGTTTATGGCACGGTTATGGCAGAATTTTATTAAAGTGTTACCCAGATGGGCTTGTATACATGCCGCAGAGAGCAAAGCCCTTGCTACTACACAAGTGCAGGAGGTCCGCAGTGGCTAATGCCACCCTCAAGTGGAGCCCTTACGGATTAGCTGAAAACTGGAATGACTGCCAGTTTCCAGCTAGTTAATTAGCCAGGGTGTGATGCTCCATTAACATTAAGCTAGCCATCTGTAGCCTTAGTGTACAAGTAAACTGTGTTTTATTTATAAAAAAGTGTTGCTTATTTTATAAATGACATGTGAAAGTTAATACTATTAAGTCAGATCTTTCTTTGGTGTGTTATCAAGCTAATGTTAGCATGATGTCCAATTCCTTGTTGCCATTTCAAATCTGCCTTAGTTTTGATTGGTTACAACAATGTAGGCCAGTTAAGCAGTTTAGGTTTTAACATTGCTATTGCTATTCCAACATTGCCTTGCTTAACAAAGCTACAGTTTCTCATTAGGTTGAATGGGATGTTTGCATAAGCTCTGTAAAAGGAATCCAGCAGCACAACAGTTGCTACAAAGAAATGCACTTGAATAGGTCAAGTTTAGCATAATATTGAAGATTCCTTTAGCATGCAACATCAATTCATTAAATCCCCCAAAACAGGAAACTTTTCCTGTTTCCTTTTATCTGTTTAATAATGGGCTTATTGTCCCCTTTGCCACTGACGGAAAGATCACAGCCGAACCCCTTCCCATCTCCGTGACAGTCATTACTTCAACACCGAATCACATTATGTTCCTCAAGCTTAAGGGTAATGACAGAAACCAGCAGGGTATCGAGATTGCTACATAGCTAGTGGCCAGTGTGGCCTGCCCAGCAGGTTAAATCTAATTAGTTGTGTGTTTGGCAGTGTTCTCCGAAAGAGATGGCTCTTTGCTCCGGATTATGGATTGTTGTGGAGATGTGGAGATGAAAAGAGAGTGTTTTGATTGAGTTGACAACTTGATAGAATACAAAGCTCAGAAATAGTCAATTGACCAATGGTGACTGTCTTTGTTTCTTGCCGATAGTAGCTGTCTGCTACCACAAGACAAGCAAACAACAAAGAAGAAGAAAGGGGAAAGTAATTAAAGCTCATAGAAGAGCTTTTCCTTTTACACAAAATGGAGATATGTTTGGATACAGCGAAGTGCTCTCTTGTAAAGACAGAAAAACTGTGCTGCTCTATCCAGCAAAATTGTTTTTGTAGGTTATGTGGTATGGAGTACATTTTTACACTTTAGCGTTTTAGTCCTGTCACTTGGCTGCTTGAAGGTCAAACAGTGCTTGTGAGTGTACACCCACCTACGCTTATTGCCCATTTTATCAAGTAAATCTAACATATCTGTACTACATCTGTTACTGCACAGTTTATCAGCCTTGGTCCACCATTTAGAGATGAATGCGTCCCTTTTTCATACACAGTTAGTGTTTGTCACGCACTATCCCTTTGTCAATGGTCAGTTTCTAAACAAAGGGCCACAGTTGACCACACATACTAAAATGCCAATCCCATATTGGTATCACTAATGTGCTAACAATAGTCCATCACCAAAATGATATCTGGGTCAGTGCTAATCTTGTGCAGATTTGGCTGCGGCAGTGTGTGTTAAAATTGACTATAACATTGTATTTCATCACATATGATGTGCTTTTTCATAGTAGTGAGTTAGAAAGTCCCACACTGCTGTAGAAAAGCAGCAGTTAAACTGAGACTGAAAGCATGAATGAAACAAATGAAACAGAATGATGAGTGACCATAATTTAACAGCATTGTTCAGTCCCACAGTTGATAATGAAATGAAACAACCGATTAAGTGTTCAGATCTTAACTATTTACAGAACATTTAAAGGAAATATTAAGAATGAACCAAATGTACACTTAGAATTTATAGAGTATAGTTATTCTCAAACGTTTGACCAGTATCGTATGCATTTTCTGTTAACTAACTCGGTTTTCTTTCACATGCTTAATTTACTCTCCTGGACTCAAATGGCATTATCTGTAGTACCGCCAGCTAGCATAACAGCAGGAGGGTAAGAGAGTGCTGACTGGCTGCTGCCATCTGCACAGCAAGAGAAGGCAATGAAGGCCACTGAAGCAAAATAGAAAGTTTTAGAAGGATGGTCCCTGTTGGGGTACTTTTTCACACGTCAAACCAGAATGTGTCATACTTGATTAGATTACACTTGATCATGTATGAATTTGCTAGTCATTAAGGTTCATTTCTGGTTCAGGGTTTAGATTTATTTTTATTGTTAAGAAGCTGCTGGAATTGGGTTAAGAACTCTCCAACATTTCATTTTTAAAGCTTTGGACAGTTCTTAAGCCAATTCCAGTCAGTTCAGCTTCTACCTAGTTGTTTTCTTTCTTTACAGGCCAATAAATTAACCCTTCAGAAAGATACGTCTACCCACATGGGTGTTTAAGAAATGAGAAGTTCTCTTGTATATTTGCAAATATATAGTAGTGAGTGTTTCTTTAGTTTGAGTATTAGTATTTATTTATTGCTATTGCACACTTGTATGTACAATAATATTGCACACCTGTACACATAGCCAGTAACTTTAAATTCATATACACTGATGCTAGAGAATATTTAAATCTCACTATGGCTTTCTTCATCTTTGTTTGTTTTGAATGTTGGAGTATTTTTTATATGTTGTCTCTTCTGGTCACAATAACTCCAAATAACAATGATCTTTTTTTTGTCCATCACCAAAACCGCAAATATGCTTTTTTCCCTGGTGTCTATAGTACAAATGTTGAGCATGCTCAGATATCATCATATCAATACATAACAATATATCATTCAGTCCCAGTAGATTACATTAGTATGAGAGTGCAAGACCGTACTTGCTGTCATGTAGGAACAGAGAACAGGAGGGATTCGAACGGAAAT
Source organism: Semaprochilodus insignis (assembly GCA_034552555.1). Taxonomy (NCBI): domain Eukaryota; kingdom Metazoa; phylum Chordata; class Actinopteri; order Characiformes; family Prochilodontidae; genus Semaprochilodus; species Semaprochilodus insignis. Next base: position 18,174,620 of record CM067495.1, on the reverse strand, counting down.
CCTAGCTCTAGGGCTGACTTCCGTCAGTGCTTTGATTGGGTACACCCTCAGGGAGGAACAGTGTCAGAGCATCACTATTGAGGACAGCAGGCAACTGAACTGTAAAAGAGGGGATCCTGATTCTTCAAAGGTTACACCTTAAGCTGGATCTCCCCTTCTCCTGCTGCCCTGCAATAGCAAGCATGGCAAATGTCCACAGGTTTTCTGGGATGACAATAGAGGGAGAGAGGGAGAGGCAGAGGCAGAGAAAGGCAGGTTAGTCCAAGTACCCAGACAGAAATGTAATACCTTTCTCAGGCAGAAGAATGGCAGACCAAGGGTGTTCACGCTTAGCTCAGTATGGGAACAACACTGGAGTAACAGCTGAGTGTTGCTAAAAAGCGCACACATAAAGATTCCTCTCCACTGTGACAAATTAACGTGACAAATAACATGTGCTAGTTTTACGCCTTCAAATGTAGATTGCAGACAATGCTGCATCTAACATACCACCCACAGCCACACCACTGCCCCACCACCTAAACTACATCTGGCCAATTCTGCCAATCTAGGACTTTGGGAAAGATTTATTTGCTGGGCCAGGGATGGCAAATTATAGACGGACATAGAAAGGTAGCTCTCCAGGACCAAGGTTGGTAGCCACTGTCTTAGACAGATATATGAATTTACCACATAAATCAATAACATAGCGTTGGTGTTATTATATCACCTAGTATTTCTGATACAAAATATACAAAATATTTAATAATATTTACAAACATAATACGGCATAATACACAATATATAAAAATATATAAATATTCAAAAAACAAAATATTTCTGAGAATATTTTTAAAGTGTTTTAATATAATAAGATAATGATATTTTACTCAGAGTAATGTTGAAACATTTCTTTTGGCCCATTCCACATGTTCAATAAAAATGGCATCTGTTTTTTGGGGGGGGGGTTTATGGTGTAAAAAACTAATTACAAGGTTTTTATATGACAGTGACAATGTGTTTTTGAACTGCTGTATACTGTACATGTCCTATATAGTACCTTAGGATCTTAGAACCACTTTGGCTGAGCTAATTTTCAAACACTGAAATGAAAATTAAAAAAAAAAGTCCTTTGTGTGTTTTGGACAAATCCCACCCCAGTCTGTGAGCACAGTAGATCTAATAGATCATAAACCTGCTACACAGACTCAATAGACTCCCACATACATTACATACACAGATAGGATTAGATTCCCTTCGCCAGAAACCCATTTACGGCATAGTCCCATTGACTCCACCAATAAATGGTGATTGCTTTCATGTCTGCTACTGAAATCCTTTCAAAGAGAGCTTAATCCAAAGGTTGAGATGAGGCCTGATTCTGCATGACATACCTGAATACTTTGTTAGCCTCCTTTCACCCTGTCCTTCAATGGTCAGGACCCCCACGGGATCACCACAGAGCAGGTATTATGTGGGTGGTGGATCATTCTCAGCACTGCAATGACACTGACGTGGTTGTGGTGTGTAAGTGTGTGTTGCACTGGTGTGAGTGGATCAGACACAGCAGTGCTACTGGAGTGTTTAAACACCTCCTGTGGACAGCGTCCTGTGACCACTGATAAAGGACCAGAGGAAAACCAAGATAAACTGCTCAGCAACAGCTATAATCTCGGACTTCATATCTACAAGGTGGATCAACAAGGTAAGACTGTCTAATAGAGTGGACACATTCTTTAAAACCTCTGTGTCTGATCCATTGAACACATCACCCCCACTTTAGTGTCATTGCAGTGTTGAGAATGATCCACCACGTAAATAATAACTGTTCTGTGGTGATTCTGAGGGGGTCCATTAAAGAATAGGGTGGGAAGGGCTAACAAAGTATGGACTACAGTCTGTAAACTACAGAGTGCATCTATACGGGAAGTGGAGCTGATCATATTGACAATGAGTGTAGAAACAAAGCGGTGCCCCTAATGAAGTGGCTGGTGCGTGTATAGTCCTCACAAAGACACAAAGTTATTATTCATTCTCTCCACCACTTTTTAGGTTTAGCACTCTTTTACCACTGAAACTCACCTTTGGTTGTAAGCTAAACGTTCTCAAGCAGGGTTGGTAAACTATATACCTGGAGGACAACAGTTGTCAAAAAAAGTCGTGAAGAGCTTGATAATTAGCTCAAAGTCAAACCAGTAGAAGCAAAAGTGTTACAGCACGAGGACATCATGCAAGTGGGCTTCCAGCAGTTGGTTCCAGGCACACTATGATAAATTTTGTAATTTCCTGCTTAAAACACACAAAAATAGAGCAGAATGTTTACCCAAATAAACTCTTCCCAGATGCAGTTAATTATCACTCTGGCAATGTTCAGTATTCAGGTTAGGGCTGCACGAAAATACCCTTATATTGGGGTCGCAACAAACTGTAGCTTTTAATATATTAAAAAGGCATTACTGTGCAACAGTCAGAGACCATCCTTCATTTATTTAATTTCCAGTCAAAGTACAGGTTTTTTTCTTGTTTTTCAGGAGCTATTTCTGATGAGATTAGATATGGGATGATCCAGTTCCGCACGAAAGAGGAAAGTCAAAAGAAGAAGAAACAAGCAGTTCCACAGCGAAACAAAAAACAATGAAAATTTGCAATAGAACACCAAAACTGGGCATCTGAAAGATGGAGTGAGGTTTTATAAACTGATCTGAGTCTGAAATTGTGATTACTTGGATTGTGAGAAGCACAGGTTGTAACCAATGAACTTTAGAGGCTGTGGAAAAATATACCTTTTTTTAAAAAAAAAAACTGATGGCAATTTCACAGAATAGAATGGAAGCTATAATAAAGGCAGCAAAGGGTAGACACTCTAAAGACTGATAATGTTCACATTCCTGATATTACATTTAGTTGTTGAGGTCTCTGTGCATTTTCTGCTAAATATATAAAGGGTTTTGTTCCAAAACGGTTTATAGATAAATATAAAAATGAAATAAATGAAGGGTGGTCTTTAAATTTTGCACAGGACACATTCTGTACTGTGCCCTTGACAAGGCATAGTTAAAGATTCCATTATTTGTTTACTCGATTGTGTTATTGACTCAAAGCCGGTGACATGATAATGACTAACAAATAATACATTGTGCAACCTTAGTGCAGGGTTAGAACAAGTGCACGTTAGGTAAAGCGACCACTGATGGACATGCTGAGTGAAATGCCTGAAAAAGTATTTGTCTTTTAGAAATCCTTGTTTACTCACTGGATAGATGCCATTTTATTTTCCCTACCTACTTCCATGCATTACCCCTCGCAATTTTCTGCCAAATGACATGCTTATATGTTTGCGCACTGCATTAGCAACACAGTCTAAGTCGAAAAGCATGGCTATTTGCATTTCTGGCACTGGCAGCACAATAATAAAGACCAGCAGCAAAAAAAGAAAAAAGTTCATTTCAGAAGGCAGTTTAATGAAACGTTAGTCCTGAACGATGCCCTCATAGTCCACATATGGACATCGGGGTTCTGGTGGCAGTCGTGATGCTGAAACCCATTATCTTCTGAAGCACATAACATCTTGAGCATGCGCTTTCTTTGCCTGTATGCATATTTGGTTCCCACAAAATATGCAGGCTTTTTTGCCTTTGTAGAATTGTGTGTTTTACTGGGGGTAAGAGAGTGGGGGAAGGGGGTTTGCCTCCTGATTGGATCTTTATTGGTATAGACCTATGCCAATATAGCCACAATAACAGTATATAACCAGATGGACTGGAATTCAGGTGGAACAAATTCTCTGACCTGAGTTTATGAGCAAACACAGCTTTTTACAAACCTCTTCCAACAATCCATCTGTTACCTATCTCATCTGTATGGTACAAATGAAATGAACAAAGAGCTAGACTGTATTATAACAACATCTATCTGAGGAGTTCATGCACTTACCCTTCACAGGTGTAAATCCCCAATACAGCAGAATACAACAGCAGAATAAGATCTACGTGTTGGCCTCATCACTGGGACATTTGAATGTTCGCAGGTGATGAACCAACGAGTAGGACTAATAGAGGGTAAATGGGGGGTAAGATTAGGTTAAAAAAATCTAAATAAATAAGTTTTATATACTGTTTTAACACATCAACAGCAACAACAAAGCATATCATTTCTACCACATGACAATGTACACAAACTAAGAAATTCTATAATGACTAGTTTATGTTTATTCAGACCTATTGGATGAAAAGTGATTATGGGTATGTACTTTGAGATGTCTCAAGCTTTTTCAAGTGTGATTCCATTTGTTATCCATCATTTCATTCACTAGGCCTTCATCAGATATGTATAGTTTTGTTTGGTAGACTTTTCTGAATAAGTTAAACCATAGATGCCATGTGGTGTCACTGTTTTTCCAGCATTGACAGTAATATTGAAACCTTGATATTCGACTGATACCAATCCAGGATTTCTCTTTAAAACAGCCTTTTTTTAATTGAAGCATTTCACCAGATGAGCCTCTAAAAGTTGGTTATCTGATCCAGCATGTTCTGCTAATATTAGCATGATTTCAATACCTGGTACCAAGCTGATGTGACATATCTTAAGGTTAACATGTACAATGAAGTTGTTTTCAGGAATTATCTTAATGTCTCTAGCAGTTTAGAATTATTAGAGTGGTTTCAGATGCTCTTAAAGTCTTTAAGACTTAGTTGGGATACCAGGGCCAGGCAATGCTTTCGGAAGTTGAATATCTTAACTCAGTATTTGTTTGTAATAACTGTTAAAAAATGAACCTGAAACTAATGTTAGAACAGGCATATTATGTGTACAGCAGAGAGGAAAGCAGCCTGTTGTCCAATTCTCTCATTTGGTGTGCACCATTGTAAAGATGCAAGTAGCAGCAAGAAACCGTGGTAACACTGTATTGTAGGGTACTGTTCAAGGCTGACACCTACATAAGCTTGTCATGACTGACTTTCTCTACATGCATGTTTATACATTTATACACCAATAGACAACTGTCTGTCATAAAAGCTACTTTAGGTAAGACAAACTTATGTAGGTGTTATGTAGCCTTGTTTAATAGAACTCTACAGTAAAGTGTTACTGAAACATTAAACCTGACCCAGCACATTAGTTCTTGTAAAAGATTTTTACCAGATTAGTGAACTGCAGCTCACTGAACACAAACTCAAGAAGGCTTCACTGATTTTGATTTGATTCTGCAAATGTGTTTGACTCTCTCTCTGTTTGGTTTTTATGTTTATGTTGTGATGATTTAGCTAAATGCGAAAAAAGAGAAACTTCCTAAATGAAGCCAATTACACTAAATGGCAACTATATGGTGGACACCTGACCCATTAGACCTATATGAGTTATTGGACATCCCGTTCCAAACTATGGGTGGACTTTTATATACAATATATTTTTTATATTATCAGAATGTATATAACACTGAACCTCTGCATGTTTCATTACAAAGTGAGCATAAGTGGGACCTAATTAACTGGATGTAGATCAGCAAAGTTTGTAGAACATTGAATACAAATGATTGTAGCTATAGCTTTATTATTATATATGGCACTACAGGTTATTTCTCTTTTGCACTTAGGGCTTCATTATATGGACAGAATACCATATTGTAATTGTTTTGCTACATACTGATATATTCATTCCAGTATACAGAAACACATTTGTGAACCCTTGATGTTAATTCTTGTAGGTATATTCAAATACAAATAATAATTCATAATGTGGATATTTAAATAGTAAAAATGCTTAAAATACCCATCTCTACTATTTAACACAATATGCACTCATCACAGCTACGAAAAAGGTATGCATGCAATTGTTCCTTTAGGACCTGGCTGATGGAGCTATTTCCTCATGCTTCTCTGTAGAATCTCTATAAAAGACTTTCCACCTGAAACCAAAGAACACAATTCTACCTGGAGCTTTTTCTTTGAAGAGTGTATTTATAAATACTGCTGAATGTCCCGGCGCTACCTGACTGAACCCCCTGTGCCCGCAGGGCTAGTAGTGTCATGCGGTGTAGCACACGTGGCAGCACATGATTTAATTAACCCGTCGAGAGGGAGAAATTTCAAAGTATTGGCGGGGGAGGGAGTAAAGGGGTGGGCATGTGAAGAAGGATCAGCGGGACAAAAGTGAGAAAGATTCAGTGAAAGTTGTAAAACATATTTTACCCAAGCTTACAAACCACAATTTGTTTCCGAATTTAAAGCAATCATTAAGTGGACTTTTAAAGTCTTATATAATGAGTTTCAGCAATCATATTTAAAATAACGTTAAACAGAAGCCTCCAAACACTAAGTATAATTTCAAATTTCAACCATGAGACCTGGTAGACCACCAAACCTGTCACCGGCAAATGAACAGTACTCAAAGCTTTCATCTTTCAGAGATCAAGCTCCATTCTGGTTTCAGATGTGAAAAAAATCTATACTTTTTCCAGCCCTCCTTCCACTGTGAGAACAGAACTCGGTGCTATGGGTTTGAAAAGATGTGTAACTGTCAAGAAGCCCTTACTGAGAAAAAGGAAACTGACAAAACAGAAGAAAAATTGCACTACCTCAAACAGTGGATCTGAGACGTGGAGTAAGGTTTTACAGACCTTAACATCGCTGAATGTATTTGGGGATAACTTGGATAACCAACTTCTAAAGGTGGACACACTAAATACTCTCGAGTTTGATTTTGTATTGAGTAAATGCTTTCTGCTTTTTTTTTCTTTATGTTTTTCTTTATGTCTAAATGTTTCCTGATGCTGGAAATGAATATCCTGTACTTAATGTTCTCTCAGTTCTGCACAGTACTGTGCATGGAATGAATCAGTATTCTTGAATTCAGCTGCGTTTTTACCCCCGAGACTCACCTTTGTCAATTAATGTTCTCATGTTCTCAAGTAGGCTTGTTAGCTGCTATTGTCATGTCTGTTTCCTTCTTCTTTCCCCTTTCCCTTCTCACCTAATTCAAACCATGAAAGGCATGATAATTAGTTTATGAGAGTTAAATCAGACAAAGCAGGAGACTAAACATGCTGCTACGCTTTCCAGGAATTAGTTTCAAAATGCTGTAAAATATTACATTTTGTTAATGAGCTCAGCTCCAACAAAGCAGAGGCAGGTTGTGGTCCAGGCTTGGGCTTAGAAAACCTTCTAAAGCATTGAAAATGTCATTGATTGACTTTTTATTTTCATGTCAAACATAAATTTGGTAATCATGAATTAAATGACTGGTACTACCCAACTTACCACCCCAATTGTGAAGCGTGACTATAACTGGGTGCACTATAACCAGTGGTGGTGATTGGGCCCATTGGGCCTATTCACTATCATTTTTGTCATTGGCCCACCCCAAAAGACTGCAAATAATTGACTTTATATATTAACATCTCAATTATATAATAAAAAAAAATCTAAATATTAGTGTAAACACTAACTAGAGATGGCATATAACTGTCAATGTGTATCAGTGTCAGACTTTGGATGAGATATTGAAAAGTAAAAGAAGAACACTATTCAAATCCATCATGAAACAACACATTGGCATTGTGAACTGTGGTATAATTAGCTGTGTATTTCTTCCTGCGGTGTAACAGAGTGTATGAGTGTGGAGCTATTCCAAACACAGCTATAGACTAATACATTACTAGAGAGAAAGAGGGGAGAGAGACAGAGAGAGACAAAAAGTGAAACTGCACAAAATTTATGGAGGCACACTGCGTCAAGTAAAGAAAAAGCTCATTAGGAGACAAACCTGACCCTGACACAAGCTTAATGTTCTTCATGAAAGATTGGTCTGAGCTCAGCCTGTTATTTTTCTTTTCATATTTTTTTTGAGGGGGAATGAGCTTGGACTGGGTAGAAGGCCTTTAGTTAGAGCATGATAGTCTATGTTTAGATGCTCATCTCAAGTGAAATTCTTTAGCTTATAAAGTCATACACTATGTTGCCAAAAGTATTCGCTCATCTGCCTTCACACGCATATGAACTTGAGTGACATCCCATTCTTAATCCATAGGGTTTAATATGATGTCGGCCTACCCTTTACAGTTTCACCTCTACTGGGAAGGATTTCCACAAGGTTTAGGCGTGTTTATGAGAATTTCTGACCATACTTCTAGAAGCACATCTGTGAGCACAGACACAGATGTTGGACGAGAAGGCCTGGCTCGCAGTCTCCACTCTAATTCATCCCAAAGGTGTTCTATCGGTTCTATTGTGCAGGCCAGTCAAGTTCTTCCACACCAAACTCACTCATCATCTTTATGGACCTTGCTTCGTGCACTGGTGTGCGGTCATGTTGGAACAGGAAGGGGCCATCCCCAAACTGTTCCCACAAAGTTGGGAACATGAAATTGTCCAAAAGCTCTTGGTATGCTGAAGCATTAAGAGTTCCTTTCAGTGGAACTAAGGACCGAGCCCAACTCTGAAAAACAACCCAACACCATAATCCCCCCTCCACCAAACTTTATACTCGGCACAGTGCAGTCAGAGAAGTACTGTTCTCCTGGAAACTGCCAAACCCAGACTTGTCCATCGGATTGCCAGACGGAGAAGCGTGATTGGTCACTCCAGAGAACACATCTCCACGGCTCTAGAGTCCAGTGGCGGGGTGCTTTACACCACTGCGTTCGACGCTGTGCATTGCGCTTGGTGATGTAAGGCTTGGATGCAGCTGCTCAGCCATAGAAACCCATTCCATGAAGCTCTCTACGCATTGTTCTTGAGCTAATCTGAAGACCACATGAAGTTTGGAGGTCTGTAGTGATTGACTCTGCAGAAAATTGATGACCTCAGCATCCGCTGACCCCTCTCTGTCATTTTACGTGGCGTACCACTTCGTGGCTGATTTGCTGTCATTCCCAATCGCTTCCACTTTGTTATAATCCCACTGACAGTTGACTGTGGATATTTAGTAGTGAGGAAATTTCAGGACTGGATTTGTTGCGCAGGTGGCATCCTATCACAGTATGAGAGCGACCCATTCTTTCACTAATGTCTGTAGAAGCAGGCTGCATGCCTAGGTGCTTGGTTTTATAAACCTGTGACCATGGAAGTGATTGGAACACCTGAATTCAATGATTTGGATGGGTGAGTGAATACTTTTGGCAATATTGTGTATGTAAAACGGTTTGCACCTCTGGTCAACATGTTTTGTTGAGTTTCTAATAGAACATAAGTTAACATACTTTCCGCATGGAACACACTTAAATATGGTTAAAAGCTGCATGTTTTGTTTATTGAGCCCTTCCAGGACTCATTGTCACAGTTCAGAGTTGTCAAATAAGCACTTGAGTTAAACCCAGCCATATCCATACAGGGACAAAACCAAAGACACAAGCAATGATCAGGACCAGATAAGCAAAATAACTAGTAGCAAAATAAACCACTGCATAGGAAATTAAAAATATGGCTTAGAAATACAAAATATATGCCAAATATATTGGCTGCAAGTAAAGGATATGTGTGTGTGTCTTAAGGAGTCTGTAAAATAACTGAGTCTGAAATAACTGTAGGTGTAATTGCTATAAGGAATGGCAATCCCAGATGAGTGAGTCCATGGCTGTATTCGAAATGGCCTACTACATCTTGATCTCATACTGTTTCTGCCCAAAAGTGGTACAGAGTATACAGTATGTAACCAACAGTTTGCCACTTACTTAACCATCTGGATATTTTCATTAGCCCTGAATTCAGCCTTTCTATACATTAATAATGGCAAAATGAAGAAATTTGTCCAAATGCTGTTGCACTCACTGCAACACAAAAGTCACACCAGCTCTCTCAGCTATGTTTGAGTTGGTTTGCCTACTTTGTCTATTTAAAAGTTCACTTTCTGCATAACACAGATAAAACAGCAACTCAGCCGAGCAATCCGCTCAGCGTCGGCTTTTCAGGCTCACGTGTGGAGACACAGTGCTTAGTATTTAGTCATAGTACCTCATATTACCAACTACGAGTGTAATGAGAATGGAATGACTCATAAGTGGGGGGAAACAAGCATGTTTGGAAATTACACAGGTTTACCACACAGACCAATCCAAAGCTGACGTTGTGGGTTTGAAGATATGGCCCTCTGATATGGCATGGGGCAAGTACCTTGAGCAAAATGTAATGTATAAGCTAAAAAGCAGACAGCACTGATTGGCTCAGTCCCTGATGTTGGCAAGCTAGTCACACTTCTTCCTTGTATTGTGGCTTTGGTTGCATGCTGTAGAATTACAATTTAGAACCATTTGCCAGTTGTGCTTGTCTACTGCATTTAAACCATTGTTGAAATGAGCACACTTGTCCAGTGGGTAGCCCTATCCACAGCACCCAGGGGTCAGTTTGGGGTTAGGTTCCTTGCTCAAGGGCACTTCAGGCGAATCCTGTCAGTTCAAAGAATCAAACTGGCAGCCCTCCAGTCACAAGGCTTGTTCCCTAACCTTCAGCCCACAACTGGCTGTACTGTATACTACTGATGAATATGCAGTATTCAGTTTATACAGGTGCAGTATGCTATTTCAAGCACAGCCTGTCAAAAATATAAATTGTCACGTGCTATGTAACCATAACGTTTAGGTGTTTGCTGAGCATGGTGTGAAATAAGGGCTTTTGATATTTGAGCATGAGCTTTAAGTTTTATGTGTGCTGATGACTGCAGATGCCCCAGTCATGTGTATACTTTGTCTGTCCTAGCCTAAGCCCTTTTAAATTTTGAGTGAATTCCAAGATTTGGCCCACCAGTGAATTTCTCATAGCCATCTAAAACAGCCTTTGCTTGCTATTTTTTAGTCTGCATTAGTTTAGTAGTTTGTCATCTTATATAAGGATGTAAAACCGACCTATGTCCTGAATTATATTAAGGAATTCCAATCTATTTCTTGATGTATTAAGGTCAGAAAATTAGCAAAACCCTTGTGGAAAGCTGGTGGTGAGTAAGGAATGTTAGCTTAAGGGTAAAATCCCTTTTTCTGTTTTCATGCTTGTGTTTGGCAACATCCCCCACTAACCACAGAATCAACATTCACTCCAATTAAATATGATTTTCTCTCCCACAATACAGCCCATGATACCTTACCACACGGGACATAAAGATATTGGCCTTTTACCGCTCCATCAGACAACTGGGAAAGCTCATGAGCTTCTACATTAAGACCTGTCCCTCGACTTAATAGAAACAGCGTTTTGCACTGCCGCTGCATTTTTAATGCATTGATTGCGAGATGGTAATTGAAAAGCAAATGGACCCCTACTAAGAGGTGCTGATACTTTCATACGTCTTTTTTAGAGCATAATTTGAGTCAGCAGATCTTTTGCAGGGCTCTCCAATCACCATGGCTTGTACAGTTCAGACACAGTTCAGTCCTATAGTTCCATTCCCTTAAGACCGAGGAAGTACATTATAGAGCCCAACCAATAAAAGCAGTTGAAATTGATGACCTATGGTTTTATTAGTATAGGCAAAACTATTCCAGATAATTGATTGGATATCCGGATCTCCCAATGAGGGGGCAAAACCTAAATACCACTTGGTAAGGACACATTATTCAGAACGTTACTGAGAGGGCAGAGATAGCGCTGCTGTAACTACACAAACTGCTATTCCTGCCATTAGCTAGAACCAAAAACAAGCTAACAAGCTAACAATACTGACATGCCACTTACTATGAAAAAAAAACATGTAGATGACGAGTCATCGCTATCTACTGCTGTACCAGTTATCTCTAGTGTTAGTGTTAACTCATTAACTAATTCAGTATTCTCCTGTAATGTTCCCCTTGACCGGACCATTTACCTGGGCTATTTTTGAATGGGAGCTGTGAGCTGCTGTGAGCCTTTTTTTTCATTTGTGCTACTAAATTATTTAACATGTATTATTACTTTTATCATGTATTAGCACTATTATCAAGCAAAAAGCCTGTTTTTCTCTGTAGTTAACCAAATATGCATACTGGAATATCAGTCGCAATGCACATGCATAATTTACATGCATTCTGATAATACAGTCAATAACTAATTTCAGCAGGTACTAATAATTCATGTGGTCATGTCAACAACATTCTACCTTGGAGTCATTGCATTGCATCACAAGAAACTGGACAGATTTGACCCCAGTAATCAGGTTATTCTAAGTATGTACCACCAAGAAAACAAACACAAAAAAATTCTTCAAAAAAAAGTTATTGTTATTGTATTATTCTGCTATTTTATTAGATTTTACATCATATTGGCACCAGTATTGTGTTGTGTATTGTTTACTGTCAGCTGTACAGGTGCGTACTTCACAATTTTTAATTGACTCATGTAGACTCAAGTGTTTTCCCTTTTTCAGATTACTTAAGCGCATGTAAATGTGTTGTATGAATTATTGGCAAAATCTGTTTTTTGCGGGCATCACATTAATTGTTACATGCAAATGTACCTATTGCCATCTCGGTAGCTTTGCTGCTCTATGGCGTAGCATGTGTTCTGTCACAGAGGCACAGGGTTTGCATCAAATCATGAGCTTAGAGAAGGAAACGAGAAAAAGAATGCCATTACTGAGTGTCAAAACATACCTGGAGGAGCTTTGTAAGTAAGCAGATGTATTCTGAGATATTGTTTTAATGTATACTAATGAGGTGCATCTGTGGGCTTGGGAGAGATGTATATTTACAGGAGATTATTTCCTCAATGGGGATTTGCGAGCTTGTATGTATATATTATGTTAATACCCCTTCAGGATGCACACCTTCACAGCTTCTATAATAAGCCTTCAGAGAAGAAATATAGGACCAGTTTCCCAGACACAGATTCAGCCTAGTCTTGGACTAAACTGCAACAGCAATTGGGGTTCGGCATTGAAAATGGGGTACCTTTTAGTCAAGGTTTAGGCTTAATCTCGGCCTGAGTATCCATCCCCTAGCATCTACTGTAGAAAAGGAAGCACTTGGAGGCACTAAAGCAGAATAGAGGAAGAGCTAAAGCAGTTCAAATATGTAAGCAGAATTAAACCTTAATTAGATCTATTCCACTGACGCCGAGTCAAACCCCATCTCCCTGCAAGGCATCTGTATTTCCCGCTTTGGAACTCCATGAGGTTTTTGGGTGTCATAAACCACCCTGTGGAGTTGGCTGGGAGAGCGGCCCAGCATGTTCTCTTTAGTGTCTCCCACTTCTTAATTCTTCGGTGGCGCTGCATGTCAGCGGGGAATTCCCACAGCCCCTGCAACTCCTCTGCCAAATCAAAGGCAATTAAAACTCTGCAATTTTGCCTAAAGGCACAGGCTGTCTGTGCGCTTAATTACAGCTAACATACACTTTTCAAAGGTGAGCTTATTGGTGCAGAATTCCAGGAAGCTCAGGATAAGACCCTGGTGAACAGGAATGGAGACACACTAATTTCATGACTTATTGATTGGCGTGGATGGACATACCTGCTCCTGTATGGGCTGTTTTATAGTCTTAAAGGAATAGTCTTGCAGGAAACATAATGTTCATTGGAGAATCAGTACTAATACTGTAGCTTAGTCAAACCAAAGTTATTTCTGTGTTGATGGATACCTTTTGAAAAATGTCTGCATTATTCAGCCACTGAGGTGGAAACAAAGTCCTTCAGTGTGGTCTGATGTGAAACGGTGTACTGTATATTGGAATTACAAATAAATGAATGTGGAAAAATAATAAGTAACTGTGATGTAACAATGCAAAATGATGATACTGCAAGGCACAACAGTTGAAACGTTAAAACTAATACTAATTATGCCATCTAAATGTAACTGCACTATTTAGCTCACTGGAGTCTAAGGCCATTTTCTAGATTTTTGTGTATATGCTTAAATATGCCTTTAAAGGCACTTGCATATGACATAACACCCACATGTTTTATATCAAAAGGTTCAGAACAATCTTAGCTATCTGTATGACAAGGCTCCATTAGACTTTAATATCTCTTGTGAAAACAGACCTTTACTAGTGTGGGCGAATTGTTTTCTTAAAGGTCTGTATGAATGAAACGTGCAATATGTCATCCTCATCCATACTTTCTAAAAGTTGCTGCAACGACTTCATACTCACCATTTCGCATTTGTCTCTGAGTCAACTGAACAAAGGATGAAAAGTTTTTGACGTGATTAGTAAGTCCTTAGGGATTTCCTGAGTGTCCATTGGAGTGTCCATTGGTGTCCACACAAATCCACCAGTTACACATGGTGAGAGGCAGACAAGCATCCTAACCCCTGTTCATAGGCTTATAACTCTGGTTGCGAGTCACATGTGATCGCATGATTGGATGGACTGGAAAGTTCGATTCAGAAAAAGTTTGAACACATTTGTGTGCTGTATTGCTGTAAAGATATCAATAGAAACATCAAGAACTTTGACATGCCAGCTTGTTCGTCAACCCCAGAGGGTGAAACAACTTGCAAACAATCAGTATCAATCAACACCTCTCTCCAGCACTCCTCCCGCCTGCCAGCTCCCGTGTCATTAGAAAGTTGTGCAGCATTGTGATTGAAGTCATAATTTTCTTTCATTCAAATTTTGTTCAAAACATTGTTTGAATACCTAATCATGGACCACGTATCGTGAATTGAATTGAACTGAATTGAATTGTAGGCTGAGTGTATCTGTATCTTTACACCCCTCATTTTAGAGGCATTAGTTGCTTCAGATGTCTGGTTCTTATGACTATCACAGTGAACAATTCTGCCTCTGCAAATTGCTCATCAAAGCTTGAATAACTGAGTGACTTAATTATGCAGAAATGTTTAAAATCAGTAGAATTTAGGGAACAATACTACGTTTAACTGTAGGTCTTGGTCTTGCTATCGCTCAAGTAAGGTTTAAGTGAAATACTGCTTTTGACTAGCTGCAAGTTACATTCAGACTGTTGTAGAGCCCCTAAAGGACTCAATCATTACAATGAACATACTATGTCCACTGTTCACTTTACATATAGTACTGTAGAAATTTCACAACAATCTGCTGGTGATTCATTTATTGATGAAATCTCTTTTATTGAGGAAATCTCTGTTTCTGGTATTTCTTAGAATAAGTGTTGCTGCCTTGCCGTTTTTATTTTTTATTTTTTTACTTTAGCCTTTTTACATTTTACTCTGTTAAGCATACACTCCAGATAATATGTGGCATGCTGTACCCTGAAGTCGCTTATACTGCTTTAAAGTGTCATCATAAATTTCATATTCATATTCAAAATGAAGTTGAACCTCAAAGCAATGTTGTAAAGCCATTAATGTAACGTGTGAAGGACCTTTTGGGTACTCGGATTCCTTTTTGTTGTGTCTGAATTGCATCAGGGACAAGCAATTTTCTTTTAATTCGTCTACTTCATGAATGTTTGATGAAGACGATGACTTGGGCTGAAGTATTCAAGCCTCTTCTATTCCAGCATGTACTCTCACATAAGCACACGCCAAATTATTCACAGCCTCAGAGAAGGTTCGTGCATCTCTCACCTCTCTTAGCAGCCACTGAAGTTGTTCAAGAGCCAGCTGTAGACAGATGCAGTAACTATTTACTTGGTGTTTAGACGATCTGTGCTTTCCTCAGCATTTCTACTCAAGTGTGTTTGTGAAGTTTAGTTTTAGTCATTAGGTTACTTTTAAATAAGTTAATAAGTTATTCTTTTTTGTACTTCATTTTTATTATGTTAACAATACCGTCTGCACTGCTTAGTTGCTGGCCCCACTTGTAACATTGAAGCTTTAGCATTTAGGACTTTGGAGCAAAAGAATAGCATGCAAACTAAGTGAAAGTCCACCAAATTAGTTCAATTGCTGAAATGCTTGATGTAAAATTAGGTAGCCTGTTGAAGCTTAAGGACAAACTACCTAGTTGTTACCATGTCTTCAGTACAAATGTAGCCTATAATATTTGTTTTATTTATGACTAGTACTAAACATGCCTACTACTGTTTTAATGTACTACTGATAATGGTAAAATTACAGAACCCCAAAGGTGAAATGGTGATTTATTTTTTAATAAGGTGTGGCCAAAAATTACAATATTGAGGCCACTAGTTACTATATTGAGGCCATGAAGTACTTTTTTGTGGCCACAAATTGATATATTGCTCCACAAATAGAGTAATGAGAAGCTTAACTTATAATATTCTTATTCTCGTAATAGACTCATAATAACTCTATATATTCATTTGTGGCCCCACTATAGTAATTTGCCAAAAAATACCATAACAAGTTCACAAATTACTATAACAAATCCGCAAATTACTATACTGAGGCCGCAAAATATTACATTTAGACCAAAAAGTATTATATTAAGGCCATAAATTGCTACTTTGAGATTGCAAATTATTATATATTTATAAGAAGCCTAACTTGTGGCCTTAATATATTAATATATTAAATATGTTCATTTGTGGGCACAGTACATGTCAGGGGCACTGTATAGAATGGCTGTATTTGTAGTTTATTGGGACACTGTTTGGCCTAATAGCACCTTGCATGAAACCCTACATGTCTGTTTTTAAAAAGCATGTTTCAGGCCAAACCCTCCTATTAAAACTATCATTAAACAATATCTCAGTTTTTAAAGGATAATTTTTCACTATTTGATTCAGTAACTTACTATGTGGAAGCTTACAGGCACAGCTATATGATTGAACTTTATTTTTAGTAGTTTAGTTTTTTAAAAGTTTATTAAATGGCAGATCTGACAGATTTGTGTTCAATTCAGGTCAATTTGTCATCTGCTATTTTTGTACTTCTACTCAAGCTGGGAGCTGGGAAAGGCACTTGGGTCACTGTTTCACTGCAAAAACAGTACTACTACTACTACTACTACTACTGCTCTAACCACCTCCAGTTGTGCATGCTAGATTAGCTCTTCTGCTAAATGACTCATGAGACAGTCACCAACAACATCGACAAAAACAAAGAAAGACAATGATGATTTAAAAAAGAAAGCACTCTTGGTCCTCGGCACCACTGTCCACAGGGAAAGCAGAGCTGCTCCAAGTGTTGTAGCTCTTCTAAGTAGTGAAGAGAGGAAACAAACATGGTGTCTCCTTACTGCCATCTGTAGATGGGCCCCTATTACAGCAGGGCTGATATAATCTCTGGTCGTGTGTATTTAGAGCGGAGACGTGAGAGTTTCATAATCAAAGGAAATGAGGGAAATCTGAGAGGTGGACAGATCAAACAGGTTTTTTCGACGTGTTGTTGTCTCAGCTCAATAGACTTATAGTATTTAATGTCTGAGTGGTTCATTGAAGAGGAGCCCGCATGGTTGTTTGTTTGTTTTTTAATACACACTGACAGGATTATAGCCTCTGTCTCAATATATCACTTTTGTTCTTTAGTCTGTCCATCAGACATGACCCACTGTCTCAACTCTCCTCCTTTACTGCAGTTTCTTCTTCAGAACTGTTTTTAGAAATGTAATGTTTGATGTCTTCTCAACATGGCAAAGTAACTCTGTCTCTCTCTCTCTCTCTCTCTCTCTCTCTCTCTCTCTCTCTCTCCCTCTTCTTGTTTTGCAGCCGTTCTTCAGGTGTCCATATCCCTCAACAAGGTGGAGTTGAGTGTTGGAGAGTCTAAATTCTTCACCTGCACGGGTAATGTCTTGGGTCACTGGGTCACTTATTCCTAACTTTGTGTAGGGGCTGTAATGAAAAACATGATGCCATGGCGGGCATTAATTTGACAGAGTTAATAAGGAATTCTGCTGCTTTTTTCTGCATAACTCAATTGAACAAAATCATCCAAATTCACTTAAACCTTGCTTGTACAGTGGGGGGTGGATAAGAACCAGGGGTCACAATTGATTTGCTATCCAAAATGACCAGTAAGTCTCTTCTTAGTGTTAAATTGTGGTACTGTGGTGCTGAGAATGTAGCACTTTAGGAAAGTGCTGTTTTACTGACCACACCAGCAAAGGAGAACCACCACCAGTGCTGAGTAATATAACTGGGAAGCTTGCAGGCCACCAATAGCCGTGCGCTTCCACTACATAGTAAAAGCTAGCGGCCACTAACAAGCCCCACAGTCCGGCACAGAGTGGCACAAACAACACGTATAATGTCCCCAGAGTAACAAAGGTTTATAAGATTTAAAGAGCTATTATGCTTTTCTGGTTTTCCTCTGTCTTTTAGTGTGTTATTTAGTTTTGTAATGTAAATATAGCTTTTGCATATAAACGGTCTGCAAAGTTACAAAGCCCATAGTACATGCCAGAGAGAGAAACTCTGGCCCACAGAAACCACTTTTCTCAGCTGTCTGAAACAGCTTGTTGGAATTTCAGCCCTTGTTGCAAGGTGACACAGTCTTGAATTACAGTGCCGCCTACTGGTAAGCTTGGCAGACCATCACACAACTTAGCACTCTGAAACTTCCTGCTCCAGTCTAACTTGCAAATTTGGATCAGGTCTACAAACCTGACTTTCAGGATCAGACTCTGGCTCAAACAGCAGAACCAACGCTATTGTAAGAATAACCATAGCAGTGTGGGGGCAGAACTTGTAGCAGGATACCAATCAGAACAGAGTGGGCAACTTGATCAGTCAGAGCACACTGGGAATCATCTTGGGAATGTCTCAGAGACACAGGAGCTCTAATAGAGACAGAAGGTGAATATATACAGTATGTACAGTATGCGAAAAATAACGTGTTTTGGGAAAATTGAAGCATGTCAATCTGTTTTAGTAGACTCGAAAAATATAATTATGAACACTGAAACTGAGCATAATAGGTGCCCTTTAGGCATCTCATTCCACAAATGCGGCACTGCCGTGAGCTTCCTGCGTGTCCATGGCAAGGCGAGCCAGTAGCGGGATGCTACAATATATAATGTTGATAATGGTAAAATAGCGGAAAACCTTAGAAATGAACTATAGGAACTATTTTGCCTTAAAATTGAAGCATCATCATCATGATGAATGGATTTTAGAAATGCGTTTTGGGTTAAAAGCCTAAATATTGATCTTAAAATTATTAAACTGCAATATCTTGGTTATTGGTGTTCATAACTTTTTTGTGGAATAGCTGTCTGTGAGGACGCTATTAGAAGTATGCTTCAGACGTCTGGTTCCGATCACCACCATCCAACCTCTTACCATTATCACCATCCAACACAGTTTCACAGTTCTCTAGAATGGGGCATTTCATATGAAAAAACTATGAACAGCTCTGTTCACATCCTAACAATTATGCACGTAAAAAAGATTGGAAAATCTACCTCTCAAAAAAGTATCAACTGTCATCTGTCGTCTTGTCTTGCTTTCTCTTTGTGTTAAATGATAGATTGAGTGGGCTTTTGTTTGCTCTTAAGGTTGCAGACAGTCTTCAACAAGAAAGAATTAATACACAATTCAAACAATACTGCCTGTTCCTTTGAAAATATAGCAAATACTAAGAATAGTCCATGGGAGCGTAAATAATAGAGAAGAAACATGTAGACGAGCGGAATTGATTCAACGTAAAATTAAATGTCTTTCATTATTATTTCATTTTATTCACCGTTGGAGTTAGTTTAAATAAGTTACAAGCCCAGAATTGAATTAAGCTGCAATCTGGCGCATTAATGTTTAACTTTTTATGGGTTAAATTGATTGCAGCAGACTAGAAGCCTGAGACAAGGAAATGGAATTAGGGAGAAATATGGATGAAGGCAGTGATGTGAACAAGAGGAAGACAGAGAGGAAATAGAACTGGTAATGTGGCACTTTGCTGGAGGCCATGGCCCTTTCGCACCTCACATATTCGCTCTCAACCTGTTGACGCACCTGTTGAAGCCCACAGTCGGACAGGGGAGTGATTAACATTCTCCACGGCTGATTAACCACACACGAGACATGGAGTTGCCATAAGAGCAAATTGATTCCCTTCCCCCTCCCTCCATCCTTCATATGCTCCTCTTCACTAAACGAAATCATTTCCGTAAATTCATCTCCAGTCCTCCGCGTATACCCGCTACCAGGTCCCTCCTGACGGAGCCCAATCAATTACGGCACGAAGACGAGGAAGCTTAGTGAGCCAACGAAAGAGAAAGAAAGGGGAACGCTGGGTGGAAGGCATGGATGAGGGAGAGGAAGGGCTAATTTTAGCTCTCGTCTGCCATGGGAGCACGTCGGGACAATAAAAACGCGACGATTAAAGATGAGGCCTCGAGTTTCTCAATTAATATCTCCTCCGTCCCCACATCTCACATCCATACATAATCATAAACTGTTCTAGAGTAATTGCCGGGATGACAGAAGGTCTGTTTATTAAATGGGGCAGCCACGTGAACAACCACAGTTGTAGTAACACAATTACTTCCGATTACGATGCATTACCACTGATGCTGTTCAAGAGGCAGATGTGCAGATCATTTTGATGGACGCCTTTTGATGAATTCACATAAGAGATCGGTACCCATTAGAGCTACATTATCACAACGGTTGCAAAGGCAGAAAATTGGCATTTGCTTTGTCTGCGATCGACCAGCAGCTCTAATCCCTTCCACAAAACAACAGGAAAATTCAATGAGCTTGGCCTCAGCAGCCTGCCTCCACTTCTGTCTTCTGCAGAGACTCACAGATTAGGTTGGGTGTTCCCAAGTAGATCATGATGATTATAACTATGATAATACATGTGCCATGATTCAGTATGATTGACAATATCACAATGCGTTCACAGTGATTAACACTCGTATGTCTGTCAAGGCAAACAGCAAACGACCAACCACGCTTAGGCGCTGTTGAAAAAGTCTTTTAGGATTGGTTGGCCATACTGTTATCTATATTACCCACATTAACCTCACCCACATTGACAGAGCAAGTAATAGGTAGGAATTCCAGCTATGGACAAAATTGTGGTTACATTGCTACATACAATGAGTGCAGAAATGTAACGAGTGCAGATGCTTCCAGACAGGCATACTCCATGACACAGTTAAAGCAATTAACATCTGACTATGCTCTGTGGTATGCATAAAAAAGGTGAGCAGCCCTAGTTGACCTCAATTTGGGATCGAGATGGCAAAAGGAAAAGATCCAAGGGGCTGTGAAAGAGAGCTTTAGTATTGATGGCAGATGGCAGGGGCTTCAGTCACAAAGGCTGCTCAGCTGGTTAATATTTCAATAGGAGCAGTTAACATGATGCCTGCTTTCAGATCTGATTGATAGCACACATTGAATGCTCGTGCATTAGCAAAAGTTACTGTTCCTCATTTGTAAATGTCAGACGAATCATCATTTAGCATATTATCCACAAGTGGGTGAGTGCATGTGTGTTATACACCAAGAGAAGGCTACAGGCCTGAATGCAGAAAAAAGTCTGTTGCGAACTGTAAGTGTGAAAACAGCCTAAAATAATTTGCTTTTCCTTCTAATTTAAACCTTGTTGTTATCATAAACACATGAATGAGGCCTTATTGTGACAAGGGTTATTATTACCCTGAAAACTTAAAATGAACACACACTACTTTATTTTCAGTGCAAGGCTTCAAAGTTGATAGGGAAAAATAGAATTGCATTTCAGTGATTCAGAACCAGCACAGTTTTGCTGAGCTAACGCTAGGACCCCTTCGGCTTGTAACTTCATCACCACCATGTCCCCCCTCTAACCTGTTCTCCCTATACAGTCCTGCCTTAGCTTGATCTCCTCTCTCCTGGCTCTTCTAACGCACACACATACCCCCTACGGTCCTCAGCTATCCCTCTGCCAGCTTACCCAGCCTGGTCTTGCTGATCTTCATCTTCCCTCATGGTTCCCTTCATTTCTCTGGGCATGCCGAGAACCGGGATGCTTCCCACCTCTGCAACTCTCTCTGAGGGAGATCTGAGGACTAGAGTCCCCTCTGATTTCAGAGGCCAAGGAAGAAAGAGCCAGTGCTTTTATGACCTTCCAGAAGGACAGGATTTACAGAGGAGCGCACCTGGAGTTTGCATATGGTCCTCTCTAATTCTCCTTGTGGGCTCTAATTAAAAGCGCTGGCTGTCAGAGCTAAAGAGGAATCGCAAATTATGGCGAGCACAAGATATGAGAGAGCTGGAAGGGAACTGCACTACCTGGCTGGAGTAACCGAGTCATTTCCTGCATGTGTATGTGTGTAGGGGTAATTTGTTTGGCTTCCTATGTGGCCACTGAATGTCCCCCTGATCAGAG
The DNA here is from genome assembly GCA_034552555.1 of Semaprochilodus insignis. Lineage (NCBI taxonomy): Eukaryota > Metazoa > Chordata > Actinopteri > Characiformes > Prochilodontidae > Semaprochilodus > Semaprochilodus insignis. The sequence goes on along the minus strand of CM067495.1, from coordinate 18,152,539 downwards.
TTAGAATTTGACATCTTGTCAAAGATTTATGTTTATTTTCCAAATTATGTGCTGTTCATAGAGGACTCTACATATGTGTGCATGTTTGTAATTCAAAGCTGTCAAGCCACAGTTCCTGTGGCATTTCTTATTATATTGCTAAACTGTGCTCTCATTGATTAGAAAAGTGTACCTTCCGCGATGATTAGTTGGCAACTGGTATGATAATAATAAAACATTTAATTAGCGAGGCAAGGAATTATTGACATTATTGACTAAAATCAATGACCAAATTAGTTGCCAATATATTTAATTGTCTGATCTAGTTGGTAATGTCAACAGTGAAGTGACATGGAGTGAAAAATAACACAATGGCAACAGCTTCAGGACCAAACACCTCAAAAAACGTGAACTACAGCATTTGCAAAGTTGACCTTGCATGGCATGGGAGCACAGCTATCCTAGAGGCACACTGGCTCACACTGGATGCTGAGGATTCATTTCAGTAAGTTGGTTAGCTAGTGACTTAGCTAGTCATGGTGATGTTTATAGATGGAGTATGTGCTGTTGCCTAGTGCACAAGTTTAGAGAACACAGGAAATGTTGATACTGCTGTTTGTTTTTGTGTCCCCAATGGAAACTGCATTCAAATCAGTCCACGCTATTTAAGGGGTTGTTTGATCCAACCATAAGTCATATCTTTTTTTCATTGTGAAACTGGACATACAGAATGCCAACTTTTATTTAGAGCGCATTTCAGTGTGCATGTTAGTATCTACATGGGATTCTAGAATCAGGAACAATATGGCTTGAATGTAGACTTTTTTAACAGAGTATTGAAGTTTAAAAGAGTCCAATGATTAACTGTGTAAATTCATAATCCGACCAATCATAAATTCAATAAATCCTCCAAGGTTCAGTCTTAGAAGTTGGTGGCATTTTCTGCTTGTCAAGATCCAAAATAATCCCAATTACAAATTTAGACTCCGTAAAGGTTTACTCCACATCTCAGACATCTAGCTTCAGTGCACATGTCCTACTGATTTGTCTATGGTCTTTGCTACAGAACAGAAACACCAAATCTGCAGCAGGAGTGGAGCTTGGATTTCAAATTAATTTACTCTAATTCTTTATTTCTTTGTTTAATTCCAATTTTGGATTGGACTGTTTTATGCATGTCTAATCTGAGAAATATCTAGTTTACAAGCACATGAGAATGAAATGATCAAGGTAGGTAAGTTTGTTGTAGCCACATGTTTGAAAGCTAGTGTCTGTTTAAAGGGTGACTCATTTGGGAACAGCTTTTGTTCGGAGGACACAGGTCTTAGTCACAGGTTTCAGTATTAGAAGACTGGAAATGTGAAGTTTAATTGGCAGTAGGTACACAAAAGAAAAAGCAGGCAAACTAAATATTAATACATTTTCTAATGTCTTACAGCACTACAAGCATTTCTGTGATCCCACATTTGTATAGCATTTTTGTTGTCTCTGCTACTTTGATTATTTTGACTCAATTCATGTTTTTTTTTTTCTTTTTACAGTCATCGGGGAGCCACTCAATATTAACTGGTTCAATCCTCAAGGGGAGCGAATCATCTCCAACCAGAGGGTAGTACTGCACACGGAGGGGGTCCGCTCCAGGCTCACCATCTACAATGCCATCATCGAAGATGCTGGCATATACCGGTGCCAGGCTGTGGATGCTAAAGGACAGACTCAGGAGGCCACAGTGGTGCTAGAAATCTATCGTAAGTTCATGTCCAAAGTTTCTATTTTCTACTGACCTTGGCATGGCATGAGTCAGATGTTCCAAAGTTAGCATGATATGTCCCTGAGTCATCGATGGACTGTCATGCCTCTGCATGCCAGGACTGTCAAATGGTAAAAACAGTGCTGTATAATTTTAGAACTTAGATTCTACAACAAGAATGTACTCCAGCATTTTCCAACCTAATCTCTAAGTCTGCTGGATGGTTAAATACCACAGACAATACATTTATACATAGTTAAAGAACAGAACACCTTGCTTTGTCACTTGCCCTTTGGCATCTACTATAATTACCAAATTCTATAGAAAAAGGAGACTGGGCCTACAATCTCTCCATCTCTTAGTTGTCTCTGTATTAATGTATTAATGTGATGTCAAAGCTACTAATAGCTAAATGTAATCAGTCATGTAATGGTCTATGCAGAATCCTTATAGCAGGGTTTATTGGTTCTGGGTCTGATTTTTAACACTTTTTCCCTTCTCCTGCAAAGTTTTCTTAAAACAGTGATAACAGACTCTGATAATATAGACAGAACACTTCAACATTTTATATATCAGCTGCTTTTCACACATGGATGATGACTGGCAGCAAGAATAACGGTGGGTGAGAGAAGAAGCTGCAGTGATAATAGGCATTTTGAAACTGACATTGTCTAAGTAAACTTCTACAAAACTGCTAATAAATGAAAATAGTTTCAGGCCAGAATTCTGCAGAAGGCAGCAAAATGTTCATCAGGCATTACGGAAAGTCTGTGCACCAAGTTAATGAATGCCATCTGTTTCGGCCACTCAGAGAAGCTGACGTTCCGGGAGGTGAAGACGCCACAGGAGTTTCGGCAGGGGGAAGATGCTGAAGTCGTGTGTGATGTCATCAGTTCACCGGTCCCGGCAGTCTCCTGGTTCTATAAGAACAGAGAGATCACACCTGAGCGTTTCAGTAAGAAATATTTTTCTGTATTCTGGAATTGATGTAGTTCTGGTGGTTTTCCTGGCATTGCCATTAGAGGAACTCGTTGCATCTCCAAAAACTCTGTGACATCCTATCAAAGCACACTTACTTTCGTGGTGTAGAGCAGAAATAAGGATTAAGTTAATAGCTTGGAATTATGTGCTGATATCATGTTGAATGCCCTAGAGGCAGTCTGCATTTAAGTTGTAGCACTTTTCCCCCATAAACGTCTGATCTATAGACTAAGCAGTTAATTAGCTTGAGTTTTAAAATTGCAAGCTAGCATGTTATTAGCCTGCATCACCAGGTACTGTAGCATGGACGACTGTAAGGGATTTACCAACAATAGGTTTCTTGTTGTATTTGCCATATTTCCTAACATTACAGCAAAAACTGAACATGTGACAGTATGTTACCAGGGGCTTACTATCAGGCTAGTAGCTGGTGGCTAGGGTTGTAGTTCTCAAGTCCAGTCTTTGACTCTGACCCAGTTTTAGTCTTGGCAATTGGTCTAGCCATCTCTGGTATAAACTCAGACCAACTACCAAAAAATCTGTATTTTAACTCAAGCAACTCAAAACCAAACCATCATACATGTTTGTGTCTATTGAACCAGAAAACAGCCACATTTGTGTTACATAGCCTTTTCTAAAGATTCACTGTGAAGCAGCAACAGGTGGCACATGGATATGTTACTAGGCCAGTAAGCTTACAAGTTGATTCAGTTTTGACATCTCTGGTTACAAATGCACAGAGGTGTCTAGTATTCACACAGTAGGGCTTATGTGTCCAAGGGCCATATCACTGCACGATTCAGCATATTGAAATCATCTCTCAGTTGCATTACCTACAAGTGTCTGAAAAGCAGAGTAAATAGGCCACACTCCGGTTCAGCCCTCTTTTTAAAAGACGTCTCCCACTGCTAGAGCCGGAAAGCTTTTCCGGATGCACATAGAAGCAAGGCATAAAGCGTCGCCACATGCACTGATCTTAGCACTGCACAAAGGACAACACCTAGCTGCTTCCCAGAGGGGAGAAAAAAAAGCCCCCGTCTAGCGTTTTTTCCAAGCGTCAAGCCTTTAATTGAAATTCAAAGGCAGAACTCTGACAAGCTATCATCACTTTGCTGGCTGAGGAGATTACATGGTGGAGATTTCTCCCCGTTTTTCTTTATTCTAATTAGGGAGCAAGGTTATAAATATATCCCCCCCGAATGAAAGAGAGACGGTCGGTGTTTATCACGGAAGGATGACAAAACTGGAAGAAAGGCTTTGTGTGAGTGTGTGTGTGCTCGCGCCATAATCCAAGAGGTATTTCATTTCTCAAACGTCCTTTAAATGAAAGAGAACTGTATCAAGGATTGATGATAATGTTTTCTCGTTAAGGAGCTTGAATTTTAGAAGTACGGCTTTGGATAAGATCCACAGCTCTTTTTTGCCATAGCTCTGTTTTGCTAAAGGGAAAAATCTGACTGCAGTCATCAAAAGAAGATTACTTAACGGTGGGTAGAAATGACACTTTGTCAAGTTCTATCCGGCCTTAATTACTGTTGGGAGGCCAGGCGAAACGGTCTCATGTGCAAATTAAGTCTTTGTCAATTGAATAGGTGTGTCTACCTTTCAGCTACCCTCCTTGGACATTTTATCCGAAACACCTGCCATATAGCGGCACTTTGCAAGTTTTCTGTTATTGACTCTAGCCCATCTGTTGCTTCACAATTTATCAGCCTCCCTCTACCCCATCCATCAACTGAAGGAGACCACCACAGGATCACAGCAGTGACACTAGCAAGCTAGGCGTACGGTAGTGTGTGTGCAGTGCTAGTTTGAGTGTATCAGGCACAGCAGAGTTGCTTTATCCACATCAGTGGCACTGCTGGGTTGAGAATAGTCTGCCAAAACAAATATCCAATCAACAGTGGACCACTGATGAAGGCCTAGAGGAGGGGTGCCCAAACTTTGGGAAACAGGAATTAAGTAAGAAGTAAGTTGCAGTGCAACGTTCTCTCATTAGGTGCATGGTTAGGGTATCGTTCTGTGGGCCAAATTAAACATCCTCCCTCAGACCATATTTTGGGCAGGCCTGGGCTAGAGGATGAATAACACAAATTGTGAATGAAGAAAGATATAGAAATCACCAGAAAGAAAAAAAAATAGTTGCCAGTGACTGAAATGTACCTCATATACCTCCATGGGTACGAATAACAGCTGTGTTTGGATTTGGCATGGATTGGACAAATTTCTGGATGTAGGCCACATCAATGTTCAGCCACTCTGGCATCAAAGAATTACGCAGTTCGGCCAGATTTGGCGGATGCCTTCCCTGCCACCATTCTAAAGAGAATTTTCTGTAGACTGGGATTTCTGCCCCTGCTGGTAGACCCGTATGACCATACACTTTGATACATCTGCAAAATTCAGCTACTTCCTTCACACTATGGCCTTTGATACTCTCAAATGCAGTCATTATCAGTGCAGTCAATGGCAATCATTAACATTTGCTTTGCAACCAAATTTCCAAACATTGAATGAGACATTTACTGCACTGTACCACCTCTTCTCAATCTATGAATCCTGTCACACATGCAAGGTGACAGCTTAATATCTAGCTATATATCTACAAATGTTTATTGGGTGCTTCTAAAACGTGCACAGTAATGTCTTTTCCAATGGGTGCAGTTGTGTTGTGCATGGACACAGATGCTCAACCAGCAATATGGCCTGTGAGTGTAACTGCAAGGTAGGAGTAACTAATAAACTGGCATCTCAGTGTAGATTTACCTGGCTGATAAGTTAAAGGAGTATCTTGTAATAAGGCTTAGTTCAGGTTCCTTTAAGGATGTCATTAATTCACCTTCGTGACACTGTAGCTCTCATCTCACACCTTCTCTTCACTCAGGGTTCATTAAATGTGGCTGAAAGTTAAGAGCTACAGTTCTTCTTAGGGTGATAAAGCCAAAAGATCATATTAAGTCTACAAGACGTCTAATAGACAGTCTTAAAACTCGTCTAGGTTATGAATACTGTTAGAGGCTGCTAATTTACTTGTGCAGAAGAAAATTGAATTACCCTTGCAATTCCTTTTTTAGTAGCAGTGCTTATTTTCATGCAAACTCATACCTTCAGTCTCTATTTATTTATTTATTTATTTAAAAGGAACAAGAAAGAAACCAAAAAGATGTTTGCTCAGCGAGACTCTGGCTTCCTGAACGAGGCCAGTTACTAAAATATCATGATAATTAACAATGATTTAAATGGAATTACTTTCACAGTAGCAGTGTATAACTCTGATTGGTTCATCTTCATTCCCATAGCAGATGTCAGCCCAAAAAGATATGGCTAAACAAGCCAACGACCACAACAAATTCAGTAAAATGGATGATTGCGAAACGAAGAGAAAGATCCCATAAAATACTCTGAATGTAAAAATGAGAGGCGTTAAAAGGCCATCCGCCCTGCTGGTCTACTAGGCTTGAGCTTGCTCAGCTAATTTACTTCATGTCCTTAATAGAGTAACTGCACAGTCAGCATTGTAAAAGCCATTAAAACTTTATGTTAATAACAATTTCAAATGAACAACGGTTTGGATGGATCCCAGCTGAAACTACATCATTGTTCAAAATCTGCAACAGACTTTTTGGAAGAGTATTTTCATACAGGATTCACAGAATTGGTGTTCAGCCAAACTAGCTCTTATTATCAATTAGCCAAGAAATGATGCTCACCTTTGAGAAGACAGTGTTGTTGCAGTGTTGAGTTTGCTTCTGTTGTGTCTTCAGTCCATCAGGTGCAGGCTTGGTTTATCACCATATCTGGAGTTTTACATTCAAAATCTGGCATGTTGACATGTCAACTGATTGAGCACACTGAGCCAAGAAAACGTGGTGGGGCTTGAGAGCCATCTGTCGGAGAACAAAACAGTTAAAAATCTGGAATTATTAGTAATGAATTTGTTCAAATTTGATCAATGTAATTTTAGAGCTGTTCTTGCAGTAAATTATTAGCCATTAAGGGGCAACGGAGCACATGCTCCACCACGCGAAAGACAACATAACAGTACAGTAATAACCCAGAAGTTGTTTGGGGGGCCCCCTTGGTGGAGGCAAGGCCCTAAACAGCTGCTTATGCTGCTTATTATGCAGAGTCAGCACTGTACGCAGTAGGTAAAGCTAGCATTACAGTGCATAGCAAAGAGAACTAACATTCAGCTTCTTAATAAAGACTCTGTCTTGCTGACTTACTGACACACTGCTTAAAGAAACCTGAGCCCCAGTTTCCTAACATATTTACAAGCTGTTTAATGATAAATTAGTCCTCTGTTAGTTCCGTTAGTTCTTTTCCTAAAACGTAGAGTATCACCTTTGCCATCGGCCTACTTGTCAATCACTGATGATGTCCAATTACATCACCCTATTGCCCATGCCTACTCTGCCTGCTCAGGAGTGTTAGGCTGTTACCTGGGAGTGTCTGGAAGTAGTGTTATTGTATGATTAATTTTTTAAGGAAGTCTAAATATTTAAATTACAGTACATAGGGTTATATAGGGTTTGTTCTTGGAGGAGCAAGCGATAGAGTCACCATGCCCCAAAATCACTGAACTTGTACTGAAACAGCAACAACTGAAAGGTGTTTGTAAGCAAGAGCAATAAAATGCTTACCAATACTTAATACTTTTAAACTGTCACAATGAATTTCCTGTATTCTAACTGATCTTTGTCACTGTTTGCCTGCTACCTCACAAATAACAGGAGGCAATGCACTTCTGTTCTCATTAAACCAGCATTGCCCTCAGACTATCCCAGTGCTATCTAGTTAAAGTTTGTGAGAGTATGTTGAAAACAGCAATGAAAAGGAGGGTAGGCCTGCTAAAAAAACAGCTGGCAAGCTGTTTTGGCAGTGCTTTTGCATTAGAGCCAGACTCTATCTGTGAAGTGAAAATGGAATGAAAGCTTTAGAGGTTAGGATGGTTTCCATCAGGCTAGTCCACTACATGCAGTGCAACTGGAATGACCATCGCACTGCACGATTCAAGGAAGTCTCAGCCAGCGTGCGTCTTTTCTGTAATTGACTACTTGCATTGACCATGTAGAAGATAAGTGCCATTCACATTTTTGCTGCAGATTTTGAGGCAGATCTCAAGGAGTAGTCAAAGAAAGCTTCTCAGACTCGATGACTGTTAGCCACTAAAGTCTAGTCTTTCAAGACCTCAACATTATATGACAAAGCGCCAATACCACTTTGCCTCAGGCCAGACTGTGTGTCAGGGCTGTCAATTGCCTTCTGCCTCTCAGCATGGTTTCAGTGTTGTACAACCCATATCATATAGCCTTCATGACCATGCTTTTGACCGCCTACCTATAAGTCTGCAATATAGCATCTGGTTTTGCTAGCAACTATGATTTGCTCACTGTGACATTCTGTAGCCCATTCAACTAGTTTCCTGCTTAACTTTATTATGGGTTGAAGGACTGGAAAATTAGATGCATCAGCTCTAGACTGTAGGGGACAAATCTGCTGTATTCATCATTCATATCACAGTCACCATTCATATCACTTCTAACAGGTGTTATATAAGTGCATATCATTATATAAGTATATTAAATCACCAGAAGTATCTGCAATGTTGAACAAACCTCCAAGACAGTTGAAATTTCAAAATAGTTGAGTATGTGAAAACAGTGTTTACCATTGCTTATCACATTACTGTGTAAAGACACTGTCTAAAGATACCACATGATGTGTGGCCATGCTGTTGCCTTTGCCATGGGCACTAGCAATATGAGATACCAGGCTTTTTAAAGGGTAACAATCAGCTGGGTTCTTTTTTTTGGCCTGACTATGAAAGACTGACTAGTCAAACCACAATTTACTTTTCTATTGTGGACCAGTCCATTTTAGATGAGTTCACTTCAAGAGAAGCTCTGAACTATCTGCTATTTAAATATGGCTACCACCATGCATAGTACAATCTTTGCAGTAATTTGTGGATGCAGTGATGAACGTTCCAAATATTCCAGAGCCCATGTAGTGATATCCACCTCAGAGGCATGCGGTATGTAATGCAGTGCCCAACAGTAAACCAACCTTTTGTTTCAGTATTGTTTTGACCATACACGCACTGACTTTATAGGTAGCACCTACATTGTGCAAGTAGTCTTTCACAGTACAAGTGAAAGAAGGAGGCAATAAAGAGCAGATTTTTCAATAGGAGCACACTTGCCCTTGGCTACTCTGATTGAGCTAATTAGCTGGCTAAGCAAGAGGTGCTGGAGTAATGTACATAATTGCCTTGTCTGGCTTCTGCTTCAGGTTTAGAATGAGAACAGTGCCAATAGTAAAATGACAGAACAGTTACATCACAGCAGTTTGCTACAAAAAGACCATATTAAAGCATATTAAATGATGCATTTCTACCATTTTAAGTATTTAGGTTTTTAAGTTTTAAAACAACAACAAAAAAAACATTAAATCTGAGTTGTCCATAGTCATCTACACTATATCTTTACATTTTACTTTTAACGCATTTAGCAGACGCTCTTATCCAGAGCGACTTACAACCGTGCTTACTGTTCCGTTGGATAATGTTTCCCAGCTAGTATAAGAAGGTTAGTCTAAAATTGCCATGAGCTCAGACCAAGGGCCAGTGCTGATACCTAGAGAGAACAATACACAGACATATATAAAGCATAAGTGCACTACCTAGCAACCCCAACCCAGCTCTCATACCTAGAGAGAAGAAAGAGAAGAGACTCAGCTGTCTGAGTTCATTCCACCATCTGGGAGCCAGAACAGAGAAGAGTCTGTACGCTTGTCTTCCATGCGTCTTCAGGGATGGCGGGTCGAGTCGAGCTGTGCTTGAAACTCGAAGGGCTCGAGGTACAGATCGACTCTTGACCATTGCCATAAGGTAGAGAGGGGCTGGTCCATTCTTGGCTTTGTAGGCGAGCATCAGAGTTTTAGATGTGGGCAGCAACAGGAAGCCAGTGAAGGGAGCGCAGCAGTGGAGTGACGTGGGTGAACTTGGGAAGATTGAAGATGAGTCGAGCTGCTGCATTCTGGACCAGTTGCAAGGGCCTGATGGAGGACCATAGAGGAAGACCAGCCAGGAGCGGGTTGCAGTAGACTAGCCTTGAAATGTCCAGAGACTGGACAAGCAGCTGGGTGGCCTCCTACCCTAGAGTTGCTAGCATTTGCCGAATACTTGAGTCCACACCTACCACCAATTCTGGGTTCATATGTTTGAGAAGCTCTTTGTCACTTGTCTGCTTTCACACATTCCATCCGAATCATGGATCAATTGTGCAGTTCCATTCCTCTGGATTGCTGGATCGCTGGATGAGTGTGGCAACAGACTTCACACCGGATCAAACATACCGAAATCGCAGTGCAGGCTGTGCTGGGTTAAGAATAAAAGATGCGGTGTGAAAATGCCCTAGGTCGACAATGGTGTAGAAGATTTCCCCAAAAAGAAAATAGTGAGGGCAGCTTGATAAGGGTATGTGAAAGAACCAACTGATGCCATTATCACAAAACTTAAAGTAATTCAGTGCTTGCAATTGACCTAGTTCAAGAAGCCAATTTCTTGCAATTGAGCACATCTTTTTTGCATTCTGTCTTGTTCTTTTATTAAATTAATTAATCAATTAATAAAGGAATTATTTTGCGCAAGTAAATTAGCTTCTTCTAGCATCTAACCAAGAAGAGTTGTAAGACTTAGCAAGGCTCTAGCTCTTAACATTGGGCCAGATCTAATGAATGCAGAGTATAGAGAAGGTGTAAGATGAGTGCTACAATGTGAATTAATAGCACCATGAAGGGATCTGAACTAGACCCTCTTACAAATCAAGTTACTCCATTAACTTTTTATCAGCCAGGTACATACTGTGCCCTTCACAAACATTGGCAACCCCTGGTAAACAGGAGCAGAACAGGCTGTAAAAACATACTTTACCGCTTATCCATTTGATCAAAAATCAATTATTTGAAGTACAATGATGAACAAAAAAGAATTCTTATTATGAAATGACGTCTTTTTCTCAAATCTGTGTGTGCCAGAATTGTGGCCACCCCTTCATTTAATACCTTGTGCAGCCTCCCTTTGCAAAGTTAATAGCTCTGAGTCTTCTAGTGGAAAGCTTAATGAGATTGGAGAACACATGGCAATAGATCTGAGATCATGTCTCCATAAAGAATCCCTTCAGATCCTTGCAGATTTTGTTCACATTGTGGACTCTCCTCTTTTTTCTATGGGGTTTAGGTCGAGGACTGGGATGGCCATGGCAAAACCTTGATTCTGTGGTCAGTGAAGTATTTTTGTGTCGATTTTGAAGTATTCTTTGGATCGCTGTCATACTGGAAGATCCTACTACAAGCCAGGTCACGCTTCCTGGCTGAGGCTGTCAGGTTCGGATGTCATTTCTGCTGGTATTTGATGGAGTCTGTGATACCATGCATCTGAATAAACTGTCCAGGGCTTTAGGAAGAAAAACAGCCACACAGCATCACAGATCCACCACCATAGATCGCAGTGGGGATGAGTCACTCTTCTGTATGGCTGTCTTTGTATCTACACTAAATCCAAAACCAAACTGTTTGTTGCAAATAAGCTCTGTTTTGGTGTCATGTGATCGTAAAACATGGCCCCACTGAATGTTTCAGTAGCATATGGCGAACTGTAGAGGCTTGAGGTTATTGGTTCTTGACAGCAGAGACTTTATGCTGGCAATCTTCCCAAACACCGGGACAGAATCTCTGCAGATCTTTTCAGATTCAGAGGTTCACACTTGTGGACTTTTCCTTTTCAGCTCATTTCTCTGTTTTTTTTTCCTCTTTAGTTTTTCTGTTTTTGCTTGCAGGGACTAGGCCTTTTTTGGATGATCCGTTTAAAGCCTAACATGATTACATCACCACCTGTTTTATGGTGTTTTAACAGTGTTCTTAATTCTAAATGACCCTCTAATTCTAAATGACCCCTAATCTCTAAATGACCTTGAGTGAACTTTTGTTAAAAACAATAAAATTGCTGAGATAAAACATTAAATACATTGTTGTTTAAATGCAGGTCAAAGTAGATTCACAGAGAATTGCCCAACTTTTATTGAACTGGGATTTGTGCATTGATCTGCAATAAAAAAGCAACCACTTTTAGATACTTAAAGAACATGGATGACCTAAACAAATCTGAATACTTGAGCATTCCTTTGTTAAATTGGGATTTTTCCATCTTCTGAATTTAGTATTCCAAAGCTTTGTCTTTTTTGTGCTACAAAAATTTTATACATAATACATTTCACCAGCGAAAGATTGATTGTTGTTAATGTATAGTAAAATAAATTGTTAGTTATAAATAAATTAATAGTTGGTGTAGTTGAAGTTAATTAAAGTGAATGATCTTTTAAATATAGTTGAGACAGTCGTAAGATGCCATGGCTTACAGATGGAAAGGATGCAACAGTTTTGAGATATGACAGACTATCACAGGTGGTGTGGAAGGAAACACTGATTTGCTCCCTGACTCAAAACCAGCTCTCACACTTGATCAAACATACCAAACTCACCAAGCAAAGAAAAACCAAAACCCTCTAATGTGAAAATGATATGAGTGGATCAGACACAGAAGTGCTGCTTTAGTTCTTAAACACCTCTGTAACACTGGACTGAGAATAGTCCACCAACCAAAACTATCCAGCCAACAGTGTCCAGCATCCTGTGACCACTAATGAAGGACTAGAGGATAACTGAACTGCAGCGAAAGATAAGTTATTGTCTCTGTACATCTACAAGGTGGACCAACAAGGTGGGAGTGTCTAATAGTGTGGACAGTGAGTGAACACAGTGTTTTAAACACTCTAGCAGCACTGCTGTGTCTGAATCCACTTGTACCAGCAGAACTGTAGATCTATAAAGAGCACCTATATGGTAAGCAGACCTCTACAGCAGATAAAATGGGCAGTGAGTGGTTTTAATCTTCTGACTGATGTACGCATGTGTTTGGATGTATGTATAGGTATGTGTATACATATACAGAGAACTGCTTAGAAAGTTCAATTTTATGGTGGTTTAAGGATACACTTTATTAACAGTGAACTCTCTTTTGTCTCTCTTCTTCTGCTTTTTCCTTTTTTTCCTTACTGAAGACAGGCTCCAGGTCCTTCCCAACAACAACCTTCAAATCCTGAAAGTGGCCAAAGAGGATGAGGGAGTGTACCGCTGTGAGGCGCGAGTGGAAGCCCGAGGCGAGATCGATTTCCGCGACATTGTGGTGGTGGTAAACGGTACGTCCTGGCTGCCTTCTAGACCACATGAAGACCTGCTAGCTGCCTTCTGTCCTTCACTGATTTTGAAAAAAAAATCCATCCTTATGGAGGGACTTGGGTAAAGAACCTCTTAAGGCAGAGCACTGTAATGTATTGATCCAGGCGCTGGCCATGGGCTAACCATTCACAGGTTAAGAATAGAGTCACCCAGCTGAGACAAGTTCATTCACGCAGAAGGTCATAGTATGGATGGAGGAACCCTGCTGAGAGGCAAATAGGGTCAGGTGGCTCACAGAAAGCTGGAGAGGAGTCTGGCCCTGAATGAAAACTTGCCTTTCATCTAAGACTGAATGATAACAATGGTGGGTTTTCCAGCGAAAAAGGAGAATCTGAAATTAGATCCAGATTATGACCGTTCGTAATAGTTCTGATTCTCTGATGATTCTTTTAACTTGAATGCCTATTTATAGATTTAATCTTTAGACGTCACAGTTATCACTGACAATAATGCAAGTGTGGTGTAATTGAGTGTAAATTATTGCTTTCTTGAGATTATCTCCCTTTGTGCCGCAAGCTTTGTTCTTATGATACAAAGTAAGGACTCAATTACCCTATGTGCATTGACATTCTGCTGAATACCACATACACACACATACACTCATCATCAAAAGAATAGCTGCACCAGAAGGAATCAACCGACAGGAATGAAACTTGGTGGGTAGGTTTGAAATCACGAGACATGCATGTGACGTAAGCATGAATGGGCCTTACTGCTGTACCTGACTGCCCCAATAGCCATAATTGCGGACATTCAGTGGGCAGTGATGCACTCCATGAGCCAGCACCACTGGCAGACTGCTGCATGACGCAGGACTATATGCACACAGAACGTTTCAACGACTGACCTTAACACCACGTCAACATCACCAAAGACTGCAGTGGTGTCGTGCCAGACTGTCATGGAGTGGCTCAGAATGGCAGTGGGTCATCTTCAGTGACGAGACCTGCTTTTGCCTTGGTGGAGACGACCAATGAATCTGTGTGTGGAGGCACCGTGGTCAGCGCCAAGATGACTCGGATGTTGTCGTGGATCACATGTTCAGAAGGCCTAGTGTCACTCCACCTCCACCCTTACTGCAATATCCATATCAGTCTAAATTTTTCATCATTAATTGTTCCTGCTAACCTTTATCTTCCTTCCCAATAGCAATGCAATCTGAAACCTCCCTTTGGGTGCAGCTATTCTTTTGATGATTAGTGTCTACATATGTGTATATAATGGAAGGCACTAACACTGCACCACCAACCCACCAAACAGCCCCACAGCCCAGGATGAAATACATCTAAACATCTCTGCTCTGCATGACCAACTCCCATGAGCCGGTAGCTGCATATTATATATTAACAATTAACGACTGGCGAGTTCATCGAGCACATGCCCTTGCATCTGCATTCTTTGTCTATTTTATCAACTTTATCAACTTCAGTTACCATATAGGTGCACTTTGTAGTTCTGCAATTACAGACAGTAGTTCATCTGTTTCTCTGTATAATTCGTTAACCTTATTTCACCCTGTTCTTCAGTAGTCAGGACCCCTACAGGACCACCACAGTGCAGGTATTATTTGGGGGGTTGGATCATTGTAGGTACTGCAGTAACAGTGATGTGGTGGTGGCATATTAATGTCTGTTGCGCTGGTAGACGAGTCCTACCTTGTTAGTCCACCTTCTAAGTCAAAGTTTGTGTTGATCATCTTCTATTTCAGTTCAATTCCCAAACTGTGTTATGTATAGCCCTAGGGGTGCACCAAATGACGCTGGTGGTACATAAAACAGTTCTGACTCTCAATACTGGGTTTAATATAAAGCCAATCCCAGATTTTATGAATAGTGGCTGAGTATATATGCTGAGTGATGATTGAGTGGGATATCCAGCAAATCTATTTAGTTTTGCTTTTACTGACAGGGTTCAGTTCATGCTTGTAGTGAGATCTTGGTTTGTAGCTGGTGTGAGTACTGCTAATCCGTTAGCATTTGGGTTGTGTGTTAGAGCTGGTTCAAGCTGTTAAAACTAAACGAGTGTGGTAAAGTTGGTTTTATACTAGACACACACTGGATATTCGACTTTCTCTCTTTTATTTCTCATTAATTAAACATGCGGAGAACACATAACAAACCACAACCAAACATCTTTCCATCAAAAGTATCCTTCAGTACATTTTTGGAACTTGTAAGGCTCCCAACAGCAAAACGTGATTTTTTTTATTGATATATTGTTGTTTAAGGGAGCGTCTACAAAGTGCACAACCTGTGGAACTATGAAGGCTTACATTTCAACACATTCAAGGTTGTTGTGGTTATGTTGGGTTATTGTTGTCTTACTAAATGAAGGATGATACTTTCTTAAATGTGATCTGTTGCAGTGTTAGTGAACACTTTATGTATGGTACATTTTACAGCTGCAGACTTACACAAGCTTATATACCCTCTTTAAAAAAAACTGTCATCATATCGTACAAATGCATATCACAAACAAGAGACTATTGGGTAGATATTTCTGGTTGGTGGTCTGTTCTCACTCCAGCAGTAACACTGACGTGTTTAAAAACTCCAGCAGCACCGCTGATCCACTTATACCAGCACAAAACACACCACCACCATGTCACTGTAGTGCTGAGAATTATCCATCACCCAAATAATACCTGCTCTGTGGTGGTCCTGTAGAGGCACTGACCACTGAAGATAAGGGTAAAAGGGGGGCTAACAAAATATGGAGTGAAACAGATAGACTACACAGCACTCCTTTATGGTAAGTGGAGCTGATAAAATGAACAGTGAGTGTAAATGAAAAGAGGTATACTTAATTAAGAAGCTGGTCAGTGTATATAGCAGGCATTGTATATAGCAAGTGACGAAATGTAACAAATACCTGAGTAGTGAACTCAGTATAAAAGTCCCCAGTTAATGGAGGAAACTGGAGCACCCATAGGAAACCCACACAGGCATGTAAACTTCACATAGAAAGGACCCCGAACACCCCAAATGGAAACCAAGCCGAGGTCCTTCTTCCTGTGAGGCGACAGTGTTACCCAGTGTGCCATCGTGCCGCCCAGTGATGTGCTGCATCAATGTTACAAGCAAAAAAAGTTCGCAATTTTCATAATAAATGTAACTGATTATCTTGACTAACTGTTACAGCCCCAATTAAAAAGAGGTTATTTTAAACCCTAGCGATCTTTAAAGACAAAATATATTGGTTTTAATATCAGTACCCGACCCTACTGCTGGTTATCTTGATGTATGCTAGCCTGGGATACATGTCAGGGAGTAAAAATCAGCCCCTCAGTCCCCTACTAAAAATGATGGAGGTCTGCATCTCTTACCTTCTCTTTATAAACGATCACTATCTCATTCACATTGCACGTACAGTTGGTGCCTGCAGTGGTACTGCTTACTATGCAGTGGCATGTTTGTCATTCTGCATTAATCGGGTTCACTTTGCTGCCTTCCATGTGTGTGATTGAGCAGTTCAATTAAAACAAGCTCTAGACTTCCCCGACTTACCGAGCAGCAAGCGTGATCCATTTTCCACAGATGATCTGCGAAATGCAACCATTTACCTTAATTTGTTCTCTTAACGTGAGCTATCTTTAGGAAGTAGCAGAGGAGGAATTCAGAGCATTGTCTTGGAGCAACAGCTCTGCCTGAAAGAGCACAAGAGTTGTTTGCCTATCTCATCCTTCCTTAACCTGATGTAATGACACGCAAAGGAAGAAAAGAAGAGGAGGTATGGGGGGAGGGGGGGTTGCATTCAATTTTTGCATCACCACTTATAGCTCTCAGGAAGATCCAATAAGCTTGCGCAATGAGGCATATCCTATTATCCCAGAGACATGGCAACCGTCATCTGCTACTGAGAGAGAACAGTCTTCTACAGGGAGTCACTTAGCATGTGCGGGATAGAGTGCATATGTTGGAGGCACTGGTCACACCTATTACTTGTGATCTTTTCCCCAGGGACCTTTGAAAACGTGTCATATTTCTTAGTTCACCGTTAACGTCAGAATGAAGCCATTTTACTCAATGGGACGCAATGAATGCTGGGTTGGAAACTTGCCCGTCCAAAGTCTGAATGTTTTCTTCTACGCGTACTATGGCGTCAGATCACTGCCAAAACTAGAGGACGCAAAAACACAGGGTGAAAAACATATACAAGTTTTAACATTTCGCCTGTGTAAACAACCCACTCGTGAGCGCAAATGTGAAACCCGTGAGCACGAAAAGAAGCTTTGCATGCACATATTTCATAATATCGCGCTCACGCTGTCTGTTTGTTCATTTTCGAATGTGTGTTTCCTTCTCGGCCTGTCATGCTGACCTTACACCAAACGATTTTCAAGCGATTTTATTGTCGCAGACAAATTTCCAAAGTCGGAACAAAATCATGAGAGTCTTGCTAGAGTTGCGTCGCGTTTCGCGTCATCTCGATCGTTTAGTGTAAAGTAGTCAGGATTGCAGTTTTAAGTCAGTCTGTTTCTCGTCCTGGCGTTCCGATAAAATCAACCGTGTTTAATATGATCGTAAGTCGTAGGTCTTGGCTCACGCAAATAGTGACGTAAACATTGTCGACAACCAATAGGAGAGCTCTTTTCAGCTCCAAACGGGAAGCCGCGAGCCAAGTATAGGAATGTCTGGCGGAGATTTGACATGGAGGGGAGTCTGGCGAGGGCTCGGAAACCGCGGTTCTCCTGGACTGTTCAAAAGGAGGAGAAGCTGGTGGAGCTGTGGAGTGAACAAGAGTGCCTCTTTGACGTATCTTCCCATTTCTACCACGACAGAATTGGCTGAAGCCCTCGAAATCCCCGGGGCTAACGCGAGCCCGAGTCATGGGCCCGAGACGACACAAATGTAAACACATCCAAGAGTTCATTAATGCGCAGTAAACAGTCCGATTCTAAATTTTAAAGCTATTTTCACGTTATCCTATCTTGTAACGAAGGGTAGTTATGCTATGCTAAAGCTAACTAGCTAGCTAAAACACTGCTGAATGGGGCTACAGTGTTTACATTTAGCCTACCAGCGAACGTGATGGGAAATAATCTCAAAATCTAGTTGCAGTCTTGTAAATAGTGACTCTGCAAGATTCCCAGTCTTTGCAAAATCATAGCCTGTGACTAGTCTTTAGATGTGAGAGGGTGTCAGACTTTAGCCTATTAAATGTCTTTTCAAAGTCTTCTAGTGTATGGTTAGCATTAGTCAATCTTAACACTTTCTTATGAGCACGCATTGATTCATGTTGCCTGCTTGCCTGTTTCCCATCAACTTAAAACAGACGCAGTTACATAATGCAGCGAGGCGCATCATCGGTATGCTAAAGCAGGCCTTACATCAAAACAGACATTCAGATGTATATAATCTTGTATAAAAAAAATACCGTTTGTCTGTGTGACCTGTCCTAGCTTAGTTGCAAATAAAAAATTTATTACAGACATAACATATCCATACATTTAGTAACATAGTACGGCTTGCCGATATTTCGTTGCTAATGGAACTAAATTAGATAAACCAGCGACTGGTTTTAATGTATCTCAGCTGTCGGCCGTCCTCTTCGTCCGCCATCTTTTGGAGAAGGCGTTTCGTAGTGGGTGGTCAGTCACGAGACCAGGTGCCATCAGCCAATAGCATTCGCTGACAGAACCGGCCCATGTGCCCGCCCCCAAACTGTCCGAGACTCGAGCGCAAAAAATCTCTCGAGCACGGAGAGCAGCCGAAGGCACTTTGCGCGCCACGAGAGCTAACAGGTCGAGAGGAAAAAACACATTCGAAAATGAAAAAACAGAGAGCGCGAGCGCAATGTTCTGAAATATGCGCATGCAAATCTTCTTTTCGTGCTCGCAGGTTTCGCATTTGNCCCCCCCCCCCCCCCCCGTTAGTTTTGACAGTGATCTGACGCCATAGCATACTCCCCCCATACACACAAATACAGTTATATGTGAAAATGTAAAAGGCCTGGATCAAATCACGTTTGTTGATAATGAAAATGAATAAAATATAGTGAACTACTTAAAACGTGGCATTTTCTGCTAATTTTACCCCACTGTTATTTATTGTAAAAAATAAACTATACAGTTTTGTGTGTGGTATAACTTTGTGTGGTATAACTTTTACACAAGCCATATTTATGTTGTTTTTTCCCCCAATATGTTAAATTCAGCAAATAAACATTTTAGATGTGCATTTAAAATGTGCATAAGAGTTTCCTGATAGAGGATGTGCTGATATTTAAGCAAATACATATACAATGCTTATTTTCTTACTTCACCAAAACATGTCATTTGACCAGGGTCCCTGAACTTTTGCATACAACTCTCTTTTGAGTTATGAGGCTGTCAAGTAGCAATATTGCTACACGACAGGCTGACACTAGCAAGCTAATACTCCTGTGCATTTACGTCATAAAGTATATACCTGACAACTTACCAACAACTGCAAACCAAGAATGTTTCTCAAGTGTGGCAGTCAAGTCCTGTGTTCTTAGCTACAAATGCTTTGCCCACACACAGATGGTAAATCAAGGATTTGTTGCTCCGGCTAAGTTTAGCCTGGTGAAAAGCAGCCTCAGTCACAGATGCTCAACCCATTGCATACTTTTGTGTTTCCCAAGGGACTGTTTATGTTGTGACTCTGTTTTGTGCGTGCGTCCCAACAGCGCACTTAATACCAATACTAAGAAGTTTTTGAGTATGTATTATATATTACAGTTACAAATGCCAAAGTGAGTAGTTCCACAATTACAGACTGTAGTCCATCTGTTTCTCTGCATACTTTGTTATCCTCCATCACCTTTTTTCAATGGGCAGGACCCCCACAGGACCACCACAGAACAGGTATTATATGGGTGGTGGATCGTTCCCAGTACTGAAGTGACACTGCCGTGGTGGGGTGTTAGTGCATGTTGTGCTGGTGTGAGTGGATCAGACACAGTAGTACTGCTGGAGTTTTTAAACACCTCAGTGTCACTGTTGGAACTTTTGTCTCTGACGTTACATCTAGAAAGTGGACCAGCATGTTAGGAGTGGACAGTGAGTGGATACAGTTTAAAACCTCCAGCAGCACTGCTGTGTCTGATCCACTCACACCACCACACCACTACACTAACACACACTAACACACCGCAACCACAACATTAAATCATGAATGTGATCAATTTGAAGAAATATGTTTCTGACAGTAGGAGTTTCCTAATACATGCTATTGCTGGGATTGAAGAGAGAGTGACAACTGTGCCAACCAACCCTACAAAATGATGGAGGTCTACATCTCTTACTTTGTCTCTCTCCTGACTTTTTCTACCTTCCGGTCCTGATTCTACATGGTGGGGCTTGTTTAACAGCACTAAGTGTCTGATTTCATCAACACAAGCATGGTCATGATGAACATGTGTTTTTTGCAGTCTGAATGAAATTAGACTTCATGATTCTCCACATATTGGTAATCTGTGAGAGGAGCAAAAAAGGCATGAACAAAAGATAAGACAGGGATTGTGTCAGCTAAGCCACACATGCTAGTGCTAGAATGGGTGCAATAATTGGTCCCCGTGTTGGCAGTTGGCCACAGTTTAGTTTGTGCCAAGGATTACGACTCATGGGCTCGGTTGCCAAATCACTTTTATTTCCGTCTTTGCGAGAATGTTTGTATTTTCATACCGAACATGTCAATGGAGTCGATTAGCATGCAGACGCACACGGCTGTGCTCTTTTCAAGCCCTTAACCCTGACTTTCATCATCAGACGAGCTGTTGGAGTGTAGGCAGGGGTCGAGCTTATGGCCTCTCTCGGCTATCTCCATTGATCCTTTAAAAGGAAATAGCACGGAGATAGAAGGGTGGCTCATTCGCCTTGTCCTTTGCTGATACGCATCGCCAGTAAACCAATCGTTTTTTATTTCCCCCCTTCTTTGAACTCAGCCAATTTCTAACACGGATGAAATCACAGAGCCCGAAATCATGATTCTGCCTGATTTGCACGCCACTCGTGTACAGCACCAGCTCTTTTGGGTGGCTTCTGAGGCCTATTTCAGGCTCTTGGAGCAGCGGATCGAATCAATTTGCCATGTTTCACAATGACCTGATATAATGTCGTTACGCAACGAGGATATCTTTCTATGAAATGCGAGGGAAATCAACTGTGTCTGAGGAGACAAATATAAATAAACAGCTTATGGAGCTTTTTTTTTTTTTTTAGCAAAGCTATTTTTTTGACAGATAAATAACTCTGTCCACAGTTTCATTACGCCAATGAAAGACAAAGTGAAATGAGCTGTAATTCGAAAGTCGAGGAAAAGAAAAAAGCTTCCTATTTAGTAAGTAAAGCGAAGGATGTTATTGAACGAATCATTTCACAATAGAGCCGGAGGCATGTTTGAGATATCAAAGAGTTGCAGCAGTCAGATTGCAGCAGCTTTTGATTGCTGTTGAGGAACTTATCATTGCACGAGATGTTGAAGTATTTACAAACTCAGTTTTAGCAAAAGGCCGAAAGCCTGATGCTTTTGAACACAAGGAACTGCTGATGCTTGGATGATTTAGGAAACCTTCTCTGTTTTGTTATAAATAGTTCATGCAGCAAGGTCCCTTTGTTTCAGGCCAACGTTTTTTAGGGCTGATTGATGTATCAGTTTGAGGGAATGTTGCCTGTAACGTGTAAAATTCATTCAAAGCTAACACTTAGCAAGAGAATATCCTAGCAGTAGGGAATATTCTGGTTCATCCATATTCAGCATACTAGTTTGTGTTAGTTTAGTCATACTGGTATGCCACCAATAAACACATCTGACGCCTTTTGTGTGGTGAGTTGCACCAAGTTGTGGTAAGTTAGACTAGTCAATAGAGCAGACATCATAATATAATGAGTAAACCAGTTAAACAGGGGGAAAGAGAGAGTGCAGTGTCGATCTCTCTGGGGCTAGTCGCTAGTTTTGTAGCCTAGCATGGAGGCTAGCCGACTTTCCACATGCACCGCCTACGGGAGCTCAGCCAGCTGCTTCAGGCAATGCCACAGCCTCAGGTTATACAGCAGGAGACTCTGCAGCCTCAGCTAATGCTGACTGAAGTTTTTTTTTTTTGCTCGTTTCACTGTTGTACTTGTTGTACACAGTTGCAAATTATGGTTCTTCTTAAAAATAAAGGGAATTCCTATTGTTAATCTACAAAATAGATTTGTGTAAGCATTCATATCATTATAATATACGTAATAACACCAAACCATGATATATGCTGAAACAATTAGTCATCTTAATTATACCTTGGTATGAAATTTTGGCTATGATGTCTACTACTAGGACAACATCTTAATATACAGAACGGCATTCTATAAAGGGAATAAAACAGCTAAGATATTTATTAATATTCTATGTATTGTTGTTTTTGCATCACTATAAGAAATACTGTATGCATTTATCTTTGCCTTTCTTTATTTTTTGATAATTCCCTATTTATTTTTTGGTTGTTGAAGGGATAACTGACACTGGTAGAAGTTAATTTACAATCTGATGTTGTGTTTCTTACAACTTACCTGGATGAGTAAGAGTATGAGTGGGGATTTTCTACCATAGCTCAATCACTCAATCACTGCATAGGGGTGGACTCTGAACAGAGCTGAACCAAATAGAAATGGACTTTACAACTCATAATGAGTTAATCACTTATTTACTTTGTGGTGCTTGAACTCTGTGGGGAGAAGGAGTTGCTGAGACTCAGTTGGCCTTTATTTGTCTGCACTTTCCATTCCACCTTAAATGTAACTATTTAAAGTAGAAAAGAAAGTTTGAATATGATACTGGCTAACTTTGTGTTTTCTCCTTGCCTTATTATTATGCACATTAATTTACTATAATGTTAATATTGCTGATTATTACTTTTAGGAATATCATGGACTGTGTAAAACAGAGCCATAGCAACCATTCAGTATCATTATAAAAGCCCTGTTAAAAAAAGTAATATACATTACTCTATATATATTTATATAGAGTAATATCAGTCAGTAAAGCACTATTTAACTGTCTTAGTTTTTGAGTCAGTGTTTAATTTTTGACCATTAAATTGGATTATTTTATTGGCTGATTCTGAATTTTAGCTTATCAGACAGGATCTCAGAAGTAGCTGAACTTCATGACAGGTACAGGTGGTGGGAGGGGAAGATGAAATATTATTTTTCCTTGCTTCCGGTAATTATCCAAAGGTGGATGATGCTTTAGAGGTGAAAGAATCAGTACTTTAGAAAGATGACAGAAAATTCTGATTTTGTTATTTTAATGAGATATATAAATTATGCTTCATTATGACCTAAGTTTTCAGCCAGTCTCTCATTTTTGATCTCATGTGAAAGCTGTGTATATGCATATTTAAAAAAAAGAAATGTGTTCAGAAGTTAATTTTGTTGTGGTTGTGTTTTGGTTCATGCATTGCTGATTAGTGCTTTTGATGTCTCTGCACTTGGCGAGGTCTCACATTAACAAAGCTGTTGTTGTAAAGCTGGAGCCGTGGATGCTAGAGTTGAAGTACGTTGAATAAAGGACCTGAGGGAGAGCAGGCAGAGCTGATCGATTGGCAGAGAGATCAATGCTAATCATGTTAGAGAGGCTTTAGCTTAGCGCTCTGCCCAGCCCTCTGTGGTTTCACATTCGTATCTTTTGAAATATAGCCACTCCACTTCAATCTGCAATAAGGACAATGCCAATTTGTGTATGTGTGTGTGGGATAGAATGAGCGATCGAAAGAGAGAGAGAGAGAAAGAGAAAGAGAGAGATGTTGTAAAGAACATAGTTTCATACTGGCCATTGTACTGATTGTGGCCTAAACAAAAAATGCTGATTCATGTTTTTCACTGTACTTGAATAATTGGCACAAAAGGTCAAATAGCTAATCATGCACAGTGGTGAGTTTTGAGAACTTTTGCGTCAGATCTTTAGCAAGACACAGTAGTTCCCCTATATTTACAAGGTCCCACAGTTTGTCCTTGTCCAAATACAGTTTGTCCTTGTCCTTCAGTGGTTAAGACCCCCACAGGACCACCACAGAGCAGATACTATTTGGGTGGTGAATCATTCTCAGCACTGCAGTGACACTGACATGGTGGTGGGCTGTTAGTGTGTCTTGAGCTGGCATGAGTGGTTTAGACATAACAGTGCCGCTGGAGCTTTTAAACAGTGTCCACTCACTGTCCACTCTATTAGACTCTTGCCCACAGAAAGTTGTTGGATGGATACTCCGTAGTCCAGCAGTAATACTGAGGTCCTTAACACTCCAGCAGCCTTCCTGTGCCTGATCCACTCATTCCATTGCCGGGACTCTAAAATTACTGATTGTTGCGAGTACTTACAACCGACGCTTAAGATTGAAATGTATTTATTTGTGACACGGGACAATATATACCTTATTAATTGGCCAGTGGGTATACATATACAGGGGTTGGACAATGAAACTGAAACACCTGTCATTTTAGTGTGGGAGGTTTCATGGCTAAATTGGACCAGCCTGGTGGCCAGTCTTCATTAATTGCACATTGCACCAGTAAGAGCAGAGTGTGAAGGTTCAATTAGCAGGTAAGAGCACAGTTTTGCTCAAAATACTGCAATGCACACAACATTATGGGTGACATACCAGAGTTCAAAAGAGGACAAATTGTTGGTGCACGTCTTGCTGGGCATCTGTGACCAAGACAGCAAGTCTTTGTGATGTATCAAGAGCCACGGTATCCAGGGTAATGTC
The DNA here is from genome assembly GCA_034552555.1 of Semaprochilodus insignis. Taxonomy (NCBI): domain Eukaryota; kingdom Metazoa; phylum Chordata; class Actinopteri; order Characiformes; family Prochilodontidae; genus Semaprochilodus; species Semaprochilodus insignis. The sequence goes on along the minus strand of CM067495.1, from coordinate 18,127,821 downwards.
AGCATACCACCAAGAAGGACGTTTTCCTCCACCAGCATCACGTAGTGACCTGGCCACTATCCTGCAAGAAGAATGGCTTAAAATCCCTCTGACCACTGTGCAGGACTTGTATATGTCATTCCCAAGACGAACTGACGCTGTATTGGCCGCAAAAGGAGGCCCTACACCATACTAATAAATGATTGTGGTCTAAAACCAGGTGTTTCAGTTTCATTGTCCAACCCCTGTATATATGTATATACATGTATGTATATACATGTATATATATATGTATAAGCCTACCCCAAATTATATATGTATACCCACTGGCCAATTAATAAGCTACACATCTTTGTATCCACACTCATTGTTGATTTTATCAGTTCCACAATTCCACTTACAGTATAAATGCACTCTGTAGTTCTTCAATTGCAGATTGCAGTCAATCTGTTTCTCTGCATACTTTTTTTAGCCTCCTTTCACTCTGTTCTCTGCTGGTCAGGACCCCCACAGGACCACCACAAAGGTGGTAAAAACACTCCAGGAGGCACTGCTGTGTCTGATCGACATCGCACCAACCCAACCCACCCTGACATGCCACCACCATGTCAGTGTCACTGCAGTGCAGAGAGTGATCTGCCACCCAAATAATACCTGCTCTGCGGTGATCCAGTGGGGGGTCTTGACCTCTGAAGAACATGGTAAATAGGGGCCAACAAAGTACGCAGAGAAACAGATGGATTACAGTTTGTAATTGTAGAACTACAAAGTGCATCTACATGGCAAGTAGATCTGATAATTTGGACAGTGAGTGTAGATGCAAGAAGTCGTACCTAATCAAGTACCTATTACAAATGAATACATGTTACACTATTTTTCATCAGGGGAACTGATAAAAAGGTTCTAGTTGTCATGGTCACAAGGTCACAAGGCCAGCAATGTTGCTCTAAACATCAAGAAACATGTAGGTGGCTGCTTATGTATGTATATCTAACCTGTGGTCTTATTGATCGTCTTTCTCTGGTTACTTTCAGTTGCATAGAAAGTACTGATATGCTAGGCATCACTGAACACACAGGCTATAGCTGTTTTTAGCATATGGCTTGCTGAATAATTTCCTTGGCATATCTGTGTCTTGTCTTCCACAGTTCCTCCTGTACTGTCAGTTCCCCAGGAATCCTTCAATGCAACAGCTGACTACCAGGAATCCGTGACATTTACTTGCATCACCTCTGGCTCTCCTGACCCTGAGGTCACGTGGCACCGGTAAGTGAAATGGGCTCTGTTTTAGCACTGAAATGGCCAGTAACGGCATGCTTTCATCAAGCCATCAAATACTACACAGACATGTCCTTGTGAATACTTGTTGTTCAGTTGACATATTTGGATAAGAGGTTTGCATGTCTGATGAAGCTGAGGAGTAACTTAACCAAATATGCCAATATGGCTAAAATGAATGGTTGACCATTAACTATGATGATCTTATGTGCATAATGCTAAATTGGCAGCTAGTCAAATGGTCGGAATGTTAACATTTCTGATGGAACTATTCATTTAGACCTTTCAGACATGCATTAAGGTGTTTCTGTCCCCAAAGTGCTTTTCATAGTCACCTCATATTTACCAGCACAAAATTCTATATTGTATTAAAATGTACCAGCTATTACAGATATGGAGATAAAATATAATATTTGTTAAAACTCTAGGATATTATGATGATATGACAAGGGATCATTTGTTATTAAATGAATATGCTGCATACATGAATGCATGTTATTTATGTATTTATTGATTTATTTTTGCTTACTTATTAAATATGCTTGTTGTGACAGTAGCCATTACTGCCTCACACGCTTATACACAACTCTGGGTGTGAGAACAATCCCAGTGTTTGGCACATCTTTACAGACTTGCAGTTTGGGATGGTGCAGTTTTGGAGCTCTGCACTAGCAATTTGGCATTTTAGTGGTGAAGTTATTCCAGCCCTGGGAGAGCAGGGTTCAGCCTGTCATTGTGGCTCTTAATGATGTGTTTATCCTGGAAACTCATATTGCGATAACGAAAAAAATATGACTTATCATGCTAGGGGATAGTGTCATATTGTAGGAATGTGGGTGCGCAGTGAGAACACTCTAGAAACCCCTCTATACATTACAGTATTAGCCTGTAAACAAAAGAACAGAGCCAAATGATTCAAAAGCAAGTCTAAATCAACCATCCATGCCAGAGGTGAACCATGACTATAGAGCCAGGCTATAAATATCACTCCTGTGGCAAACAACACCCACCTGTATGATAATGTTCTTTTCCATTAGCACCCCTATATGATTTATAATAGTAGTTTAGCACTAAGCTAATCTAGAAAGATCTCTTTTAAAAAAATAACATTAAATATTCATAAATATAAAGTGTGTTAAAGAACATTCCGTATTTTCATTTGAAGCCTGAATATGATATTAACATATATTCTACTTTCTGTGTGGTAGTTCATAGAATTACAGTTACTCTTTCAGTTTTCTAACAACTTCTAACAATTTTGAGTTTTCTTCACTAAACTGCCCTCATCAACTGTAAATCAAACCATAACTGGTTTATTCCTCTGTCAGTTCTCTGTTATGTTTGCAGTTTATTTGTAACATTAGACCTTCACTTTAGGTCCTGAACCCCTAACCAATGGGAGAGCTTACTTGGCTATATCTACCTGGATATCATAGAGGGAAGAAATCTGACTGGACTCTTATTTCTAGGTTTCTAGGTTCTTCCAAAACTTAATAAAGCAGTAATTAATTACAACAATATTTGCAGAGTTTTAGACATGTTACAGAATTACAAATTTCATAGTTCTTAGAAAAATGTATTTCCTAGTTCCTTTTTAAGGCTTAGAAGGCCTTACTCCCTGCTCAACATATAACCAACTGAACGAAATGATCTGCACTGACAAACTGGAGCTCGCTAGTTAGCCCAATATATCTCTCACTCAAAGAATTGAGAGGCATCGATGCAAGCCCATTTCATTTGTTGATATTTGAGTATACTTTTTTCGAAACGTCACAAGAATTACTGTTCACGTTATTTGAAAAGTTTTATTGTTTTGAGGGAAGCAATCTAATATTCATGTCTAAATATGCTAGAGCTTTTTTATCAAGAGATATGAACTGTAAATAGTAATGACCGACTAAATGTGAAGTAGATATAACAAGTAATGGTGATAGAAATGAACAAGCGAAGAAATTACACTGTTGTTAAGAACTGAAAAAGATACTTAGTTTATTTTACCAGAATCTAGGGCCCTATCTTTTTCATATAGTATGTAGTGTATATATAAGTAAAAGTATACATAACCAAAAAAGAAAGATACTATATAAATGAATAATAAACTAATAAACAGTGATGATCAGCATGATACAACTACTCTGTAGTGTAGTATGTGGGACTATTCATTTATTTAACATCAACATGGTCAAAATGTATCAGGTATAGGTAGAAGCTATTCAAGATTTCTTATGAATTAGAGGTGAAACAACAACATCTGCCTTATAAAATGAAATAATGAGTAGTAATTAATAATCAGAGAATAAAACAAAGCTTTATTAATACAATGTCTAGATGTTGCTCAAGGCTTATGGCATTGTAAATTGTGTGGAACATCACCTGCCCTATGCTGCTCAGTCACCTACTGGTGGTTTCAAAGAAGTAATGACCTCAAGCCCTTTTTTTGAGATCTTAAATATGTTGTTTTCTCCTGGCTGCTAGCCTATAACTGCTTCCCAAACAACCATCGGCTCAATTTCCTGTTTCTGCCATTGGCCTGAGGTCTGGCTTTATTTCCTCTCTCCAGTGCATTTACCAGCCTCCACTTGGCACTTTGCACCATCATTTACAAGCAACCAATTATCCCCTCCCCAGTATTTCCCCAGGGAGACGCGTACAGCACAGGGAATGACGATAATGTGGCCAGTGAGCTTATGAATGTTAAAGAGTTAGATAGATGTACTGATATGTGTGTTGATTAAATGGCTAATAAATTAGTAGATGAGTGGATGTATGGGAGGGTAAACTAAAGAATGAATAGATGGATGGACAGATAGAGTGCTTTTCTAATGAACATATGTATGATACATTGATGGATGAATGAATTTATGGATGGATGGGTGAATGGATGGATGAGGGATGGATGGATGGATGAATAGATAACTGAATGTGTGATGGCTGGATAGACAGAACAACTGGGGCATGGCTGGGTGGATGGATGGATTGATGGATGTATGATGGATTGATGGATGAATGTATTTATGGATGAATTAATGAATGAACGAAGGGTTGAATGTGCGCATGGATGGATAAATGGATGAATGGGTGGTGGATGGATGGAAGAATGGATAACTGGATGTGTGAATGGCTAGAAAGACAGAACAACTGGGGCATGGGTGGGTGGATAGACGGACGGATGGATGGATGGATTCATGGATGGATTCACGGAGGGATGGATGGATTCATGGATGGATTCATGGATGGATTGTTTCATGGATGTGTGGATTAAGTAATGGATGCATGGATGAATGGGGAATGGATGTATGAATGGGTGGAGGGTGGATGGAGAATGGTTTTATGAATGGATGGATGGATGGATTCATGGTAGAATAAATGAATGGTTGAATGTGTGCATGGATAAGTGGGTAGATGAATAGATAGCCAGATGGACTTGTGTGTGGATGGATGAATGGATGGATGGATGTATTGATGGATGTGTAAATGATTGGATAGACAGATCAGTTGGTGCATGGTTGGGTGGATGGATAATGAGTGGATTGATGATGTATGGTGGATGACGAGATGAATGAATGTAACTAGTGGATGGATGGATACATTCATAGTTAGCTGGATTGGACTAATTCATGGATGGGTGGATGGATTAATTACTGGATGCATGGATGGGGAATAGACGGATGAAAGGGTAGGTGGAGAATGGTTTTATGAATGGGTGGGTGGATGGATAGATTACTGGATAGGTGAATGGATGGATGAATTTACACATCACTGACTCTCTGGGTTATTTGTAAAAGCACATTTCCAGTCTGTGGTCAGTCCTGTGTTTGCAGGAAGCAGCTGTAGTTGAACTTGAACTTGAAGTTGCTTCTGTCTTTGATCTACAGAAAGGGACGGCAGATCGAGAGATCGGAGCAGTATGTGTTGGGCACACTTGAAGGAGGCAAGAGCACGCTGACCATTAAGAACATCAAACAGGGTGACGGAGGCCCTTACACCTGCAGGTCCAGCAACAAGGCTGGAAGCAAAGAGAGTGATATTCTCCTCAAAGTGTTTGGTGAGTACATAAATATATTCATCTCCGGCTAAACCTGCTGTCTGCTATCTTTATATTCACCAACCACCTTATGAAAAGGCTCTGCCCTGTAGGTCCACTTGACTTGTGTACAGTTACAGACTTCTGCCATGCACAGTTTGTAGTTGCCACCCTTTAGTCCTTCATTGGTCAACCCAAGAATAACACTGATGTGTAAAAACCCCAGCAATGCTGCTGTGCCTTTGTGTTTGTGTGTGTGTGTGTATGAGGGGGTTATTATGAAGATCTAACATTATATATATATATATATATATATATATATATATATATATATATATATATATATATTCAGGTGTTCCTGCTAAGAAACTATGGTTTGTGAAACAATAATGCAAGCATATTTTGGTGCATGCATATTGTGGCCACGTTACGGTATATTTTTCGCCACATCTCGTACATAAATCTGATCCTGAGACTTTAAAGACTGTTATTCTGATGGTAAACATTCTCTCTGCACGTGTTTGAGACTCGTGCCTCTGTCTAATCACTAGCATTACTGTGCTGCCATGAGTTTCACTGTAAAGCCTGGAATAATCATTTGAAATGCGGAGGAAATCAAGGCGGAATCGGGTGCCGCAATTTGCTGAAACTTTAGTAACTCGAGCGGAGTATGCAATCAGCCACATGTGTAATACCGCCTCACACTTTATGCCCAATTCTCCCATGACTTGTGGCCCATAAACTTCAGGTTTAGGCTCTTGTTCCATTTTCATACATTCAAACACAATCTAACATTAGCGCAAATGGCTTGCTACATCAGGACCTCAGTGTATATAAACCCTAGTGCAGCAATTTAGTAATACCTTCCGCTCTCAATGGGCCACAATCAGTCAGAATCCTTATTCAGAGCCATTTCTTATTCTTTTCTGCCACTCATTCGGACTGCTTTGGAAGGGCACATTGAAATTTTCTTCGCTGCTCCAATGAAATATTGAGTCACTCTCTATACATAGGCACAGTGGAGAGGAGCTTTGGCCTTTTCTTTCTGTGCATTTCCTTTCAAGTCTGCTTTTCTTGAAGAAAATGAGCCCGTCAAGACTTTCCACCAATACGGGCGCAGCCGGAGTAAGTTAAACGTGACTCCATTTCAAAGACAAAAAACAAGTACGTGCTCAATTATCATGGCATTCCCAGCTACATACTTTATGCAGTTTATATTTTCAGTGTCGCTATCGTGCATATTGGGCGAGTGATTATTGCAATCGGGTTGCCTGCCGTCTTTGCGTGCATGAGAAAACGTGCAGAGATTTATTCACGCCCTCCCCCAAAGCCACTAGCTCCTCAAAATGCACATTTATATGATGGCCTTATTGGATAGGAGTTTTGTTTTGCAAAGCGCAGCACCGGCAACACAGATGTGACTTTTGCGATGTTCATAGCCTTTGACAGCTTGCACGCTGGGGAGATGGAAGAAACCAGAAAGTAGTGAGGGGGGATAACACTTGACACTTGGAAAGAGATGAAGGAAGAGAGTTATTTCAGAGCCGCCTCTGCATGAATCTATAGTGTTCATATCGCACATAGCATTCTTGTTATCGCTGTTATAAGCTGTAGTCAGTAATTACCCCAGTGATGTGTTTAAATATATAAGCGGTCATATGGTGCATTGGTGCAATGTGTTTGAGTGCTTAGTTGTGTAGGAGTTTTGATTTATTTGCACCGTTGGCACGAGCACTGCTTTTGATCTCTTGATGTGGGCAGGCTGTCTACTGTGACTGGTGTCTCCTGCATTTAGTATCTTGATAAGGGCAAACAAACATGGTGCCTGTTAAACTTCGACGCTCTCTGGAAATGGCCAAGAAGTCTGAAGTCCTATGCCGTTTCTGTCAGCGCTGACACAAAAGCTCACAGGGCTGAGTGACGTTCAATATGTGACGTTCATTGATTTTCCAGCCAGTCAGCTGAAGGTTTGTGGAAATTTGATTAAATGTCTTCACAGGAAAGTGGTGAAACATAGACCTCTGAGGATGTTTAGTCATTTTGTACTTTTGTATGCTCAAATAAAGAGCTCTGGTGGTAAGAAACTCTGGGAAAACTAGAACTATATACTCACATACATTGTCTTGCCTGCCTCACATTACACTAAGCTCTTCACATACTAATATATGGAGCATACAATATGTAGATACTAATATATAGAGTGTTGCAGGCTTCTATGTATGTGGCTGATTTACTTCTCCCATATTTATCAGTGCGTTCTCTTAGGTCCAATAAGTTAGATCTGCTGTCTGCTCCACGTTCCTGTCTAAAGACTTGTGGGGATAGAGCATTTGAGACTGTAGAACACATTGCCTGCTTTTTTAAGATCTGCTGACTCTGTGGAATCTTTTAAAAAGCAGCTCGAGACCTAAAAGATCTTCATAAGCAGACGTTTGGATAATGTTCCAGGCAGCATTGTTTTGTATTTTATTTTCTTGTCGTGTGTGTTATCTGTGATTGTATGTTTTATGCTGTGAAATGTCTGTAAAAAGAGCTGTATAAATTAATTTGAATTACTTACTTATTATATCATCGTTAGGCTTCAAACAGTATTCACTGACGTTATTAGATTTAAATGCTTCTTAAAGGAAGGTGGGTCAAGCCGGGCTACATTTGATACTTAAAGGGCTCAAGGTACAGATCAAGTTTTCACCTTTGCCAACAGGCAGGGAGCGGCAGGTCCGGTTTTGGCTTTGTAGGCGAGCATCAGGGTTTTATATCTGATGTGAGCAGCTACAGGAAACCAGTGAAGGGAGTACTGCAGTGGTGTGACATGAATGAATTTATGGAGATTGAAGACACAAGCCTTGTTGCTACATTCTGGGTCAGCTGCAAGAGCCTGAATCAGAACCTATGCCAGTATTTCTATTTCTCATTTTGATAGGCCTGTAACAGTAGACATCGGTTACCATTGGTTAGCCTAAATACTACTGTCCAACGATATGACAATTCCTTTTCTTTTTCTCTCTCTGTGTTCAGTATTGTATATGAATTGTAACATTCTGTCCTCTATTCATATTACTCTTATTATAGTTGTTATTGTTGTTTTGATGTCGACCAGTGAAGGATGAATTTCCTATTTTGCATCCCAGCTTTCTTTCTTTTGCTCTTAGGGAGTTTTTCCTTGTCACTGTCCACCTGGCTTGCTCACCTGGATTTCCTGTATAGCTGTTTGGGACAGCATCTGTTGTATAAAGTGCTTTATAAGTAATTATTCACTTGACCTGTTTCTAATAAGAACACCATTTTTGTCTATGGAGAAAAAAAGGAGCAGGGGATAAGTACCGCTTTCACGTCCTGTGGTAAACAGATGGTTCAGAGATGATACCTCTTACAAATACCACAGGATGCTCTGAAAAATCATTAGTAGTTGAAATACAAGTGTTGCTATATGTAAGCTAATTCTCGTACATTCAGTTGTATGACATAAGGAAGGCCTATTATCACCAAGTCTGATTTTTGTGGATAAATGAGTCTTATGGATCTTGATTTACTGTGTTGTAAGATTGTGTTGACTATCAGACTGAGCAATGAGAACTCTATTTTCAGGGCAGCAGAACTGCTCATCTTTCTTGCGGTCCACAGCTAAAAAACTGGGGAATGATAGCAAGTAGCTTGGTACAACGGAGCGAGTACCATAGTACAGTTGAACAGTTTTACTTAAGTAGGTGTTACTTAACACATCAACCATAGCAAAATATTTTTTGCACATTGTGGCATTCCATAATGTCTCATGATTTCCTTCATGTCGTAAGGCAAGATTCCAGCCAAGCTTGCCTAACTGTCTTGAAACAATAGCACGCTTCTCCTGGTCAACTGTCATAGCAGTTAAACAAGTTAGATGAGAGTTTGCTCACTGATTTGTCTTCTGTCACCCTCTTGAGCAGTGAACTGAACTACTATTATTCTGTCATTATTTAAGACATTTTAAGGTTCTGCTATTTAAGTTTAGTAAATGTGATTGAGAACTGGCTATGGATGGTCTTTTTGAAATCATCTACCCAGGCAATTAAGCTTTTGCCAGTCAAGTTGGAAAAATGATTATGCACCAACTGTTATACATCAATGTGTAATGACAAATTCTGTACAGGGGATTGTTTGTTTTGTTACTGCATTTACAACAGTTGTAGCTCTGTACTCCTCATATCTGTTATATATCAGTCATATCTGTTCTTTTTCTTGTTCTTTTTATAATTATCTTTGTCTCTATAAATTCAATATTCAGACACTTTTTGTCATGGGACATCCGATGCATATTCCACTTCAGATTTACACAAATAAATAAATATGAGCACAATACATATTCATAAACATAAACAAAGATAAGTTTAAAAAATGGAACTGATATGGAAAAAAAATGAGACGCCATCACAAATTATTAAACGTTTGTACTGTGTTCCAAAGCCTTTATAGCCTTAAGACGTCTACAGCAAGATGTAATTAGCTTTTTGCAGCATTGTGATTCAGATTTAATCCACTTGCCAAGCCATCTTCAGTTCCCCAAGGTGACAGAAGTCTCTCTGTTGGGCTTGTAATTAAAAAATCCTCTCTAAATGTTCAATTGCATTACAGACAGTATATTGGCAACCGCATGCAAGCATCTTGAGATACCACTCTTGAGATATTTTGACTGAAAGTTTGGAGTTGTTATTGTGTTGAAATGTTAGATTTGTGTGCCACAAATTCATCTCTCCATTAATGTTACAGAAAAGTCCCATATGCTCACACCTTCACTCTTCCCTGTGGGTAAAGTGCAAATAAGAACAGGTAGTACCGACTTGTCAACTGTGTTTAACAGGTGTTTAATTCAAAACATCACAAAGAATAATTATTTAACATTTAAATTTGTCAACTATTGATTTTTGTGTATGGCTGGGATGTTGTTATGTATGGAATGATCAAAAGCACATAGTTTCACAGATTAAAAGGTGAATAGGTACCACAGGATGGGCTGAAGTCACTTTTGCCACTTCTCCATGCACAATTGCAAAGAATCTAGGGATTTCTCCATCTACAGCCCATAACGTTATTAACAGTTATTACAGGTTTCCAAAACTATTACTGAATATTCCTAAAAGGATAGATGGATTGGAATACAGTGGTAGATGTGCTTCTTTTCCCAGACACATTCCTGCCTTCTGAAGCGGGAAGTGAAACTGTGCATGTGCCTCATGGCCATGACCAAGGATTGTCAGTACCACAACACATATGTTCTACAATTACCATTTTTTTATGTTTTGAAGAAAAATATTCAAATTGTATGTGTGTACAATAATCGTAATTAAGGGTCATTCAAAGCAAAAACATTCCAACTCCCTCTTTTCCTCCTTGGAATTCCTTAGACCAATTTGAGGGAATCATTACCATACTGTTATGTATAATTTGTATCTCTTTACAGTATCGATGATTGGAGATGTTTTTTTGTTGGGCCTTGCTAAATAAATAATTTCTCACTGAAAGAGTATTAATTTAATTAAACCTAGAACTAATCAGTAATCGGTCAATTAACTGCTTTTGAATTGCGTTTATACTGTGACATGTGCGTTGATTGTGGCTCTAGCCGAAACCTTTGGCACATCTGCGTGGGAATTAGGAGCTAAGCTCGAAACTGTTTCTGTTTTCTTGTTTGTGTGTGTGTATGTGTGTGTGTGAGAGAGAGAGAGATTCTGGGGGTGTAGACATTGCCACAATCTCTCCATCCGTCTCTCTTGGGGGGTTTCAGAGTGTCTTGCTCTACAAATAACTCCTTGATCTTTCCAGACAGTGTTCAAAGACCCACACCGTCAACTGCTCTTCTTTTTGGCTCCATTCAGTTCAGTATGGATTTATTCTGTGCCATTCAGCCTCGCTGTGCGCAACTCTTTCCACACAACTTATCGAGAGAAAACGCGGTATTATGCATGGAGCCTTGCACTGGGTTGTATGCCCTTGACAAGCTTGGTGTTTAGCGGGGAAAAAACTCCCTAAGCCGTGGAGGGGGAGAGGAGCTTATCTGTGGAAGACAAGCTGGGGGCACGCACGCACCACACACGCAATGCTTATTGAGGTGTTTAGCATAAAGTAAGACGCTGCATCTCCTTAGATACCTCCTGGCTGTTGTATGTGGGTTCATCAAGTATCAGAAAGTGAACAAGCTCCTACAAGCTTCTCTGTGGCAATCAAGGAGAAAGGGGAAAAAGGAATCGCTGTGGCACTCTGGCACATTTTTTAAGGCGGAAGAAGAGTGATGGATCACGCTGAGAGGATGAGAGAGGGAGAGATGTGAGAGAAGTGGTATGGGACGGGCTGATTGTGTTCAACTCCAGTCTTTCCCTCAAGTCTCTACAAGCCGTTTGGTGTAAATTGGGATAATACTGACAGAGCTTACTGATCCAAAGGAATATCAGACAAATGCCGAGCAAATCTCTACTGTTTTAAAACTCTCACAGTGCTTGCTCGCGGGCCACACTGTAGGTCAGTGGTGATTTTATGCTTGTTTCAGTTACACTGCTGCACTGCTGTTCAAAAGTCTGGAATCACTTGCAGCAGTAACAATTTTTTTTTAAATATTTTTTTTCTGGTATTATATATATATATATATATATATATATATATATATATATACAATACCAACAAATATGTATATGTGAATATCAACAAATACATAATAACAAATTTAACCATGGTGCGAAAGATCATCAACCAGTAGTGAGCACATTTAATTGAAACTCTTTTGTTGTTTATATTCTATAATGATAGAAAAAAAGCTAAGCCTCCAGTTACATCAGATGGAGACATTGCACTAGCATTGACAACCTTTTCTGAGTCTAGCTTTCTGAGCCTATCCTTGAGATCAAGATACGTCTTAATGGTATTGAGACAAAACAGAGCCTCTTAATTTACTATTCATAAAATCACAAACCGTGGAAGGAGCAAAAAATGAGCCGATTCCAATCTTGGCAGATTCTGACCATGCATCCCTAGTGTAAAAGGCAGGAGCTGTTGTGTGCAGCTTTTTTTTTTTACCTGTCCGTGGTTCTTTTTATTAAGGAGACAGCTCCATATATAGGTAATGTAAAGAAGTAGATGTACTTGTGGCTTAGCTGCATCTGCAGTACACCTCCTGTTTTAGTCTGTGCAATCAGATTATCAGCACACATATGTCTCCAGTGTGTCACGGTTCCATTTACACTCGTTGTTGTTTCACAATCAGATGCATGAAGTGGCAGCGTGTAAATAGGCTCACAGGAACGGCATATTGAATAGCTGATTAGTTGGATTAGTTGTAGTAGAGCAAGGAAAACGTTAAAAAATGCAGAGCTAGAACCAGAATTGGGAACCTCTCCGTGCGGTGTTGTAGACACTGGGGCTGCAATAAAGCAGAGAATAATATTTGATCAATTGGCTTAAACATAGCCACGGCAAACTGATGTTTCGGCAATGTTGATAATGCTCTGACAAACAGATACTGTTCACCAAATTGCTATCAAGGAATAACAGATGTGGTGCTTTTTTAAGACCACCCATGACTTAGGTTTGCTAATACTTGTTTGCTTTATTACGTTGCTAAAAGTAGCTAATAATGCTTTAAAAGTTAAAGAACATTTGTTGATTGTTGATTGCAAATACATTTACATAGTATTTCATGTTAGTTGGTTGTTAGATGGTTCCGAAGGTGTTGCTAGGATGTCAATGTTTTCTTTTCCAGTAGTCAAAGGTGTTAGCCAGGTTAGACCTGCATGGGCTGTATGTGACCACCATATCCTTCATCCTAAGAAAACCCTCATAGACTCAACTTTTTGGTTACGTTATTATTGTTCTTTTCCTGTTTACACTCTACATGTAGATTGCCATCCTCTGCAGGTTAAGTCGTTAACTCACTTTAGGTTGCCTGTCATTGTAAATGAAACTCTGTAGTGGAAATATTTGCCCATTTTCCTACCACATGGCTAGTCAATCTCAATGAGAATTTAACCATTACAGCTTGTAGAGACTGTGCTGGGCAGTAGATCTGCAGAACTGCAGATGAGACCAGTTATTTTTAAAGGGGTTCAAACTCAACCACTCGTTCTGTTCTCTTCACAGTCCAGCCACACATCACTCATTTGAGGAATGTGACAGCAGTGGAAGGCAGTGCTGCCATGATCTCCTGCACAGCTGAGGGTGAACCTCTGCCTGAAATCTCTTGGAGGAGAGCCAGTGACGGACAGACCTTCTCACACGGAGACAAGGTATAGCGTCATACTTGGGTCAGTCGCTGTGAAACCACCAAAGATGCATCGACAGTCTATCAGTGACACAGCAGCCAAAATGACAAATCCACTGTACGTCTGTTGTGAACATACTAGCTCACATCCTACAGAAGTGCTGCAGTAGTCTCTAGACAGAGAATTTTCAGTGTAAGTGCTAGGAAACCCTCTTCTGATGATTTGAAAGTGAGAGGAATTACAACTGCTCCTGTGGGTAATTTTCTTTATCCTTTAGCTGGTGGATGCAGAAGGATGATGGATAACTAGCAATACTGGATTACAATAGAGGGATGAGCTTCCAGGCTATCTAAATATCTTACCTCACATCATTTTTTTCTTGCTACAAGGGTGAAAAACATGTGACGTCCTTATTTTGCTGATTAAGGACAGAAACACTGTTTTATTACAATTGTGTTTGATGGACATGGTAATGGATAAACTACCTGACTGTATTTATTAGCCTATAAATCAGTGTCTAGTCTAGCAGTTAGGATAGGTTAGGGCACCACTGACCTTTCCGATGGTTGTATGTTGTATTTGCATAATGAATGCTGGACCTCGTATTTGGCAGTCACTGATGAATAAGGCTGAGGGATGATGTTATGCTAGAGAATACTACATATTATGACAATATGAAGATACAAGCCTAAACTTTTGCACACTCTCTGATATGCACAATGGCTACTTGTAGAAAGTATCATATACCACTGAGATGGTTGGAGACCTTTTCTGAAATTTGTTGATTTTAAGCCATTTTGCTCACATGCAGGGATCTCATACCGACATTACCTTTTGCCTTTAACAGTGAGTACAAATTGAAGGAAGATGTACTAATAATAACTGATAAATGATAATGATAAATGTTGACAAATGTATGTGAAGCCTGACTCCAACTTCTCTGAGGAACTACAGGCACTATAACCTACTAGCCAAGTGCTTTAACATGTTTAACAGAAATTGATCATTTGATCATGCCATCTAATCACACAGGCTTCCAAAAAGTGTGCAGTAACATTTATCTTCTTGCAATGAGGTTAAGTGCCTTTCTTTAGGATATCTAGGTACAAGCACAATGTGCTACAGCTCAGATCCAAACACTAAGACTTAATCAAACAAGAGGCACCTCAACAGCTCTTCAAAGACTTTTTCAGAAAGACTCTTCATCATGACAGTTCAATATGCACCTTACCCCACCTGCCCCAGTTTTCCTGGAGCAGAAAAACATCATTTAATAGGAAACTTGTACAGCTATAGTGACAGGTTTCATTTACATCTAAAAAGGATTTACAGTACACAGAAAATTAATGCATAATTTCACCAGCCGCTTACTTGGACCAATCAGCAGATGAGGTAAAAGTGTGGCACTCATTTCCCTTACGCAAATACAATTTGGGTGACGAGTCCAGAAAACAAGGCAGCATAATTAGCTTGGGCATGGACACAGTACTTCGAGCACAAACTTTCTAAATTATCGCTTACAGGTTTTATAACAGGAGCATCAGAGTGGAATGCTTAGTACTAGATCCATTCTCAAATGTTCCGTCAGGATTGCTATAGAAGCCAGTTTTGGTCAAGGTGGACGGTTGAGCTGTGGCAGTTGGAATGTTTTCATGTGGCAAAGAGTTGAAGCTGTTTTGTGTGCTGGTTGCAATCTTACGGAGCCTTCGCAAACAGCATTTGGTGTGCCATATCTCTCAGTGCCAGTGGCGAGGTCACTGGCCCTTTTGATCAGAACATCGATTGTGAGCCAGGCCATCTTGTCATCAGTGACTGACCTTAAAAAATGCTCTTTTGACTGAATGGGCAAAATTCCCAAAGACACACCGGCCACATAATTAGGTAAGCCTCCTAGTATCTACACTCTCTGTCCATTTTATCAGCTCCACTTACCATATAGATAACTACTGGTCTGATTAAGTGGTCTAGGATTAAGTTATGGGTTAGTGTTGGGCTAAAAGTAGTTCTGCTTCAGGTTAAGGTTAGGTTTAAAGTAAGAGTTAGTGCTAGGCTAGTAGTAGTTCTGCTTAAGGTTAGGGTAAGGGTTAGTGATAGGCTAGTAGTAGTTTTGGTTAAGTTTAGGGTAAGTTAAGGGTTAGTGTTAGGCTAGTAGTAGTTTTGGTTAAGGTTAAGTTTAGAATTAAGTTAAGGGTTAGTGTAGGACTAGAAGTAATTCTGGTTAAGGTTAGGATTAGGGTAACAATTGGTGTTAGGCTAGTAATAGTTCTGGTTAAGTTTAGGGTTAAGAGTTAATGTTAGGCTAGTAGTAGTTCTGGTTAAGGTTAGGTTATGGCCATGGTTAGTATTAGGCTAGTAGTGGTTAAGTTTAGGGTTAAATTATGCGTCAGTGTTCTGTTAGTAGTAGTTCTGGTAAAGGTTAAGTTTAGGGTTAGTTTAAGGGTTAGTGTTAGGCTGGTAATAGTTCTGGTTAAGGTTAAGGTTAGGGTTAAGGTATGGGTTAGGGCTAGGCTAGCAGTAGTTCTGGTTACGTTTAGGGTTAAGTTAAGGGTTAGGGTTAAGGTAAGGGTTAGTGTCAGGCTAGTAGTAGTTCTGGTAAGGGTTAAAGTTATAGTAAGGGTTAGGGCTAGGCAAGCAGTAGTTCTGGTTATGTTTAGGGTTAAGTTAAGGGTTAGGGTTAGGGTAGCAGTCACTCTGGTTAAAATTAGGATTAAAGTCAGGGTTAGGGTTAGGCTAGTAGTAGTTCTGGTTAAGGTTGGGATTAAAGTAAGGGTTAGGGCTAGGCTAGTAGTAGTTCTGGTTAAGGTTAGGGAAAGTCTCCAGGAAGTCTATGTAATGGTCCTACAATTCACAAAAACAAACATGTGTGTGTGTATTCTAATTGAGACAGTTGTTCTTGTATTTGAAACGTTTTAAAGTAAAGTAAGTGAAGGAGGGTGATACATTTTCTGCTGTGAATTAGTATTCTGTGCAGGTGAATAAAAAAACGTAGATGACATACATAGAGAACCTTGTGGTCTCTGAGTGGGGCACATTGGCTCAGATCTGACCTAAATTTGGCACACGTTTGATCTGCTCCAAAGAGGCCATCCATCAAACGTAATGCAAGGACAGAGTCTGTGATAGCGCTCTAACTTCGGCTAGCCAGACTGGACTGCCTCTTCTCTCTCTTTAGCAGTTCTGTCCCCAGACTGAGAACTCTGCAGAATATCAAACAGGCCAGAAGCTTCAGGCGAGGGGGTGTCAGAGAGACTGCCTATGAAAAAAGAGAGAGAGAGAGAGAGAGAAGTGTTGATAGTCAGCAATCTGCATGACTCAATTTCTCACATCGGAAGCTGGTGCCAGACTGTAAATTTTATGTTTTGAAGTTGTAAAAAAATAAGCGAGAAGGCATTACAAGAAGGAGAATATGCTTTCTGGCAGCTGTTTTTATTAGCCCCTTTTATTAGAGCCATTCGACTGGCAAGAGAATTTCACAATGCATCGTAATGTTCGTGAGTGCGGGGCGTGCCGCTCGAGTTATACATACAAGCACGTCAAGCTGCGTATATGTGAATGAGCAGTATTTTACACGTTTGCGGACATAGGATCGAGTGAGTCTCCAAACAAATTAAGTATAAGTTATTCATTTTTCAGTGTCAGGTAAAAAGCAGAATACATACTGTTGCTGTCCAAAGAAAAACTAGTATCTCCAAAATGGCAACGTTACAGGAGAGGTCAAAAACTCATTTCATTCTAAGGTAAGTCAATGGAACCAGACTTTTTACCAAGTGAATTTGGGCCATTTTTGTTGGTCCATTCATCATGAAATTCTCGCACAGTGCAAACAGCAGGTGCTGTGTTGAAATTTTGCACAAAAGTAAAAATCAACAAAAATTGAGATAAATGTTTTTCTTTGAACAGTGACAAAATATTTGACTGAAAATCACACAGAGGCTTCAATGACTAAATTAAGTATTAATTTTCTAGTATTTAGTGCCTTTATTACACAATGCACTGTATTTAAAAAAATCATTCTCATTCAAGGCCAATCATTCTCTGAGTAGAGAGTTTAGGGCCATTTTTTTGCCATTTGTGCTTACGCATTTAATCCATCTGTGAAATGAGAACCCCACGTACACACACACTTAGGGGCAGTGAGCACACTTCCCGGAGCAGTGGCCAGCCCTATCAGGGAGCAGTTGGGGGTTAGGTGTCTTGCTTAAGGGCATTTCAGTCGCTACTGTCAGTTCAGGGAATCTAACCGGCAACCCTCCGGTTAGAAGGCTGGTTCTCTAACCTTGAGCCCACGGCTGCCCCTTTTAAGAGACTTGCCTTCAGTTTTTCAAAGAAATTGCAGTGATATTTCTACACACTTCAGTTTATTCAAAGTTCAATCTTATTGTTTTTTCTGCTTTTTATGTTCCGATTAATCTAATCATTGTTTTCAGATCTGTAGCAAGAATGGAGCTTGATTTCCCCCTATTGCTCAAAAATGGAAACTTTATATACTCTTGATCCAGTGGTCCTCGTTTTGATGGTCTACCAGCTCTTGCAGGTTCTTAGGAGGCCTATGTTTTCTATATCTTTTAATGACTCCATCTTCCACCTGTTTTATTTATTTTTTTTTTTACTTATTTCCCCTCTCTTATGCTAGCAGATTATCTCATATCTAAACCTCCTGAGAAATCAGCACTAAATCTCCTGAGAAATGAATACTGGCCATTTTGACTGGAAATTAAAGACATGAAGGCTGGTCATCTGCATTTACTTACACTAGAGCGTGGCCCTGGAGTCTTCTTCCAGCCTGCATTAATGGCTTTCGTCAAACGTAATGCTGAAGTGCAAGTAGGGGCAAGCAATAAAGTTAGCTGTCACAGGTCTGCTCTGAATATGCTGTGGCATTAGCAGAGGAGACACATATCGATTTGTCAGCGAAAGAGGAGCACAGGGATCGTTAAAGAGGGCGTCTCCACCAATCTCAGCTCCTCTCAGGGGGGAGAGTACCTCTCTAATCTCCTAATATTCCAAGCTGGAGGCTTGCTGAATGATAATTAGCGCAGACATAAATTCTATACATTTATATCGAGTCCCGTTGTGATATAGCGGAGATGTTTAGGACCTTTAGTGTTTACATTGATTTCACCTTCAGTAAGAAGTGATGGTCTTACATGGTTGCATTTTTATTCTACTGTATGTTTAGGATGCACCAGTGAATCATTGAGGCAGGAGTATGGGTTTCCCTAATAACATTGGACTAACGAGGTTCCTAATACATCTTCACTTGTACATGTGATCCCAGACATGCTTGTTTAGTGGAATTCAACAACCAGCTGTTTTGTAAAGTAAATTCCTGCTAAGACAGTGTGAGCAATTGTAATTGTACATTAGTAGGAATGCACAACGATGTCAATTTTTTTTTATGTCAGTAGATTTAATGAAAAGTGAAATGAAATCATTAAGATATGAAGTTAAGACATGAAGTTTGATGAGAAATACTGAATGATGATGATGGGAACTGGACGTCCCTATGAAGAGTTCAATGCCTCTGAAAGCTTGCTCTGTGAAAGATACAATAGCTTTTTCGAATTTGTGCAGTAAAGGGTTTAAAAATAAATGCCATCATACATATGTTCTGATTTGACAATTATTTTATGAAATGTTTTCTTTTTATTGTGTGTATTCGAGCTGGTCTATATACATATATATAAGCTCACCAGACAAAAATTACCAGACATCACATTACGTGATTAAATTGGTAGTAACTTCAGGCTCCTCCTGATGTCGTTGCACGAGGATGATCAGGCTATAAATACCTGCGGGGTGTGCAACGGGATTCATAGATTGAGTAGAGGTGGTGCTGCGCAGTGAATGTCTTGTTCAGTGTGTGGAAAATGGGTAACAAAGTAGATGTTAATGATTGGCAGAAAGGAGTGATTGCACTAGAGTGTTTTAAATGCTGTAGTGTGAAGAAAGTAGCTGAATTTGCAGGTGTTTGGAAGCATACGGTCATACCAGTCTACTAGGAGTGGCAAAAATCCCATTTGCCCGTTGATGTGGCCTACATCCAAAAACTTGTCCAGTCCATCCCAAATTTGCAGCTGTTATTCATGCTTGTGGAGGCATTGCATACTACACATCACAACTACACAGCTTTAATGTTTGCAGCATTTTGCAATGTGGATATGCATATTGATTTTAGAACATATTTTGAATTTACATTTAAAAATGTATACATATTTGCACTTCAATATACAATTAAATGTATTTTTTATATTAACAGGGAGCAACATCCACCAAAATAGGTGCCAGATCAGGACTGGGAGGTGAATCTGGCTTATTCTGGGATATATTAAGCCCAGGGATAAGGGGAGCTTAGGCTTGTTAAGATGTCAAAGACATTGAGGTGTATGTACAGCAGTGACTTTCAGCTCCTTTCAGTGACTGTATTAGTGCTCTGACACACCAACTCAGAGAAGGGTTTTTAATGAACTGATTAGTTTCAAATTTAGAGGAGCACAAAAATGAGACACGCATGCGTCATTTTTAACATGTCTTTTCCATTGTTCCATTGCAAGTTGATCAATGGCTTATTCATGGAGTTAGACCGAGACTGTCCAAATTCCCACCAGAAACTTGGCTGGCAGTGCTGTTTGTTTTGGCTTGGTGAAACGCTGCTAATATCCGGGTTTTGTTCATTTCTTTCAGAGCCAGGACGGGAGAGTGGAGGTCCAAGGACGTCACGGCAAGTCCATGCTGACCATCAGCGGGGTCCGGCTCTCTGACTGGGGACGTTTTGACTGTGAGGCCCTTAGCAGAATTGGAGGCCACCAGAAAAGCATGTTCTTGGACATTGAGTGTAAGTCATGCTCTAAAATTAGCCAGACAGACATTCAGAGATAATGAGAGAGCATCAGGGGTTCCTTTCTGCAGAGTTGTTAAAGGACAGTGTGGATTATTCAGTGTTTTCATCAACTCCTATGTGCAGAGACCCAAAGATAACTTTACACACTTGCACAGCATAGGACATAAATAGTGTGCTGCATTTATCTGTGCTGGTGCTGCGCTATTTAGCAAGGCTGGAGAAACACTTTTAAGCAGAATGTACGCAAATTATTGAGGACGTAATATTGAGGACATATTTTAGCTGTAAATTCAGACAGTACATTTCAACTTTACCTTTCTGTGGCAGGGTGTGCAGTGATTTCCCACAGCATTTGTTATGATATAAGGCAACACAGACTGAGCTGGAGCTCATGTGCTGCTTAAAAGTAGAGTGGAAACCACGTCTACACGGCAAAGCCGACACATGCAATGGACGTATGTTGGAGTGCGCCCAGTCTCGCTAGTGCGTGTAGGGATTCAAACCTTTATTAGCTCTCTGTAGAGCCCTCGAGCAGAGCAGCCAGTGGCCCATTTAATGAGGACTAAAATCACTCCCATTCGCTGTTGCCTGCTGAGCCACTGGAAATGTCAGTGCAGGCGTAGCACTGATGATTATTGCTATGTTTATCATCATCAGATGGAAAGTAATGATGTGACTTTCGTTCCTGTCTCATTATCACTTTGTATCGATAAACCAACCTTTTCACCATGTCCAAAACTTTTTTTTTTTTGCAATATTTAGGCATATTTTCGAATTTCTGACCATTCCATCCAGGTTTAATACACATTTTCAGAATTCTGTATAAAAGACACAGACAGAAAGTCATCTGGTTACAAGAAATATGACAGTGTGACAGTGTTTAGGCATATTTTCGAATTATGTCCACAAAAGTGACTTTATTCATAACTTATTTCTGCTCTACTTGCAGCTGATCTTGCATAGTAAAGTGAGTCTAAACTCTTGCTAATTGCTGTTTCTGTGCTGTAAAAAAAAAAAGAAAATAACTAAACTCATTTTAACAAAATCATTGAACCACTATTTAACACTTCTCCATGGGCACCGTCACACTTAAAAGAAAAAAAGCTGCTAAACCTGTTTTACTATGCTTAAAAAAAATAATGAACTAATTACGCCTCGTTGCCTTGCAAAAAAGGAGAAAAAGTTATTTTGGGTATATAAAATTAAAGACAAATGCCCTCCAGCCAAGCCATTTAATGGGAGGAAGTCATCTTGCATAATTAATTGCATGAACATCTTACTCATTCCCTGGTTTACAACTTTAATTTCCTCAATTACACTACAGTTACAGGGTCAGCTGTTTTCTCTTCTCCCACCAACTTTGGCTGTCGCTATTGCCTTTCTTGCTGCGTTTTTAGCCTTGGTAAAAGCCACACATTATATTATTCTGCTGTTGATTAGATAGAAGAAACAGCACAAA
This sequence comes from Semaprochilodus insignis, assembly GCA_034552555.1. NCBI lineage: Eukaryota > Metazoa > Chordata > Actinopteri > Characiformes > Prochilodontidae > Semaprochilodus > Semaprochilodus insignis. Next base: position 18,106,015 of record CM067495.1, on the reverse strand, counting down.
TGAGTAATCTGCTGTCCGCCATACCTGAAGTACAATAGTTCAAACTGAGGTATGATGATGACAGTGATGGGACACATACCACCTAAGATTAGATGGAGAAAGCAAAGCGCAAATCATCTCAATTGCAGCCTTCAATGTCAGCTGGTTGAATGAAATTGCAGGGTGATGAGACGGCCGGATTATATCACTGAATAGCAGTGCTCCGAGGTGCAGGTGCGTGCTTGGGATGTTTCCTAAGGACACAGAAGAACGAGCTAGCAAGAAACGCTAATATCCAATGGGGTTAGCTTAGGTGGACTTGGCCCTTTGTGTCAGTCAAAACAGTAATAATCAAAACCGCCCAACCAGCAAGGCCGCTGCCCTTGACATCACCGTTCCTCCTTTACAATCCTCAGCTTGCTCTTAGAGTGGGGCTGGTCGGGAGGGAGGAGGGTGTCGGTGTTCCAGTGAAGAAAGGTATTCTGACTAAGCATGGCAGGAGCTAGCCAACCGTTGCTGGGGTGCTAATGAACTCATTTATTTAGTCTGGGAGCGCTCCTCAACAACCTCGCCTGTCCTCTGACATGACAGAGGGCCGCAGCATCAATCTCTTTAATGGAACACTGCGAGCCAGCATAAAATAGACATAATGCCACCTTGACTGCAGGCACACAGTCTGACAGTGCTGCTAGTTAGCTAGCGCTATCGCTCATTTCCCTTCACTAAACATGCATTATTGTTATACCTCGCCCTATCGATTTGAAGGTCCCTACTTGGCAGCTTGCACATGTGAGGGACTGGGTATTGGTTTAAAGTTATGGTGGACGTGACTGTTATTCATCAGTGCAGGCTATTAGACAGATAAATTAATCCCAATCCTGGGGCCTCAAAGCTCTGGATTTTTACTAATGTAATGCACAGTGTTGGAGTGATCACCTTCAAGCTCTTACTGAGCTAGAACCTGTGCTTTGCTGTGTTACCTAGGTGTTTTGTTTTGAGGGCCTGTAGGCAAACCTTTTAATTACGACAGGATAGTTTTAAGAGATCAAAGTAAATGGGTTTTTACGGAGCTTTTGTGCAAACTTGTAGTTTGTGAACAATTAGTAATTTTATTCAGAGAAAGACACTCTCTACATACAGCAGCATAAAATATTTCAACACTGCTGTCATATGTATGTATATTCATGATGTCCGTGGCCAAGAATCGATTTACTTTTTTAGCATTTAGTAGCAGATTACACATGCCCAAAATCTTTTTGTTGTACAAACAATAGAAAGGCACTGATACTGTTATCTTTGGTTTTTTTATTGGAATACATCCTTCTGTTTTTTTTTTTTTTTTATTATTTATTATTATTTTATTCAGTTTTTTTTTGTTTTGTTCCATTCAACCCATTCACTGAGGACTTGCTTGGTCACCCTCTTGTGTTTTCTTGTCGTGCTGTTTGTCAAAATTGGAGAAATAAATCACGTCTTTTCAGCACCATCTTTCAATAAAAGTGCTGAAAGTTTGATTCTAGGTTTGCTATGGAGCTACAAGGCCAGTGTAACTGTAACCCTTTGCATTATGCCAAATGTCTGCCTAAATCATTACACACTGCCAAAATTATTACACAATCATTATACACTTGACAATGTGTTGTGCTCTATGGCATTAAGTTATCTATAAATATATAGACAAAGCATAAAAAGATTCAAAACAAGAAACAACATAAATAAGATAAAAACAATTCTAATAGCCAGGTTGAGACCTTAATTTCGTCCCTACCTTTGTCCATTTTAAAATAACAGAGTTAGAAATGAAATAAACCAGTGCATTTGAAATAAGTTAACAATTTGACAGAATTGACTTAGGCATACAGTTTGCACAGTGCTAATTGTGCAAGGTACAGTCTTACTTTATTGACAGCTACTGCAGGGGGCAATATAATGATGAATTATGGCACAATATGCTATGCTGAGTATATCGATGATATTCGTACTTTCAAAACACAGCTGCATGCTTTATTACTTTGCTGCAGTAAAAGCATCTACTCGTTTAGGAACATTGCTTTGAGGATTCGATTGCATTGCGCCACAAAAGCATTAGTAGATAAGGTACTCATATTGGTCGATTAGTTCTGAATCACAAAGAAAACCTCATCCCATAGGCTGTACACCTCAGAGCTGTGGGGCTTAAATATCCCTTTAGCTAACATTCTGCATTAGGCACGATGACCTTAGGCTCATGTACAGCAGTTATAAAACGCCTTATTCTATTGGCAATGCTTTTCTATGGAGATTATAACACAAGTCGTATGTGTGCTATTAAACAACTGTATAAGCATTGTATACACCTTGACGTTGCTGAATTCCCTTTTTAGAAGGAATGTCTGAATACTTTTAAATATATAGGTTAGAACAATAGAACTAAACAAAATTTTATTTTATGTATTGTGAATTATGAAAATGACTTTAAGTATCATGATATTACAGTACACTGATATTTTGGTCTGATAGCTACATTGCTTTGTAGTATGTGTTGTTCAAAGTAATCAACAATCAGTTTGGAGTAGGGCTACAATTTTCCTCTTCAAACTGTCACATTTTGAAGTTTTACTGACTATATGGGTGGGGAAGGTTACTTCAGTAGATAAGACTGATTCACTCTGATTTAGCATTAAATCTTCTTACTTCAATTACTTTCTTTTCCAGATGCCCCAAAGTTTCAGATTAATCACACTATCTTCTACTCCTGGGAGGGGAATCCCGTGAACATCAGCTGCGACGTTTTGTCGAATCCCCCGGCCACCATATTGTGGAGACGAGACAGATTCACAATCTCCAGTGAAGGCACAGGCAATACTCGTATTCATACCGCAGAGGGGAGATCGTTATTGGAGGTAAGTTCTTGTTGAATATAGGTGTAGATGGGTCCATATCTAAGTGGAAGTTTTTTGAATCTCCATACTGTACTAGCATAAGGGCATATTTATAGATTCTTGCAAGTTAACTTATGATGGCTGGTTCTTTGACGTCTTTACCATCTAATTGTTATGGAATCTGCCAAGAATCTACTCGACCTTGTGATAACAGCTACAAGTTCTGGGGTTCTTGATGAAATGAACAAGACGAGAACCTGCTACACTGTAACGTCTTTTGATAAGTTTAATGCATTTCTGCCATTACCTTTTATAAGCATGTTAAATTAATGTATCAACATAATTTAATGAGCTACACATGCTCAGCCGTCTCATAAAACACTTTATCGCTAACTGTAAAGTGACATTGAGAGAGTTTAGAGTTTATTGCCCATTAATTTCTAACATAATCAATGCTCATTCTCTCCTCCTTTCTCCCCGCATGCTTTTCTGTTTGTGCGCAGGTCACCCCGATGTCCGACAGGGATTTTGGCCGCTACAACTGCACGGCCAGGAACAACATCGGCGCTCGATATCAGGAGTTTATTTTAGCACAGGCAGGTGTGTGTTTACCCACAATACCCTTGTGTGAGGTTTAGGAGGGAGGAGGTCACTAAAAAGGTCAGCTTGGCCCAGTCAGAAGCTGTCTGTCACTTTCTGACCTTTCCAGAGTTGAGTGCAGTTCCATAGCATAGCTTTATTTAAACCCACAAACCAAGTTTTATTGCTTCAAGCCAAAGTGGTATGGATGTCGCCATCTGTGAATGGTCAGTGGTCCTTATTCTATTGCAACATCTGCAGCATGACAATCACTCTACCTCAAGTACATCTGTAGTGACAGCTAAGGGAAATCGTAAGTAGCCACTTTTAGTGTAAGTAGTGTGTTCATGTTGATACCCAGAACTGCAAAAGGATGAAGTGTACAAGCTGGAGGAGGCTGGAGTATGTAATTTCAAATGTGAGTTTACAAACAAGAGACAAATTAAATGAAAACCTGAATAAAGTTCCAGACAGACAATTAAGCAATTAACATCCTACCATACTCTGTGATATGTATATAGATGTTTAGCTAAGCTAAGTTGGCTTCAGTTTAGGCTCAAGGTTGCAGAGGATAAAGAGTGAAATGTTGAAATGGGTTTCGTTGGGTTCAGTATAAGGGTATGTGTGCAAGGAGCTGCAGTTACAATAACTGCACAACTGGCTACTGTTTCAGTATGAGCAGTGACCAACATGACATCTGCATTTGGATTCTGTAGGGAGGACCTCAGTAAACAGCACAACTGTACTGTAACACACTTGTCAAGGTTTTCTGAATGATCATCTTCCTCTTTTGATTATTTCTATCCTGAATGGAGTGGTCTCTTCCAGGATAACAATGTACCCAATCAACAGGGCACCAGGTGTCACTGAAGGGTCTGATGAGTATGAAAAAGCTGTATGTCACATGTTGTGGCCTTTATAACTCAGTTTAACCCATATGGAACATTTTGGATCAACATGTTGAAAACCTCCACCAAGGGAATTTCATTTGGAAGAATTATGTTCTTTCAGTGCATTTGTATAGGGACCTTTGGAATGAATGCAAAAATGCATTCAAACCATTCCGGTGGCTTGTGGTGGCCAAATACTTAAATAACAGTGTTGAAAGTGTTTTAAAGATGAGTGTGGATTGGGTGGCAGAGAAACATATCTATGAAAGTTATCATGCTAACCACCTGGCCCTTTCTGTCCTGTCTCATAACACCACTTTGTAACTCAAGAGGTGACAGTGTTTTACTGTAGGAGCAAGTCTGCCATGAGTCCAACATGAGAGGATGAAGAAGTAGCACTATCCTGACATTGTATTCTAACCTCTGGTTTATTATGTTGAAGGTCCTACTCTCGATAAGATGGTTTAGGGACAGGTAGCTATTAAAAAGGCTGAGTAAAGGGAATGATGGCTGAAGCTCTTGGCAAGCAACCATCATCACTGCTAACCACTCCCAGCAAGAAACCATGTTTGACAAAAAAGTGATATAAATAGAAGCTTCAGAGTTAACGTTAGCGTTGCTTTCCACCGTTTAAGAGACGCTCTTGATGAGTAAAAGGATGAAGTTTGATTCTGTACTTGCATCATTTCTTCTAGACTGTTATGGTTTAGGGATAGCAGAGGAGGGACTGTGCATTTCCTCATTTCTTATGACTAGGGGTGGATATCACAACTATATAAGCTGTGTACAGTATGAATCCAGTAGGCTGCGTCATCTTATAAATTGTTCCTTTAAGACATCTTATGTTGTTTTTCCCTTTAGTTTGTGACTGTTGTACCATGTCTTTGCCTTTCAATACTTGCTTTGTTATGTGCGCTAGTTGATTTGCAGTATACAGGTAAGATGTTATAATGGTAAACGACCACATTAGCTTGTTTTAGCTTGCTATTCAACAGAATGGTGTTTGGTTTGAGATGATGCTACCCTACAAATGGCCAAGAACTAGATAGTAAGCTATGGTGTGTACAGTGTAAGGATATAATGCATAGTGCCTCTGGGTTTTGCTTATCAGACCTGTGGTTAGTAAATGCATTCAGAAATAATTCACTAAACAAAAAAGCCTTCTAGGCCTGGCAGAGCCCTGAAGGAACCTTTCTGGCAGCAAAGCTGCTGAAGGTGTAAGATCTCACCACACGGTCTGTATCAGAGAGAGGATCTTCCAAATTGCATTTTGAGGGTTTCTGGGGCTCAGATTAAGCCTTTGAAGATTTTTCAAGTGAAGTGTTTGAGTTATAACCTTGGTTCTTTTTTTATCTAAGCCCTGAGCCTTTATCTCAACTTTATCAACTGCTTTTCAGAGGGGATTTATATTTCCCATAACAATACTCTAGAGCAGCCTGCTGCTTATTTAGCCCAAGCTAATCTGCTGCTAGGCTGTTTGATTTACCAGAAAGCTAGCTAATTTACAGTACCTCATTCACTGCAGAGTGGTCCAATCCACTCCAGCTTAGATCAAATGACTTAGACTTCATAAAGCACAAGAGGATATTGCTCTTTTTCTCTGGCGCACATAAACACTCGCATGCAGCCATAAATATGCAGAGTAACAAAAAAAGAGTCTTCCAAATGCATTGGCAGAGAGCAGAAACAAATACACCCTCCGAAACAGAAAGGAACCAATACAGAGCGTGACATGAGAGGTGCCATGCTGGGTTCAGGCTGCAAACTTAATTAAAAGTGTAGCTTTAAAAGAAAGCTCTGGAGGCCATGAAATTAGGAATGGTCTCATCCCTTCTCTGACATATGCCTGCCATGCTGCGAATGATTTGTCTTTAAAATTAATGGTTTTAAAACAGTATCAAACGTTATCACGCATCCTGCCGAGTAAAGCCGCTGCAGGAGTGTCAGCAGTTTCTCACTAGACAAGCGTGAGGAAATGAGATTTATAAACACAGATGTGCTTTTTCAGTTCAGTAAGCACACAGCTTCACAGGATAAGCATGCTTTCAAAATACCACCCATAGTGTGCCGGTATTGTTAGCAGCTGAATGGTGCTCTATTTATCCCTGTTAAATTGTCACCAAAAAGTCAATAAGAATGTTAGAGAATGAATCAATGAATGAAAGACACCTGTAGAGGCAGCAAGATTATATGTTGTTAAGATGTAACAGTACAGTACACTACAGGTCTACATTCATATGCAGATGTTTGTTGATTTTCTAGTTGTTAAGATGCAGTAGTACAGTACATATGTAAGCTCACTGGACAAAAAATTAGTCCCCAGTGACTGAAACATACCCAATAGCGGATAATACCTCCACAATCACAAATGACAGCCGCGATTCAATTTGGCATGGACTGGAACTTTCTGGATGTAGGCAACATTAATGTTCAGCCACTACCGGATTAAAGAATTACGCAGTTCAGCCAGATGTGGTGGATGCCTTCCCTGGCACAATTCTGACAATTTTAGCCACTGTTGGTAGACCTGTATGACCATATGTTTCCATACACCTGCAAATTCAGCTACATCCTTCACACTACGGTCTTTGGCACACCCAAATGCAATCACTCATTTTAGCCAATCATTAAGATCTGCTTTGGACCCATTTTCCACACATCGAACGAGACATTCACCGCACGGTACCACCTCTTCTCAATCTATGAATTCCGTCACTCACACCCCGCAGGTATTTATAGCCCCATCATACTTGTGCATCGCCATCTGCAGGTGTTGGAAGTTTTTCTAAAAGAGAAAAAAGTAGCCATTCTCTGGTAAGAACATGTCTGCATTTTAACACACCATTATAAATTAGGGTAAATGTAAAACATAAAATGTAGCCTACTCAAAAGCTATGTTTTATCTACTCAGTATCTATACAGTAGGTTAAATTTGGGAAGAAAAATTGAAATTGTGCACTAAGAAGATAATATCATATTGAAGTGCGTTCCCTTTAGAGGATGTGTTAACATCTTTTTATTGAGATAAGTTCAAGATAAGTTAGGTTTCAACAAAATGCGTAGTTTGTGCAAGGGTGTTCAGACGTTTGCATACGATATGAATACGCCTGTGAATAGGAATGTTAGGTTGGTTATAACATGCATGTAGCAATATTCATAGTTCATACTCAGGATTCTCGAGGGTTGGATGACATTTTACTGGTCATTATCTTATGCCAAAAAACAAAACCACAATCCTAAGAAATAATGTTTACAGTAAGCTTTCTTCTCTCCATTGAAAGGAAGCAGTTGCATGTGACAGATCAACACTATATTTCTCTTGCACCTTACTGATCATAAACACTGCCTACTGGACAACACTGTCTCCCGAAACCGTAATGCAGAGAGATATTTTACATTTTAATGCGCCACATTAAGCCCTTTCCTTATAATGGATTTTAATGGAGAGGAAAAAGCTTGACATAAAACTTCATGCTTTGCCAGGACATTGTGAGATCATCCTTCTGGCAGTAGATCGTTTATGACCACTAAGGCATGAGAAATTTGCAACTCCTAGTAGACCTACTGCAATCATGCACTTCTGGCTTACAGTTAATAGTCCATAACCATTTATTGTCTTTTTTTTAAATTACAGTTATAGAAATGCATTGCACTTCTTTTAAAGTGACAAACTGTAAGTATCTTGTTTACTAGTTGATGCTACTTGCTATCTCCCGAATTACGGCAGAAACAGCTCAAGCTCACATAACAAACTTGACTCACCGCTGCCCTATAAAGGTGTTATAGCGCCTAGCCAGAACTACTAGACCTTAAATTGTTTTTCATGATATCCATGACATGTCTCGGGGAGTACACTGAGAAACCAAACTGATAAACACCCACCTCATTATGTTCTGTTTGTTTTAAAGTAAACAAATGATTGTGAAACCTAAAAACTGTGGAAAAAACTTGCAATCAACTTAAATAACTGTGACAGACTTAGTTCTTTGGCTGCGGTTTTACTTCAGTAAGTTTCATTAAACATAATTTAAAGGAAAATGCTTAGAGTGAAACTTTGTATGTTGTTTTTAGATCACAGCTTCATCATTTTGGCAGTAAATAATGTCAATAATAAATAAAAGTGAGAGGTATTTGGTGTTCCTTGGTCAATGTCTAGGTAAATCTTTCTTGCTTGTTGTGAGTTTCACCTGTGAGAAAAAAAAACTAGAAATATTTGCCTATGAATTTTATCATATTAATCTTTTCACGTTATGTGTTTTAGCGTGTTTTATGCACTCCAGTGACTCAGTAATGTAATAACATGGTAATAATAATAATAAGTTGCATTAACCTGAAAATTTTATTGAAGTTGTTAATAAATAATTACTTAATCATGGTAGTTGGTAATAAAATGATACAAATCTCTGTACTATGGCATTTTTCCAGATCCATGATTAATAACAGAGTAACAATATTCTGCTAACAGAAAGAAAAATACTTGCATTGCATTGCAGTTTTTAGCCCTGATTCTCAGTGATCTCAGTATATTTACAACATGCTTTTAGGTGGGCCAACATGTAATAGAGCCAAACTTATATATATATATATATATATATATATATATATATATATATATATATATATATATATATATATATATATATATATATATATATAATTGCGATTACAGCTTATAACTATGTCTGTACATCACACCACACTTGACTATTTTACACATTTACATTACATTTACATTTACGGCATTTAGCTGACGCTCTTATCCAGAGCGACTTACAAGGTTAATCATGTTACAGGTAGGCCAATGTAGTGTTAGGAGTCTTGCCCAAGGACTCTTTTTGGTGTAGCACAGCATAGTCACCCAGACCGGGATTCGAACCCCAGTCTCCCACATGTGGTGGTGGTGGCTCTCTGGTGGGTAGTGGTGTTACACAGCACATCATACATCATTTTAGCTGAACTACTGCATTGTTTTTTGGGCTAATTCTCCAATAGTATAAAAAACATGTAATCATTTTAAAGCAGTGGGGTGATGTTTTGATTAAGCAGATGTTTCTGAACACCTTATGCCATTTAAAGTTGCAAGCTATCTAATTAGTCTGTATGAGCTGGAAATTTACAGCTATAAACATAGTTTAGTACAGCTTACTACCATACTACTACCATACTGTTCCCATTTTATTACCCACTTCTTACTGATCTGTAAAGTACCAGCAGGACATTTCTGAATGAAAGTGACCTGTGAGGCTTCCAAGTGAGACAACACGTCCACGAGGCACAAAGGCCGTCAACGCTGCGTCGGCTGGATGTGATTTAGCATCTGCGGTAAAGTCACACCTGAGCGAATTGATGCCTTCTTTCTGCCCTCACAAAAAACATGCACGCACAGGCCGTTTGGTATTCCAAACCTCTGCCTTATTCTTCAAAATGAACATAACAGGAGGGAGCAGGGAGAGAAGGAGAGATGGCCGAGGAGATTTTTTGGAGGGGAAAACAGCAAATAGCACCTATCTGTGAGGCAAAGATCAGTGCTAATCTCACGCACAAGAGAAGCAGGAAAGAATCTCTGATTAAACTATTTGCAAGCTCTAGTTTAGCCATTAAAGCTACCGCTGCTGCAATCAGAAAACAAGGGAGTTTTGTGCTTCATATAAAGAGGCCCTGAATAATTCACTGATGGCTCTTTGTAGAATTGTTCCCCTGCGTAGTGGTTGCATGAATGGAAGGTGGTAAAAATTAGATGATATTAGGATGTAGAATCAGCTATGCCCAGTAATTAAGGTAATGTGAAGGAAAGCCTTTAGGGGACAAGTGGAGGGGTGACGTTTATGCTAAAGGGGAAATGTCAAAGGAGTTGTTTTAGGCAGAAGAAGCAGTTATGAAGGGCAAGAGTTTGTATTCATGTGGTGGGTAAATGTATGGCAATGAAGTAAGCTCCTTGTGGGAAACAAGTGTCCTCGATATGATGGAAAACATAAAGGTTTGGCTGTTACCTATGTGAAGAGTTGCTGTTTTGATTACAAAAAGCTTGTATTTGAAAATGGAAAATTGAAAATGGAAAAGACTGGAATGGTTTTACACCATCAGACTTAATGCAATCAATCCTGCGTCATGAGTTGCATGCAACTTAATTTCATGAAGCAACTCAAAAATCAAAGTTTCATGCAAGATATTTGATTACTAGTTCTTATATCTCTCATGCTATAGAAAGTGATCTGTTATTTTGAACATTTTTAACTATCTGTCTATCTGTATTTTATCTATAGTTCCTCACTATATATTTAAGTTTTAAGTAGCTATTATGGTAGTACTTGATGCCTTGCTCAACGTCGCATATCAGGAGAATCTCTGTTTCAACTCTTTCATTTCCTTGCCCATTGTTCCGGTTTAATGCTGTTGTTTGAGTTGTAACTGCTGCATGACGGTTAACATTATGCAACTCAACTTTCAAGGAACTAAAGTTACCTATAAAGTCAGCCTAAGGTTATGGCTGGTTAAGTGTAGGCAAAGTAACTATAGTTATATTCATACGTTTGGATGCCCCTGGTCAAAATACATGTTTTCTTTTCTTCAGTATGTTAAGCTCAGCACATAAATACAAACCGTGCACTAACATTTGCAGAGACGGCCATGTTTAAGTGTGTTCCTTGTAAAGGAAGCGTTAGCTTATTAAAAGCAACAAAACATGTAATTTGACCAGAGGTGTTCTCTGGTGTGTGTGTGTGTGTGTGTGCGTGTGCGTGTGTGTGCATGTGTGTGCACGTGTATGTGTGTGTTTGACTCTGCAGGGCAGTACGCAGCTCTTTTGATTTGCTGAGCCCCTGTGGCCCAGCCTGATAAAGGGAAGTGTGATAACGGGATTGAGCAGAGTGCTGATAAATATAATGGCCCCGTCTTTTATCTGTGCTGTGTGCAAGAGTGTGTGTGCCCGTGTGTGTATGTGTGTGAAAGTATGCCTTTTTTATTCTGACTGCGCCTTCATTTTATTTGAACGTGCATATGCAGGTGTGTTTTTTTCATGTGCATAATGCACATACTTTGTTGCGTGTACTTATAAACATATTGCAGTCAGCACCTCCATATGCGGAAGGCTGTACAGTATTGTGCAAAAGTCACAGAGCACCTTTCGGATATTTTGTTTGCAGTGAGAATAGATTAATGGATAAATAAGTACCTGTATTTATCAACGTCATGAAAAAAGCAGGAAACATGTATTTCATATAAAATTAGACAGAGCTGTTTTTAGGAGACCTGATTACATTTGTTCAGGCAAATCTGCAGGGACATGTTTTACGTTCTTCCAAAGTACAGTCGCAGTAGTTGGTTTTCTCTTTTTTAGCTTCTCACAATCGAAGTATTCCCAAACACATTCAGTGATGTTGAGTTTAGGATTCTGGAGTAGTCAGTCAATTGTTTTGAGAACACCTGCAGTGTTATTGTTACATTCACACATTTTCTTCCTTTTCATCTATTCCCTAGCAGTTTAGACCCACAGCCTTCAGAGTGGAGCTTGATTTTTTTTCCTCGCTCTCTCAAAGATGAAAGCTTAAAGTACTGTTTATCTGATGGTGACAGGTTTTGTGGTCTACCAGGTCTGGTAGGATAGTTAGGAATCCCATTTTCTCCCATATCTTTCAATCATTTTGTGAATTACAGTTTTGGAAACTCATGTTTTTCACTTGACTTTTCCCTACCGCACCTATTCTATCTAATCTCCTCAGAAATAGCTATTGAAATATGAATAACTTGTCCTTAATAGCTGTTTTGACATGAGATGAAATATGTGAATGAACAGTGGCTTTGGAGTTTTGCACAGTAACATATAAAGGGGAAACTGGTAGGATGGCACAGTTTCCCAATGTAACATACTATTGCTTTGAAATGATAACTTGAGAAGAAAGGGGAAAAACAAACTTATTAAAGTAAATCATTTTGTTTTTGGGGAAACAGATAGACTAGAACGGATTTACTTGCGTCCATGTTCCAAAAACACAGTATTTTGCTCATAAAGTACATCTGTGTTCACCCTCGATCTGAAACGCTCTGTTAGAGCTCCTGTGTCTTTAAGCTCCCCCTCCCTTCCAGTGTGCTCTGATTGGTCAGCTCTCCCACTCTGTTCTTATTGGTCAAGTGCCAAAGAGATTGAACGCAGTACTGTTGTGTGAGGGTAAGCCAAACTTGCTGGTAGATGGGTATACGGATTGTGTTACAAGTGCATCATCCTGTAACGATAAAAGAGGGCTGGAATTCCAAAAAGGTGTTTTTCATTTTGCTGAGAAAAGTGGTTTCTGTGGGAGAGAGTTTCTCTTTCTGGCTTGTACTTGTTGGTGTGTATAACTACAGAGATTGTTAAAAGGTTGTAAATGCTTCTTTTTTTCGTTCCCTCCATTTCTACTGTACATTTGTCTCATTCAGATTGCCGTGTCCAGTATGTCATGGCTCATGTGTGTCATTCCCTATGTTCTGTGTTACAGATGTGCCATCCAACCCATACTCTGTGCGGTTCGCCTCTGTGTCACAGCGCATCGCTACAGTCACCTTTATGAAACCTGACTCTCATGGTGGCGTGCCCATTGGACACTACATTGTCAACTACAAGGACCAGAGTTCTCAGGAGTGGAGGACGATAAAGTCACATGGTGTACAGAGTGAGTGTCATTGGTTTTCATTTGTACCATTATACCATGCACACCCTTATAGGTTTACTATGTAGTTTTACAGTAAGTGACTATACCCCATTTGTTGGGGCACAATTTATCAGCCCCTTTCTACCTTATGCATCAAGGCAAAGGGAAAACCATACAACCATCCTTGACTGGATATGTGCAGCAGCAGAAGGGCTAGAGCCTGTAATTGTAAAGCTACAAAAGTGTACCAGTATGGCCAGTGGTGTTTTGATGAAATAGCCAAATTCAAGGCTAGACCTGGCAACTCATATTTATTAATAGTAGTGTTCATAAAAAACTCTCCTACATGTCATCTAGAATCTTCAGATTGAATAAGTGGTAGGTCAAAGCAACGCCAAGCTGAAAAGTTTTTCACCTGCCCTCAAAAAGTTTTTGAATACAGTGTTCTCTTTACAACAGAAGGGATATGACAGCTGTGGACACAACAGCGAAAACCTCAGTGAAGTACTACACAGCTTTCATGCCGTTTCAGACAGCTGCAGGGTACCTTTTATATCAGGCGGCAGGATTCGATGTCAGTCATCTGGCTTTGAAAAGCGTCAGGGCTGTTGTGTTGGCTTTATTTTGGAGTCATATTTGGACTGTACATCTGCACTAGCGGCAAAATGCATTGCATAATGGAATTTTTCGAGACTCAGACTGTCTCGTTCACAAAAGCCATGGGTTGGGTTGTTTTGTCAGAGTGCACTCAACTGTCACTTACTCTGAAGCATGCCTCAAGACACCACCAGCCCTCTTACCAACAGTGTCGTCAGTGTGACTCACTCTTTAGTTAATCCTAAACAAAAATTCAGTAAGAATTACCAGGCATGCACTGATATAGGAAGTGTAGGCTGGTGCCGATATTCAATGTTGTTTATGTGCATCTGCCTATAAATTTATGAAATGTAGAAAATGGGATTAGAGTCACCTGGATTTGCAGTTTCTGTAAGGTTACAAATCTAGTAAAATAGGCATTTTGTTGAAGCATTGCCTAAAGTAGCGGTGGGCAATAAACTGGTTCATCCAGTATTCAGGTTAAAATTTTTCTTTGAGTTTTGTCACTTCATTTACATCTGTGTTAAAAGCAATCAAGATGCATCTTAGACCACCTCTAATTGTCATTTGAGTGTTGTTTTATTGTCGTTTAAGTTTAAAAATTCATCCAAAATAATGCAGAAATAAAAAAATGTAATTCACATGGAGCTAGTATATGATTGTCATTGGGTTGCGCGTCATCCATCTACTAAATTTTATGGCTGGATGAGATAGAAAAGTTATATATGATGCAGTAGTAGTGTGCTGTAGCGTAGTGTAGTGGTTATATATATATGTGGACATATGATGTATACAGGTATACATCATACACCCACCTCAAAAAACAGTGATTTGTTACATACCAACCTGGCCTAATCCAATGCTTGATTAAAATATAGCACAGTGTGCTCCCAGAGGTGTGTTTGCCCTCTCAGATGCAGGGTGAAACAAGGTTGAAGTTCACTTCTTCACTGAATTATCCATTTGGCACCAGTTGCAGCACTCATTAGCCACTCCTCGTACTTCCTGGCATTTCTCAGCTGTGATTTTGCTTGTTGCAATGCACCCCCTAATCATGGTAGCCTATATCATCTAGATATCAATAAACATTTGAACGGAAAACTTGCCAACTGTCATATACAGCATATATACTGCATTATATATATATATATAGTGCTGTGAAAAACTATTTGCCCCCTTACAGATTTCTTTTGTTTTTGCACATTTGTCACTTAAATGTTTCAGATTATCAATATCAGGTAACCTGAGTAAATACAAAATGAAGTTTTTCAATGATGATTTCATGTATTAAGGGAAAAAAGCTATCCAAACCAACCTCACCCCATGTGAAAAAGTAGTTGCCCCCTAAACCTAATAACTACAATTAAGCATTTGTGATAACTGGCAATGAGTCTTTCACATCTCAGTGGAGGAATTTTGGCCCACTCTTCTTTGCAGAATTGTTTTAATTCAACCACAGTGGAGGGTTTCTGAGCATGAACGGCCTGTTTAAGGTCATGCCACAGCATCTCAATCGGATTTAAATCCGGACTTTGACTAGGCCACTCCAAAACCTTCATTTTGTTTTTTTAAGCCGTTCAGAGGTGGACTTGCTGGTGTGCTTCAAATCATTGTCCTCCTGCAGAACCCAAGTACCCTTGAGCTTAAAGTCACGAACTGATGGCCGGACATTCTCCTGCAGGATTTAGAGAGGTAGAGAGCAGAATTCATCAATTACAGCAAGTCATCCTCTGATGAAGCATCAATGAACCCAAGAGTCATGTAGAAATTACCCTTTGGGATGTTCTGGAATGAAACTGTTTGACTATTTGACCGATTCCCCTTAAATGTGATGACCCCAAGAGATTGCATATTCCAAAATAGAAAAATAATATGTACATTACCAAACCTTTTTTTTCTTACAACAAAACATAATATAATATAATATAATATAATATAAAACATAAATGAACATAAAGTAACCATTGAACCAACTAAAAGTATGCTTTCACCAATGGGTAATATCCTACATAAGAGTCATTATTGCGTCCCCTAAAATGAGCACTGCTTTCGCTGAGACAGGATGAACTGCAAATCATTTACCCTGTCTCGACCATTGTATTTGGCACAACGGGCCACTTTCCCCGCTACGAAATGGCTCCAGCAATGAGTCGAACCCGTTTTCTTCATTAAACTGCTTTTGTCTGGATGTTGGGCTTGCAATTATCTTTCTGTACAATGACGTGCCATTTCGCGGAACATTGAACAAAGCCTTTAAACAAAGTTTACTCGCGAAACATGAAGAGCACTAGAATTACAGAGTACAAACAACAGCCTTCACCGATGGTACGTTATACATTCAAACTTTGAATAGCTGTCCCTCAGGGCTTTCGGGCTTGGGAAAACACAAAGCTATGTTAATGGAAGTCGAAATGAAAGCAATGACTGCGGAGAGTTCATGACGAGACCACTAAGTATGAGAAGCCTCTAAGGAAGGTACACTTCCACAGCGTTATTTATACCGCAGTATCTAGTGATATTGCTGTTAGTGCAGCAATATCACTAGAAGTACAGTGAAGAAGTACAGTACTGTACAAAAGTCATGGAAGAAAACACATTCACACATGAATTACAACTAAATGTAATATCAACATTTTCAGGACTACAAAAGCTGATTTCAACTCAATTTATGCATTTTTTCTTCAGCAACATAGATGGAATATGTGTTGATAGAAACGCGTATTTATGTGTATTATTGGTTTTTGTATTAATGTATTAGTGGATTTTCCAAACTAATGAGATTCTGGCAGTTGTACATGATTATTTGATATGAAGAAGGCTGCAGCTCTGCTGTCTTTTTTATCTCAGCATGGATATCTTTATGGAAAGGTGTGAATATTTTCACAGCAGGGCTTTCTCACTCCTTCCTTTCCCCCCTCATTGCTTGCTAACAGCTTGATACGCAACTTTTCACACATAGATGGTCAACAGTGTCCTAGTCAACCTGACTTAGGGGGACAACTTTTTTTAATTGATTGTATTTATTAAAAATATCAGAGTCACTATGGAGCTTTCAGGAAGGACTTAGTGGCAGTTTATCTGATGGTGACAGGTTTGGTTCTCGACCAGGCTGTACACGATTGAGTCCAAAATAACTTGAAATCCTTTTTGCTTTGGAAAGTCCTTGTTTTTCTTTGAACTTCCACTTCAGTATGCATCATTTTAAATATTCACCCTCCTCAGAAAAACCTAACAATTGTACTTAATGGCTTTTTCATCATGAAGTGCTTCGAGAGGCTTGTCATGAGGCACATCAAGACCCTGCTGCCTCCTTCATTAGACCCTCTGCAGTTTGCGTACCGTCCCAACCGCTCAACGGATGACGCCATATCCACCACCCTTCACCTGGCGCTCACCCATCTGGACAATAGAGACACTTATGTTCGAATGCTGTTCATAGACTTTAGTTCAGCATTCAACACAATCATTCCCCAGCACCTGATCGGAAAGCTGAACCTACTGGGCCTGAACACTTCTCTCTGTAACTGGATCCTGGACTTCCTGACTGGGAGACCTCAGTCAGTCCGGATTGGACGAAACACCTCCAGCACCACCATGCTGAGCACTGGGGCCCCCCAAGGCTGTGTGCTCAGTCCTTTGTTGTTCACCTTGCTGACTCACGACTGTGCAGCAATGCACAGCTCGAACCACATCATCAAGTTTGCGGATGATACGACGGTAGTGGGTCTCATCAGCAAGAATGATGAGTCAGCATACAGAGAAGAAGTGCAACGGTTAACGGACTGGTGTAGAACCAACAACCTGTCTCTGAACTTAGACAAAACGAAAGAGATGGTTGTTGACTTCAGAAGAACAAGGTGTGACCACTCTCCACTACACATCGACGGCTCCACTGTGGAGATCGTCAAGAGCACCAAGTTCCTTGGAGTTCACCTGGCAGAGGATCTCACCTGGTCTCTCAACACCAGCACCATAACCAAGAAAGCCCAGTAGCGTCTCTACTTCCTGCGAAAGCTGAGGAAGGCAAATCTCCCACCTCCCATCCTCACCACATTTTACCGAGGAACCATTGAGAGCATCCTGAGCAGCTGCATCACTGCCTGGTTTGGGAACTGCACTGTATTGGATCGCAAGTCCCTGCAGCGAGTAGTGAGGACGGCTGAGAAGATCATCGGTAACTCTCTCCCCACCATCACAGACAGTTACACTACACGCTGCATCCGCAAAGCAAACAGCATTGTGGATGACCACACACACCCCTCACACACACTCTTCACCCTCCTACCGTCTGGAAAGAGGTACAGAAGCATGAGGGCCCTCACATCCAGACAGTGCAACAGCTTCTTTCCCCAAGCCATCAGACTCCTTAACAACCAGAGTTGTTGAATCTGGTCTGAATAATTGCACACATTTCAGACTGGACTGAACGCACAAACACAATCTCATCCTTTAAATCTGTCTACACATAAACTTAAGGAGTAAAATGTTTACACTTATACCAAATATTGACATAACTGCTGCTAAAAACAATGTTCAATGTTCATCTTAAAAAAAATGGACATAACTGCACTTTACTGCTCCCACTACATGTGGGCTATCTGCTCCCTCCCTGTATTTATTGTTTACTGTTTTGTATATTGTGAATTGTCTTGTAAATCTATTGTATTTATTGTTCTATGTAGCACCTTGGTCCTGGAGGAACGCTGTTTCGTTTTACTGTGTACTGTACACCACTGTATATGGTTGAAATGACAATAAAAACTACTTGACTTGACTTGACTTTTGACAGGGCGATCTCTGACTTTTGCATGGTACTGTATGTTAACTGTTTTTGAGGTTTAATAAGTTGCGAGATGCATTTTCATCATCTTCCGGATTATAATAATTATAATATCACATGAACCAAGTATAGCAGAAAATACGATTCTGTTACTAAAACCTTTCGCCTCACAGACCCTCTCATTCAAACCTGATCTGCTTTAGAGCATTAGGTAGTGGGTGTTCTTGTGAATGTGTGTGTTTATTTGTGTCTACAAGTGGGCTTTTCAGCTTTGACACACTGCTGAGTACCTCTAAGCTACAAACAGAGAGATGGAATTACATTTCACACCTTGATGTGTGTAGTAAATATGATCCCTACGTGAGTGAGGGATTTGTTGTGCTGGGACGACTGTGTGACACAATGGGATGACGTTAGCGTTAGCCAGGCTGACAGCCCCCATTGAGAGCTGCCGTTATTAGCAGCTTGAGGTTCGATAGCGCCATTAACATGCGCAGCTCGCCGTGGATCTCGGTGTGAGATACTGTCAGATTGCTGTAAGGAGAGTTAGTGGAATAAACAGCAGGCTGAGCTGTCACTGGTGAAAATGCTGGCTATATCATGTACGGAGACTCTGTAACTGAGTACTGAAGGGCTTTTCAGGCACTTTCCTGTCTGTAACATTGACCAACTCTCTTTTTCTCTCTCCATCTCAGCGATGGTACTCTTGACTAACCTGGAGCCAAACACAACCTATGAAGTCAGGGTGGCTGCCGTGAATGGGAAGGGTCAAGGGGAGTACAGCCACACAGAGACTTTTCAGACTTTACCCATCCGTAAGTAACACAGAAGCCAGTTTGCACTGCAAGTAAACCTGTCAAATGTGTTTAGACTGTAGTGGTGGGCAATATGAAAATGTGGTATGATGGTCATGTCACTATTAGCTATTATTTTGTAGTCTTTATCTTACACCACATAAGGAGTCTAAGCAGCATTGTCTCTATGTAAGAAACTGAATGGCGCTTTACCCCATGTACGTTTCCACCTGAATGTTGCTGGGTCCTCTGATTTACAAGGCTGTTAGGAAAGTCAGAATGCAAACATTGTCACATACATGCTACAAGAAAGTTACCACTCCTTTGCACTGAGTCGATATCTCATGAAAGTAAGTATGACTGTCTAAAGCATTTGCACATTAAATGACTATTAAAAGTTGGCATAGAAACTACCACATTTGGTAGTCTGCTGTTCTGCACAGGGTATTGGTTGGCAAGTTTCTGCACAGCACTGTGAGCTTTCGCTGTGATATTCATTCATATACATGGTAGCAATATTAATATTTTGTCTCCTTAAAAGAGCAATTTGTAAAATTATGCAACCTGTTAAAGCCATACTCAAAACAACAGAGGGCAAGATACCAGCGGAAAATCACTCCTCATCCCTCCTCAGTTCTTACCAATCTTGAAGAAATGTTGCAAGTTCAGCAAACCTCATCCCTTTACTCTCCAAGATCTGCATTCAGTGGTGTAAAGCAGCACCTTTGTTAACTCCTGTTTTGCTTGCTGAAGAATGCAGATTCTTGCTAGGAGGCAGCAGCAGCCATTATAAAGGTCTGTTGCCAAAAGCCTTAGCCACCTTTGTGTTTACTCCTCCTTTCATTGGCTGTCTGTTCTTACATGTTTCAACTGGGAGTAGGACCTTCAACATGACTAACAAGAGAGTTAGAATACGCCAGGGCAGTGATACTTCTTCATCCTCTTATGTTGGACTGATTTGACTCAATACCAAAGTGCCTTACTATCTCCTCTCGAGGTGGAACGTGGTATTACTAGACAGGATGGGCTGAATTGCCACACTGCATAGACGTTTTTGGTATACTGTCGAAATGGTCACTTCTTCCTTTTCTGTTGATAATTTTATTTAATTTTGGAATGTTTTAAACTAAAGTTCTTATGTATTGGTCATAAAAAACCTTGTAATTCATAGGATCTGACAACATTCTGTGGAAAAAAAACGTATTGGCAAAATGTTTTAGCTTTGGAACATTCTAGTTGACAACAGGGCAAAAAACAGTTCCTAATATGAGCATAGCACTGACTACTTAATGACCACATGCCTTCAGAGGTCTTTAGTGGGTATCACCAGTATTTCTAGAAGACAGAGCAACTAAACGTTTCATTAATATGAGTTGCTCAGTTGTTGGGAAGTTGTGAGTTTGAAGAAGCTGGCAGTCCAAGACAGCAAAACTGGCCCTGCTATATTCGATGTAATCCAGTTAAAGGAATAATCTGGATGTATGCAGTATTTTAAATGTTGAATAAAAAAAACACATAGTATTTGTAGTGTTTTAATGACTTCACAGTTTGATTTGAAAATACAGAGACGAGGTCAGCGTGGTACTGTCAGAGTGGTACTACCACTGAGCATCACCACAAGCGTTTCAATGCATAAGTGTCCTGACATGTTGTGCAAATGACAAATAAACCTGAAGCTTGAACTTGTGTTGGTCAGTTTGTGTTGCTCTAGTCCTTCATCAGTGATCTTGGGACGCTTCCCACAGGACACTGTTGGCTGGATATTTTTATTGGTTCTATTCTTAGTTCAGTAGTGACACTTAAAAGTTGCTTAAAAACTCTGATCCACTCATACCAGCATAACATGTCACCACCACGTCAGTGTCACCGCAGTGCTGCCGTTTACCAATCAGAACAGAGTGGGTGAGCCTATCTATCAGGGGACACTGGGCTCAACGGGAGGTGGGGTTTAAAGATACAGCTGCTCAAACTGTATAATTTTATTCTATCATTTTATTGTATTTTTTGTTGTTAAATGATTAGCCAAAATTGGGTGATTAGCTATCTTGGTCATATACTTAATTGAAAAGATGTAACCAGAGCATATACAGACAATAAAAACACTACACCAAACTTTCATGTTTAGAAAATAGCCAGAGAAATTATACCACCATCATGGTGCGTAAGTGCATTTTCATTCATTATTTATCCATAAGACCCATTTTTTCAAGATTTTAGCATAATTAAATTGGACAGATGTAACCCATGTACCAATGTGGTTTGATGATAAAAACTATTCATAGTGGTGATGACAGGATGATGACAAATGAAAATTTTAGATGTTGTAGGATGTTGTAAGGTGAAATAGTCCCCAATACTTTACCAATATTGTACCATTGCCACCACGACATATAAAAACTGGAAGAAGTTCACTGGCAATTTTGGCCAGTAAGTAAAATGTCTACATTTGCATTGTAGACATTACGACCCATGGTTTGTATCACCACCACTGTAAAGAAATCTGAATAAGCAAGTTTCTCTACAATTCACCCATTTCACATCAAACCGCTCTGAATTACTTTATTTACATTCAAACTCAATGCATTGAGAAAGATTGGGAAATCAGTAGAATTCCCCTTTAGAACACTACTTACTTTAAAACAATGGAACTACTAATAATTCCAGTAAAGGGTCTGCTCATGAGGATATTGCCAAGCTGGTAAAGGGTTTAGCTCTAAGAACTTTGGGCATGCTTAAGCTAAGATCTCAATATACCTCCTCTTAATATAATCTCTTATATGCTCTACAGGACAAAGAGGAGCAGTGGATGACTAAGCTCGTTCCAGGAATGAACGACTTCACCATACTACAGCCTCTTCAGTGGAACACGCGCTACAATGTGGAGATCACAGCCCGCAACGTCAAAGGCCTGTCAGAACCCACCTTCTTCCAGTTCCTCATGCCTCAGAAACCAGACATCACAGGTATGTGTCCTCATTACGCACTCCTGTCCTCATTTTACACATGAACAATGGTGAAAGCTACTGTGTATACTGCTGCAAGATTAAGATATTAAGCTACTGCAATAAAAATACTTCAATTTCAACAGAGGCAAAACAGTTGAAGCATGGTGTAATATGGGTCAAATCAATTAAGTTAAATACGTTGGGTGCCAGTACAGCTGTACACTATATAGCTTTAGTCTGCAATAGGGATGTCATAATATGGCAATTTGGTCAGGTGGTTTGATGACAGTGTTTTACTGAATTGATGTTGATATTGATGCATTATACAATGACTCAATTCAACAATACATTGTCATCAGACTACTTTATTCTCATTTTACATTGAGTGAAATGGTTGCAGGTATGCTTGTACTCTAGCACTATAGTTATCGATAGGTGAGTTGCACTACAGAGCATCATATTGTATCACTGAATTGTGACTAAGCCTGTAGCTAGTGTGTGTGGTTGGAGCTAACATACAAGGTGAGAGTGGCGAGAGAGTGAGTGTGAGATTGGTATTGTAAAACATAGTTTTTCATTTTGAATTGAGTTCTGAATTTGGTGAATTGCTACACCGGAAGTTTTCAAAAAATCTTTATGGTAGGGACAATGCATGGTACCATTGTCATGTTTCAGTGTACAGCTGTAACATTGTGCAACATGGGGAATGGACATTTCATTTATTTAAAAATTAATGACACAGAAACCACATTTCCAAAATGGAAAACTACTTACTGTGCTTTAACTACATTCAACAAAATGGAAACCGGTAGGTCCAAAGTTTTACTACATGCTTCTAGTATAAACTAAGAACAAATCAGACTGTAGTCCACATAGTTACTGAATAATAAACTTTATTCTATTTAATCTAACCCTAAACCAACCCTAAAATTTCAAATTTGATCCTATCTACTGATGTTGATAAACAACTGAACATGTACTCTGCATGTTGGACACCCTATTTTCATTCCAAGATTAAGTACATCTAGATTTGTAGTTGGGTTGATTCAGTCATGAGAAGTGGAAAATATGACCAGCCCCTAAGTGTGAACTTTGAATGTCTGGAAAAATATCTCTGCTTGTCTTTGAAAAGCTGAAAGCAAGTTACATGAAACAATGGTAGCTTGGTAGCTTGCTTGAAAAGCAATATGTCAATATCATGATATAGTGTTCTACATCTATATCATACTATATCACCCAGCACAGCTCTGGATTTATTGACAACAGCCTGCCAAAGTATTTCCCAACCCATGCAGTCATATCTAGATAGATAGATAGATCTAAAACCGTCCAATCAGAAAGCTTGATGACAGTAACGGGTAGCTATACACTGTAAACACCAGTACAGAAGGTATTATAAGTAGATGTGCTATAAATAGATGTGCAATCTTACAGGGCATAGACAAAAGTGGCAGGGCACAGTGCTCTGAGTGTAATATGTAATGTCCAGCTGAGGCTCAGTTAGCCTGTTCAGTGTCCAATAATGTCCCGGCACAGTGAAGAGGTGTTGTACAGTGTGATCGCTGTTGAGCTGTATGAGTCTGTTGCTGAAAGTGCTCCACTGTCTGACCAGAACGTCATGGAGGGGGTGTGATGTATTGTCCAGGATAGCAGTGAGTTTGTTAAGTGACCTGTTGTTAAGTGTCAAGTTTGTTGTCGAGCAGGACACCCAGGTATTTGTAGGTATCTACCAGCTCAACATTCTGACCCATGATGGTAATGGGGCTGATTGTGGACCTCTTCCTCCTGAAGTCCACCACCATCTCCTTCGTTTTGGTCACATTGAGGAGCAGATGGTTCTGTGCACTCCATTCTACAAAGCTGTTCACAAGGTCTCTGTATTCTCCATCCTGCCCATCCCTGATACACCCGACCACCACAGAGTCGTCAGAAAATTTCTGAAAGTGGCAGAGGTCCGACCTGTACTGGAAGTCCGTGGTGTACAGGGTGAAGAGAAAAGGGGAGAGCACAGTTCCCTGAGGTGCTTCAGTGTTACTGACCAAGCGATCAGACTGGCAGGATCCTAGCCTCACATACTGGGGTCTTCCGGACAGTCACTGTCTATCACAGTCACTGTCTGTTTTTAATGCAGTGCTATCTGAGAGGTTGAAGATCATGGGCATTCAGCCTTTTACTTTATGCATTTGTGAGATTTTTCTGGATTCCTTTAAACTTTTTTTTATTATGCACTGCAGAGGGCAACATACCTAAAAGCCTGGAAACCTTTGCCTTGTACAACAATTGCTGCAATGGAAATTGTACATTAAATCAGAAGCATTCATGTGCAAAATGTGAATAAAAAACTAAAACAAACAAAAACATAGAATATAACCATTCATCTGTTTTTTTGCCAAGTCCAGTGCCAAAACCCTACATGCTGACCATAGTTCAAAGCCTTTAGAAATGTTAAGCCAGACTTGCTTTTAGGGCAATTTAGAAATGAAAAATGCATAGCTGGTGGTCAAGGTCCACAGAGATGCAATTCCTCCAGCGCATATCAAGCCCCCATGTCCGCGTCTAGACTCAATACAAGAGCGGGATCAAATGTAGCTGGGTGCATTAGTTCGATTTGCCAATGCTGTTTGAAGAGGATATCTCTCGTCATGCCTTTGAATCTCTAAAGGAGATTCAGGGGCTCAGATGCCTTCAAACCCTGGGTCACTTATCAGCACATGCCTACATGTGCTGGGACAAACAAGTAGGCCCACATGCCTGGGCTTTATGTTGTTATCACAACTCTGACCTTTCCTATTACAGAAGGATACTACATGCAAATGAGCTCTCTAACCAGTCAGATTGTGTTGTTCACAGGCAGCATCATTAATATTTTACACTCTCCTATGAACATTATGTGGGGTAAAATGATGGTCATATTATATATATTAATGCATATTAAATATACATGCTAACAGGGGGCAGTTGTGAGTTTACCTATCTGGTTTAAGCTAGAAAATACATTAGAAATTCCATGTAGTTCTATGGGGTAAAAAGTAGTACAATGACACTTGAAGACCTTCTAATCTTGTATGGATCATTCCAGTGTCTCAGCTTATTCTCTTCAGCTCAGTCCCTAGGTTTTCAGTGGGGTTTAGGTTAGGGAATGGTGGGACTATGGTCAGTGAACCAGTTTTATGTTTATTGTAAGGTGTGCTTTGGACCACTGTCCTGTTGGAAGATCTAGCCATGACCCAGTTTAAGCTTTCTGGCTGAGGCAGTCAAATTTTGATTTAATATCTACTGATGCTTGATGGAATCCATGATAGGATGTATCAAGTAGTTGTCAAGTACATTTGGAAGAAAAACAGCCCCACAAGATTGCAAATCTGCCACTATACTAGACGGCGGGGATAAGGTAATTTTCTGCATGGCTATCTTTGTATCTGTGCCAAACCCACCTCTGGTTTTTGTTGCCCAAAAAGCCCCATTTTGTTCTCATCTGACTACTAACATCTGGCAAACAGTAGGCACTCGAGTTTCTTGGTCCATGATGCAGATGCTTTCTTCTGGCAACCCCCCAAAGAACTTTGGTCATGTAGGTAGTGTCAGATTGTAGTTGGGAGACATTCTGGCCCCCAGATCTTACTAGTGTCTCCTGTTTCCCAGCTGTGACCCCCTAACCATCCTAACCATGCATGGGGTTAGTATAGACATATGTCTTTTTGCTTTTTCAGTTGTTTACTTATGTTTGCTAGAACTGTATGCCACTGACATGCCAAAAGTCATGGGACAAAAGTCTTGCCCCCTCTAGTGTAGCAACTAGACAAGGCATTGATTGCACAAGTGGACGGAAGATGTTTTGGGGAGGGGGGTGTTGAGCCATGCCATCTGGATAGTCTCCCAGAACTTGTAGATGAAGGATCTCAGATGCGAATAGACCTCTCCACCACACTTACAAATGATTGTTTGGGCTCATATCGGCAAACGGGCAGGCTACACTGTTTGTCGGAGCTCTCCAGGATGCTCCTCAAACCAATTCTAGACAACCTGGGGCCAATAGCTAAACTTTGGGGGGTACATGAAATCCACAAAGGCCTACAAATGGTCACCAAGTAGTGAAATGTAGTGGGTACAGGTCAATGACATGTTTAGACCAGTGGACCCAACCCATGCCGTAAGAACACACACCCATATGGAACCACCACCAGCCTGCACAGTGCTTTGTTGACAACTGGGGGTCATGGCTTCAGTTGGTCTGTGCCGCACACAGACTCTACCATCAGCCCAAAACAATTCATACTGTGACTCATCAGACCATACCACATGTTGCCAGTCCTCTAAGGTCCAGTTAGCAGCCTCACAAGCCCAGGTGAGGAGCTGGGTCTGGTATCATGGTGTTAATGGAGGCACTTTGATGAGTCTTCTGCTCCAATATCCCACGGAAGCTTAAGAACGCTGCACTGACCTGCGGGGTATGTGTGTGGGGTCTCCTACATTGATTTCTATCTGTTCTGTCTGTGAGTCACATGTCTGTTCACATGGACAGTTCTAGTCAGACAGACACTTTAAGCATCCGTGGACAGCCACTGCACTGTCCACTGTGGGTAGTAATGCTTTCTATGACCCATTCCTGGTATACACGTGACACTGTGGATCAAGGAATGTTAATTGCCCACACAACTGTGGGAATGGAATGGCCGATCTGTCTGGTACCCACTGTCATGCCTCGTTTGTAATTCACATCATCTTTCCATGTGCACGCTGACCAGTGTTCAGCCTCGCTCATAAGATTGGTTACACCTCACAACTCATACAGATGTGGACATTTTCATGCCATCCCTTGAGGTAACGCCACTTCATGATCAATTTACATACTGCTATCCCATGACTTTGGGTATATCAGTGTGTACCTCAGTGAAACAGGAAATACTGGCTGATCATTTAGGTGTTCCTGACAACTAATACTTCAAGTAGATGTTTCTCAAAAGATTGTGGTAAATTTAGATTTGGGAAAAACATTTATTTCATGATAATATTTAGGTTTTGAATGAAAGATCAAAGATAAGTAATAAAGATTATTTTTTACAGCTCACTCATATTTACTAGGGGAATATTCACAGTAGCGCTGAACTATTTAGAAATGCTGCTGTGTGTGATCCACTGTGAGCAAACACACACTAACATGTCAGTGTTATTGCAGTACCGAGATCCACCATGTAAAAAACTATCCTGCTCAGTGGTGGTCCTGACCTCTTGTGAACAGGGTAAAGAGGGTTGACGTATTATGCAGAGAAACAGAGGGACTACAGTGTGTAATTGTAGAACTACAAAGTGCACCTATATTATAAGTGGTAATAAAAATGGGATAAAAGAGACAGTGAGTGTAGATATGAGATAGGTGAAGTTGTTAAAGTGGCCATCTGCCATGGATAGACATCATCTTCTCTGCAGATAGACTGTGGGGTACAGCCCTACATGTAAAATCAGATACAAACACTTAAGCTTAGAGCAAAATAGAAGCACAATGGCAGCAGTGACTCATCTGGTACTCTGGAACTTTATTTCCCTAATTTCCGCCATTCCCTCAATTACCTGACGAAACAGAAAATGTTTTCTGTGAACCCCAGAGTGAGTTGTTGGCAAGGCAGGAGTGTTTTTGCTCCATTACTGCCTGGGTGTAGCAGGGTGCTTATATTCTGGAAACATGAAAAATAGGCAGAAAGAAACATTGCTTTTTAAAGCAGGGCTTTTCAACCAAACCGACGGTTCTCATTAGCAAACTGAGCTTGTAAAAAAGGGAAAAAGTGGAAAACACACACATACACACACACACACACGCACACACACACACACACACACACGTATATATACACTGCTCAAAAAATTTAATCAGAGTATAGCATCAACTATTGATCTGGTCAGTTAAGTAGTTCTGCCATTGCCAGAAGGTTTGCTGTGTCTCCCACCACAGTCTTAAGAGTATGGTGGAGATTCCAGGGAGTTACTCTAGGAGAGCTGGACAAGGCCGTAGAAGGTCCTTAACCCCTCAGCAGGACTGGTATCTGCTCCTTTGTGCAAGGAGGAACAGGATGAGCATTCCCAGAGCCCTACAAAATGAAGTCCAGCAGGCCACTGCTGTGAATGTGTCTGACCAAACAATCAGAAACAGGCTTCATGAGGGTGGCCTGAGGGCCAGACGTCCTGTAGTGGGCCCTGTGCTCACTGTCCAGCACCACAGAGCTCGATTGGCATTTGCCATAGAACACCGGATTTGGCAGATCCACCACTGGCGCCCTGTGCTTTTCACAGATGAGAGCAGGTTTTACCTGAGCACATGTGACAGACGTGACAGGGTCTGGAGACGCTGTGGAGAACGTTATGCCGCCTGCAACATCATTCAGCATGACCGTTTTGGTGGTGGGTCAGTGATGGTCTGGGGAGGCATATCCCTGGAAGGACGCACAGACCTCTACAGGCTAGACAACGGCACCCTGACTGCTATTAGGCATCAGGAAATCCTTGGACCCATTCTCAGACCCTACGCTGGTGCAGTGGGTCCTGGGTTCCTCCTGGTGCACGACAATGCCCAGCCTCATGTGGCGAGATAATGCAGGCAGTTCTTGGAGGATGAAGGAATTGATACCATTGACTGGCCCCCCCGCTCGCCTGACCTAAATCCAATAGAACACCTCTGGGACATTATGTTTCGGTCCATCCGACGCCGCCAGGTTGCACTTCAGACTCCAGGAGCTCAGTGATGCCCTGGTCCAGATCTAGGAGGAGATCCCCCAGGACACCATCCTTCGTCTCATTAGGAGCATGCCGCGACGTTGTCAGGCATGCATACAAGCACGTGGAGGCCATCCAAACTACTGAGTACCATTTTGAGTTGCTGCAATGGAATTTTGGTTAAATGGACTCGCCTGCTGCATCATTTTTTCACTTTGATTTTCAGGGTGTCTTTGAATTCAACCCTCTGTAGGGTGATCATTTTCATTTCCATCAAACGATGTGGTATCCTTTCGTTCCTAACACATTACCCAGTCCATATGAGGAAAGATATTCTGCATGATTTTTTTCCCATTGAGATCTGATGTGTTTTCAAAGTGTTCCTTAAATCTTTTGAGCAGTGTGTATATATGTATATGTATATGGTCATCTAATAAAAGGGCAAGCCAAAGCTGTGTTGTTTTCTTTATAATGGCTAGTAGTTTTCACACCATTCAGATTAAGGCTTTGTTTAAAGGGTCTCTTTATCAGTTGATTGTGGCTTTGTTTTGTGACAGGTACTTTTCAAAAGATCAAGCCCGGGCTTCGGCTTGAAAAGCCCAGCTGTCGGTAGATGCATT
Source organism: Semaprochilodus insignis (assembly GCA_034552555.1). Lineage (NCBI taxonomy): Eukaryota > Metazoa > Chordata > Actinopteri > Characiformes > Prochilodontidae > Semaprochilodus > Semaprochilodus insignis. The sequence goes on along the minus strand of CM067495.1, from coordinate 18,076,641 downwards.
AAATTGTGACAAGGTCAATTGCGAGGCTGGGCTTTCTAAAAGCCAGGCCTCTGACACAGTGACAGTCTATCTCCCAGGATCAGTCACAGTGGATGGTAATGTCAGCGGGTTAAAATAGAGCTATGGCAGATAAAACTGAGGAAAATATTCTAATTCCCCCACTGGTGCTGAACATTTCATGCCAGCCTTTACCTAAAGAATGCTCTATTGATGGATTTCTTTGAAAAGGAAACAGAATGAAACAGATTTGAGGGCATGGTCACCTGGATGTTTGTCAGCACAACAGAATATTTTATTTATATATGTATATATTTGTTTGCTTGTTTCTTTGTTTATTTATTTACAGTCAGTCTGTGTTGCGTTTTCATCATGTACACAATGTGAGCCAGCTAATTACGCATGCTGTGTTTGTTCTTTTGCCAAAATATCCATTTGCTTTACTTTCAATGTAATGCTTTATTGAAACTCTATCTTATGTAAAAAAAAAACACTTTTTAGCTAAAAGAGACTTGCAGACTTATTTTGTAAACCTCTTTATGCTTTTAGCAGTAGCCGCCGTCATGAATGTACTATTGACGGCCAAATAAAGAGCAGCCTTGGTCTTTTCAGTTGAAAGATTTCTCTTTGGTTAAATCTGAGTTAGGAAGGACAGCTGAGGCTACAATAGGACAATGATCCAAAACATACCTAAAAGCCCACAATGAACTGCTTTTGAAATGGTCCTCACATACCCCTGACATAACTGAAAACCTGTGGTTAGACCTTAAACATGATGTGGATGCAATCACCCTTGCCATTAAATATCTTTTTTGCATGCAGCTGCATGTTCTTATAGAGGTTAGTGCAAACTTAAACTAAATTCAATCATAATAATGTTATTGTATTTGTTTCATGTTGCTTTAAAAAAAAGAGTTAAAGGGGCCATAGAATGCATATTTCCAGCATAAGATATGTGACTTTGGTTGGGTTGAGTTATGCACACATGTGGTTTACAGGCCCATTTAAAACCTTATGATTTGGGGTTGTAATGATGGTAGTTAGGGTGAAATTAAATTGTTCAGGATCCTGTTAAAGGTGTGGGTGCTAACGTGGGCTTCTTGTTTTGCAGACTTTCCATTCCACCTTAAGTGGTGCCGCAGTTATACTTTAGGTGAACAGCAGAATTTAAGGTGCATTCAATTACGAGGGTTAATTATAATTGATTGATTGATTGATTGATTGATTAATCTGATTAATCCGATTCCGTTCATCCGGTTTGAAGATGAACACCAACAATGGGCGATTTAGAATTCCTAGAAAAGGAAGTGCCAACACCAGCCCCCAGCCTGGAAAGGTTGATTTCTATACTGCTGGTGCCTGTACAAAACTGTAGCATTTAAGGTGGAATGGAACATTTGATTAAGAGGCTGGCGAATAGGAGGCCAACTTTGCCATCATTTGAAGATGAACATCATATATGCCTGCTAACAGATGAAAAGGGTTTCAAAAGTGCCGACATCCCCTTTAGAGCCTGGAAAGGTAGATTTCCATGTGTATAATTAGCCTTTGCTCTTGATCCATTGTCGTTGTTTCTGCCCAGCTGGAACTTTGGACAAAAGTGTTTCAGATTCACGGTATGTCAGTTCTATGCACCGAAATCTCATTATTAGTCTATGATAACATAAGAACAGTTTTGCATTTTATGGCCTCTTTAATAAAACAGTCCGGAAATGGATTTAGCTGTAAACAAATCACAATCAATCATATAATTCATGATATAACTGATATATAAATATGTTATGTTATTGTTTATAGCCTTGGTCTGCCGGCTTGCTAGCAGGGAAGCAGATTCCATGAATGAATTTTTTGGTTATTGCTTTCTACAGAACCACTTCATGTAAGCCAACAATAAGCAAAGACCAGATTCATGAAGGCGTAGGCAGATATTATTGGCGCTCTAAGAGAAATTGTGTAATGTCCGAAAAAAAAATGCTTCAACATATCCCATTGTGTGCAACAGCGTCATTTTTCCACATGTCCCTTGATGCATTATGCATTAGACTCTGATGTGATGTCTGCCAGTTCTTCTCTTCTTTTTAATTTTGTCTCTTTTTTTAGGTCCTCATAGATCATTCCTAGCCTCTCTGACTCTCATTTTGCTTTGCCTCCTGTCAGTCTTGGATTTGGATTAAATAGAATGTGGGCTGTTTATGCACTGTTCGTAATGATTCTTGTGATTCTTGTGTGATTTGATTTACCTGTTTGATTTTTGTCCCTGAGTAGATTAACTCTAATGCACAGTAATGTAATGAGATTTTATGCCAGGTCATTTTGGACCATTTCTATTGGTCCATTTATCATAAAAGGTTCACATAATGTAAAGGACAACTTACGGTTTTAATTGGTGTATAAAAAATTGAAATAGAAGGTTCTGATATGATGGCACGGATGCGTCAGGCCCCAGGCATTTTCAGACCACACTTGGAGGCGTAGAGAACTTTTTCCAGGCTGGAAATAAACTAGCACAATTTCATCAGCCTTACCCTGAAAAAGATTGTTTTATGCGTTGGAAAACAGATACATTCTATGTTATCTTTGCAAATACACCAAGTGTTTCACCAATGACATCCAACAGTTCCAAAGATTTTTTCATTATTGCTAGAATTGTTGCATACATGGTGTTTTTAAGTTGCACTAAATGAAAAGAATATTGAGTAGGTATTATGATATTCTTACATCTAAATGTATTACTGTTGGCCACTTTAGCAGCTCTATGGATGGTTCTTCCATGGGTGAACACTGCAGTTCTGTGCAAAAGTCAGAGACCATCCTTTCTTTTATTTAATGTCCACTCAAAATGGTCATAAAGTCCAAGTTATGCACAGAATCCTCCAACACTAACTCTACGTGTATCCCTTTTATCTCTTCACTTTGTGCACCTACTGCCACTTTAATTCTCCATCCATTAAATCTTAAAACCAACCAGTTACAGCCCCATCTCCTCCTGACTAAAGCTGTTCCCAAATGTGTCACTGATATTCTTTCCCCATTCAAAGAGACACTAACATTAACATATTATCAGGACATAATACAACCAGCTTCTAAGACTGAACTTCAGAGGTGTGGAAAAATATCTATGTAGATTTCTTTGAAAAACTGAAAGCTAGTCTGCCCAAAACAATTTAATCTGTTTAAACTGCATCAATGTCCCTCATGGGCACAATAGTAAGACCCCTTTGTTTGGAAGTAATTATACCAGAAATGATTTTTCTCCTATACTTCATCAAAATGTTATTAAAAAAGAATATGTATATGAGCGTATACAAGTAGTATAGTATGGCGGTCTGGGGCAGTTGTGAGCTGGAGGTTAGGGAACCAGCCTTATGCCTGGAGGGTGGCTGGTTCAATCCTCTGAACTGACAGGCACGACTGAAGTGCCCTTGAGCAAGAGTGCTCATTGCCCCCTAGTGTGGGTGTTCACTAGTGTGTGTGTGTGTGTGTGTGTGTGTGTGTGTAGTCTGTATAATCCGCTGACCTGAGCACAGATATACACTTCACACCCATATTATCCTGCTTTTCTATTGCTGTTATATAGCATCAGTTTGAGAGCTAGCTAGGCTAATATACAGCTTCCCCATTGTGGTTAATGGTGACACATTGTCACAATTAAGATCCCCAGTCTTAAGTACTAATATAAATTCATAACGGTCTGTTAATAAACAGATTATTTTAAGGAATGTCTGTGTATTTTGGTTGAAAAAGCTACATAGATTTGAATTAATGAATTGTTTTATTGAATGAATTTTGTCTGCCCAGGTGTCCTGTCTCTACCCACATCCACCTACATGCCACTCCTACTTTATCACTGTCCCCTTGTGCCCATAGTGTTTAATGGCAATGTCATGTAGGAGCACTCCCCTGACCCTAAATACAGCATGCGCAGTATAAAAGTCAGGAAAATGTTGGTGTATGTTCTGTACTGCTGTGGTTCATGCCAGACACAGTCCACTGTGTTGCTGGATTGGTTCATAGTGATATGAAAGAACACTTTATAGCTCCATTTGAACCCCATGTGGCTCTATGGCTATAAAGTTCTACTTAAGTGCAGCCATGAGTAAGACATGATGTGCACCTACTGCATTTTCTCCTGACTGAACTGGTGCTTTGCTCTATTTTCTTAAGTGCATGTTGGATTGTTGACCAAGTTCTGTGTATTTAATGTTCCTGATCTACTCGTACTACCGTCTTAGGTGGTTGATGATTACAGCAATCTGTGCGGTGCTGTGGAAAAATTGTTCCACAGTTTCATTCAATAAAAGTGCCATCATTATTGGTCATTTTGTGCTTTTTAAAGGTGCTGGTGCTTCATTTGGGCAAGCACTTTAGCTACAGTGAGCGCCAGTTTGGTGGTCCATTCTGTGATTCACTGAGTGCTCCATTTTGGGAATTATATGTGGAACAAGTGTTCTGCAGATGGCCAGGTGGCCACATTTCTAAATTGTTACCTCAGCATTTTCAGTCATCGAAACCACCAATATTAGAACCGTTTCCAGTCGGCACAGTTGCTAACTATGTTGAAGCAAACTGAATCTTTTCCTAGCTGGAATGATACAACGTCTTCACTGACATACAGAGCAAGTTAAGTTGCAGTCTGTTCAGCATTATCACAGCTTTGTAGCTTCTTTATCCAAACTCATGCAGCCAAAAGGCACCCATTTCTTTGCACTAGCATTTTGTTTGGAGGACAGCGTTCAGGAAGCTAACTTCAGGAGTCACTGGTCGCTAATTGTGCTCCTGGGCGTCTACTTTTCTGTAGAAAATTAACCCTAAACCACATAATATCTGACCTTCTCACTTGGTTCTTAAAGCATAAGTATATTTTNTGGAGGACAGCGTTCAGGAAGCTAACTTCAGGAGTCACTGGTCACTAATTGTGCTCCTGGGCGTCTACTTTTCTGTAGAAAATTAACCCTAAACCACATAATATCTGACCTTCTCACTTGGTTCTTAAAGCATAAGTATATTTTTGTCCAAACATGTTTAAATAAACAAGTATTTTCTAAATGTTTTAAATAACTTAATAATAATAATAATAATAATAATACATACATACATACATACATACATATATACAAAAATAAACATTTTCCATGAGATGATAACTCCCTATATGTATAGAGTGTTGAGATCCTTGAGGATAAATAAAAAGATTAGCTAGAAAAAAATCTAGTTGTTCTGGGAAGGGCATTTCAGTCTAATTTGATTTGATTCGGATTTGTAAGGCAGGACTCCACAAATATGTAAAAACATACATCCTCTGGGACCGTGTTTTTCATTTGCATTGTACCTCATATTTGTTTATCTTTTAGAATAAATTGTTTTTAATATATGTGCGTATGTCGCCAGCAGCTTCTAGCACTATTCAATGTCTCTGAGCACTTCTTGGCATCTCCGTACTGCTGCATTAAATTGAATACAGAACTAGACCACAAAAGAGGAAAGGCTCTCGGTCTAATGTCTTTAAGATAAACAGAACAATGCTGATTGTCTGTTACCTTAGCTGCCATTGAAGGCTTATTTCATCCTTTCAACCTTTTAGCTCAAAACCAGGGAGTGTGCGAATAGTTAATTAGCTGATACCAAACATGATACATTCACTAAATGACATTGAAAGCTTGAAAGTGCGAAGTGAACCGGAGTTTGATGCTTATCAGAGCTTCCTATCTGGAATGGCTATGCCTTGTAGAATTGCTTTTTGTTCATTGTGCTGCAGGCTTTCGATGGCTGCAGTAGTTTTTTCTATTTTTTTTCCTTTTTTGGACTAAAAAAGTAGAACTTCTGTCCAAAATGGAAGACACTGCATCCTGGTGTAGTGAAGAGTTCAGATAATCTATGTATCTTAAATATTAAAACATATAACATTACAGAGAAGCTCAATTGCATTTGATGAATCCTAATTTCTAAGTACTTTCATGAAAGCTCAAAAAGTCTTACACATTCCTAGCTTTAGTAGTTTAACTGATTAAGTCAATTCCTAGTTGACAGTGCTAAGAAAAAAGCAACAAGCCTACATTCAAAGAAAGAAAAGAAAACAATGTCCATCGTTTTCATTATGAATCAGAAAACTTGACTTTTCAGACCACAAAACATGTTTCCACTGTGCATTAGTGCATTTCCAGGGAAGAAGAGTGTTTCTGGATGCTGTTGACATATGAATACTGCTATGCATAGTACAGTTTTAACTGTGGATGCAGCAATGGATGGTAACCAAAATACTGTTTATGGTTTACCATAATATCGTCCTGAAAAGCTTTCTTTGTCTTGAACCCATGTACTTGAACCCATCCAAACACAATAACATACAAGGAGGGAAACAAGACAGGAAGACAGGAAAGCCGCTGCGTGAGGCACGCGCCGCCATCATTACTCCACTAGAAAGGATACAAGGGGAAAGAAGAGGGGGAAAAAAGCACACCCCCAGACTGTGCCCTAGAGGGCGCAGTGTAGGAACATCAAAAAACCTCAGCACATAAGCACATACAATACACAAAAAAAACCAAGCAATGAAGGCGTGGGAAAGGGTACGGGAGGGTGGATGGGCCGAAAGTCTCACTGCCTGGCAACAATCAGTTTGCCATGGAGACACCCTAAACAGTTCCCAGTCAGAGACACAACCAGCAAATTAGGTAAACAGGGAGAGATTCAAGTCACAGTGTTCTTTGGAGGAATGTTCCTTATCATCCACAAGGCCGAGTGTTGATAAGGCGGGGAGCCGAAAGCAGAATAGACTCTGGTTGTTTGGGCGAGTGACCGCTTACAGTTTAGTGCGATCACTCTCTATTGTCCATCATGGTCTCAATTTTCTCCACACTCCTTCGCAAAGCCGTTTGCTTCTCCAAGATGTTCTCCATGATGCGGCTAGAAGTCACAGTCTGAGTGCCGACAGCTCTGCCCACCGCAAGATGGGCATCTGGTTTTCTGACTTGCCTGTTTTATACGCACGGAATTCTTGCAATTGCTCACTGAGGAATGTTATTTTTAAACAACATTCATTTGCATTAATGACAAAGTGGCAACACATGGCCCATCCATGCTCATCAAGGACTAGGCCTTTCCTGGATGCTTCCTGTATACACATGCATGAATACACATCCCCTGTTTATGACGGTTTTAAATATTCCGCAGTGTTCCTACTCTTACATTACCCCTGCCCCACCTATTTTGGAACATGCTGCAGGCATCAGTCTGTTTAGAAATCTAAAACATTGTCTTTGTACTGTTTTCATTCAAATTATTTATGTGGATTTACAAATCACTGTTTTATCTGCATTTTCATAGTGTCCCAACTATTTTTGGAATTGGGTTTGAAGACTTTTAGGCTTTTACCAATTTTGAAAGTATCAATCCCTGATAAAAAAAAAGCCATTTCCCTAGAAGATCGGGATGAGGTTGCAGTTGTACCTATTGTAAAAACCTCATGCATACCACGAGTATAAATGATCATCATTTAGCAGAGCTAAATCATGAATATGTTTATGTACACATAGAACGAGATGTTACATTTTCACAGTTGCATGTCTAAATTAGCTTTAATCATCATCAGCTTACTTGACACAACAGCTTGAACAGGTGTTCATGAGTAACTAGCAAGGTGTAGTAACAGCCTCTAAGAGATCATCCACTCTATGGACTAATGAGTTGCCAAATCCAGCAAAAAGGGTGAAATTATACTACATCTACAAACAGGAACCACAAATAACATTCTAAATTAAACCTCTGAACAAATTGGGCATCAACACAAGATCACTTGCTGCAGAAATAGCTGCTATCTCCCAATTTAGTTTGTGTGCTGCAAACAAACACAAGACTTTTTCATTAGTCCAGAATCTCTGGTGGGCAAAAACTATTGACTTTGCTGTCTTTGATGTCCGCTATTTGTCCTTATGCCCTATCTTGGGTTCATTGGGGTAACCTAAATGTGTGAACAGTGCTTTGATGCTGTTTGCTGTGTTTAATGCTTACTTCCTTTCCGCTTTCCCCCAGAGATTAGGATCGCCAGAGACCTTATGAAATGTAAAATGTTGATTTTTCACAACGCTGTTGACCGAAGTGTGTCATAGTTCACCATCTCCAAGCCAAGTCCATTTCGCTTCATCTTCTGTTTATTTGATCATCGTATAGTGCGTTTTAGCTACTTATAGATAAGATCTTGTTTATGCTTCAGGTCTGGGCTTTTCATCAATACTTTGCTCAGTAAAGTGTAAAAAAAATAGATGTGAACGGAACGCATCCACATGCCTTAGGTTCTCTACATTGCAAAGATGTTGCGAATGACCCTTTGATTTCTTTCAACACAACAGAGATCAAAACATCTTCAAGAGGATCTACAAAGTACTGTCCTTGAAGCTTGCGGGAAGCTCTAGATGCAGGCTTGAGCGAGTGCTTGACAGGGATAACAATGGCTTTCAGTAAACAAATGTAGGAAATGGTTTTCCATTCGTTAGGCAAGACATATTGGAATTATTGTTGGAACAACAGCATTTCCAGTCTTTTATTTATTAGAGGCACTGCATTTTTAAATGTCCACCCAAAGGTCCCTGTCGTCTGAATTCAAAGCCAATTTTTTTTTTTTTTTTTTTTTTTTATTAAACATTGCTGATCCAACTCAAATGGTATCTAATCCCAGGATGGTATATTAAACATTGAGATTGCAAGCAAGCTTTTTAAAACTTAAATTTAAATCTAAATTTACAGACTGTTATTAACTTCAGAAGAAATGTATTTTGTCTACATATGAAACATCTTTGGATTTTTAGACTGTCACGTATCCCTCTGGCTCAGTACTGAGCCTAGCCACTGGGGACTCCATTTCCCACTATATCCTGGGTAAGCAGGTGACCTCCTCTAGGCAGCCAGCAACCTATCCCAGATCGGCCTTGCCTGATTACTGAGTGGTGTCGCCTGTTTCGAGGACTATTTAAGATGTTTGCTTCGTCTAGACATTTGCAAAGTATCGTGTCTGTATTTTCAGTACATATCAAGCCTTTCTAATCTCTTTTCTTTGTGAAAGGGTTTTTGACTTTTGGCCTTCTTTTGTCTTTGATTTTGAATCTCCCTTTTGTACATGTTTGCCGTTGTATTCGACCCTTTGTTTTTTTTTTTACTTTGGCCTTGTCCTGTGGTTTGGTAAAACCTTTTCAAGTCTCATCTGCAAACGTCATACCTTGGCCACATCTTCACATAGACCTTATGTTTTTTTAATATATCTACTGGTCTACTCATACATTTACATTTGGCAAAATTTTGAAATATTGGACATGTCTTGGAAAATATGGCTGATCGTACAAAAAATGTTTTATTTAGGAATAGTGGTCAGGTGAACCATTTTTATCATCACGTAATCATGTGCGTCCTGAAATCACCCAAATGACCCTGATAGAGTTTACATGCATGTTTGGCCTGTTAATATACACACAAGTTGAAACACAACATTAAAAAGTTACACAGATTGTAAGCAGTGTCTGCGTATAAATAGTTTCTTGGCTCTTGAGAGACCCTTGCACATTCATCCAGGGCTGCACTGACTTTTGCTGGGTACTGAGCCATGGGGAAAGCAACTCAGGACCTGTGAGGAAAGCTAGCGGAATTTTATAAATCAGAAAAGGGGTGTAAAAAGCTGTTAATGGATTTGAAAATGTCAGACCTTAGTGTTTAAACTTTTAGGGGTTTCCCCGTTTAGTGGGTCTATTGATACCAAGACATCAGCCACAACTACCAGGAGAATTGTTGGCATGCAAAGAAAAAGCCACAGGCACATTCAGCCGAAACACTGGCTTCTCTGCAAAAAAAAAGTGCTGTGGCTGTTTCAGTAAGGAGGTGCTTAAACCATAATGGGCTGCACGGTCGCTTGCCAGAAAAAAGCTATTACTACATCAATGCCACAATGCAGCCCACTTACAACATGCTAGACAAGCCTCAAAAAACATCTGGAACAAAGTCATTTGGTGTGATGAGACCAAAATTGAACTTTATGGTCACAACCATAAACGCTATGTTTGGAGTGGAGTCAGCATGGCCTATGGAAAAAAAACACCATCCCCACTCTGAAGCATGGAGGTGAATCTCTAATGTTTGTGGGGAGGGGGGTTATGGCGGCACAGGGTATTTAGTGAAAATTGATGGTAAGATGAATGCAGCATATGATATCATAGGACAATTTGCATTCATCAGCTTGGAAGGTGCCCATGCACTTTCCAAAACGACAGTGATCCAAAACACAAGGCCAAGTGGACCCTTCAGTTGCAACAGCAGAAAATTCTCCTTTTCAGCCAAGAGCACCTACGACCCAGCCACTCATACTAAAGTTCTAAGGAGTGTTTTATGTGTTGTTAGTTGGTATGGTGTGATGGAGTGTTTGAGTAGTTTGAACATGATACCATGCTTTTAGCCTTGTATGTTTTAAAAAAGCACTTTTTAAGTTTTTTAAAGTTTTTTTTTTTAATTATTGGCTCTCTGTTGCCTGATTTTGTAATATTGGAAACTAAAAGGTGGTTTTGGTAAGAGATGGGAATGTGTAACCCCCCCAACTGGCTTGAGATTTAAGACTTGTGAAATTTTAGAATGGAGAAAGAATAATCTGTCTCTTATACACATCTTAGNAATTTTAGAATGGAGAAAGAATAATAGTAAATTAGATTTCTAAATAAATATTTCAATAAAACTTTTTTTCTTTTCATGTATCTGCGGCAATCATTGCTACATCATTTCATGTTGCACCTTGTTCCTGGAGCAACGTAATTTCACTCCACTGTGTACTTGTACGTGGATGGAATGACTATAAAAGCCTCTTGACTTGACTTGACTGGCTTTCTCATGTAGTTTGCAGTGGGGTCATGTTCAGTATGGCTTCAACTAACATGACTTTGATCATTTAAAAAACCTTCAGTCTGACGGGCAAAATGAAGCACTACAACAGTAAATGCGCTGTGTAGAGAAAAGAGGCAAAACGGTTGCCTAGCACATAATTTGGATGAGAAGTATGCAAGCAGACACTAATTACCTTAAGTTTTAGTAAGTCACAGATCACATTCCTTTAAAATTTACCCACATTTACCCAAATAGAAGGTTTTATCTATAATGAAAGACTCATTATTTGAAGCTGTGTCGAAGTAAAAGCAATTATGTACTAAAGACCAAAGGCTGGACTTACACCCTCATCTCAGACTCTAATTAAATGATTTGGTAACATCTCTGGTAAAGCCGTAAAGCTCATGCAACTTCTCAACAGTGGCTACCTGACGAGATCAGTGGCTAGGCAAGCCAACAGGCAATTGGTAACTATGCTTCTTCTGCTCTGTCTCAGCAGACTCCCTGTTCAGCGGCCTCGGACTGGGTGCAGTGGTGGGTCTGGGGCTGGCCGGCCTGCTGCTCCTGCTGGTCCTAGTGGATGTCAGTTGTTTCTTCCTGCGCCAGTGCGGCCTGCTCATGTGCATCTCCCGGAAGCTTTGCAGCAAGAAGACTGCCACCAGCAGCAAAGGCAAAGAGCTGGAGGAGGGCAAAGCAGCCTACCTGTGAGTTCAGCCCAGGGTTAACCAGGCCATTTTCCTATTGACTGCCTTGCTTTGTTACATGTTGCATAGTTCACCAGACATATCTCATCAATCAGTCAGAGGTGGGCTATATGGTCAAAATGTAATACTGCGGTGCCTGAAGACATGTTCATAATACACAATACATATTATAGTGTTCAGTTTTAATCAAGATCTAACAGTGGAAGAACTGTACTGTAAGTACAATGATTTTAACTTTAGATTAAATTTATTAGAAACACAGTGTAATATACTATCCCCCAGTGAAGCTCCATAACCATCTCCAATTGATGTTAGTATAGTTTGGGGGACAGGGTTGGGCAGACAAGTGAAGTCACCAGCACACCATGTGTGCGTGCTGTCAGAAACAACGAGAAACAAAGAGTAAAAGAATCACCCTGTAAAGTTTCTTACATTTACAATACTCCAACTTGATCTGCACCAGTGAATAGCTATAAAATCTATCCACAATTCTAGTTTACAGGCTCTAAAAAAACAATATCTCATGTTTGTTTTAAGCATTCAGTTTGCCAATGTTTTGGAAATATTCATGACCACTGCAATAGAATCATGCTAGAATTTATTGCGATAACAATAAAATATCACCGTACCGCCCATCCCGAATCTGTCACAATATCTAGTGAACCCCATGCTAAGTCTGTCTTTTCCTTCTGCATCTTATGTATCAATTTTGTGGGCTGCGTAGGCTTGTTGAGACACAACTCTTCACCATGTAAAGTATAAGGTTTTGGCTTTTTTTTTAAACCTGTGAGTAATGAAAGCCACATTGACTAAGAAACTTGAAAAAGGAGAGACCTGAAATAGTGTAACAGGTTCCCTTTTAAAATGCATGGCTCTAGCTGAAGGACGGTGATCTTTGGAAAGTCGCTTTTGATTGACAGACAGCATTTAGCCACCCGATGGCGAGTGATGGGAAATTAATGGCGCCTTTTGTTAAAGTTAATGCTAAGTTTCGTCAGTCTATTAGTCATCTCTTTTCTAAACTCTGCAATTATCACAGAGAGAAGGTGTCCATTCTTTTACACAGCCGTACCCAGGAAATTCAGACAGCCTGGAGGGGAAAAGTCTCAATTCTTGGAAGGAATTTAATGTTCTCTAATGAGGGGCATTCAGTCTAAAAGGTCAGTGGTTGTCCTGATTATTTTATTAGAGCACAGAGTGAGAAAGTGGAAAGGATTAGGCCTTTGACACTGATGTGTTGGATTGCCTATTTCAGTGTCCTTAGTGCTGGGTGGTGTCGAAGCTATCACGATTGTTTTCCAAATGGATTCATTTGGGACAATATAGCATGATGTTTAAGTTTGCATTAAAAATCTCACATTCTGACTGCTGCTCTGTGGTTAAAAACGTCTTGCAAAGCTTGTTTTGATTGGGCTGTAGGACCGTAGGTGATAGTTCAATATGACTGGATATCAGATTATCAATAATATGTATTATTCCGTTTTACACTGGTAAAATAATGGGTTGTTATGGGATATTAATAAGTCATTAGACTATAGTAGTAAAATATTTACTCTGTTCTCTCTGTTCACTGTTTTCGCTGTTTGCTAGAGTGTGACATGCTGTCTGAGGAAAAGCTGAAACATTTTCCATACAGCTTAAGCATCCCAATGGTTTTATTGAGCTGATGAAAGTATCATATTTCATGGTTGCCCACAGGTATCTGTAGCAGAAACCAGAGTTTTTTAACATACATGGACATGGCTTTGGAAATTCAGTTACTTTCGCATGTGTAGCACATGTAGCAAGTTTCTTCTCGAGAGGGCGCTATCAGCGCACAAGTCGTCTGAGTTGTGATGCGAGTTATTCATAGAGAATTAGTCTCAGACTGTATCTGTGAGATTTGCTCACTAATTCCGTATATAGTGAATCAGTAAGGCTGGGCCTCCACTACGTGATTTGTAACCCAGCTGGGAGCTTGATCGGAAATGATTGACCGTGATGATCTAGTAGTGTGTCAGCAGAATGAGTCAATCTTTCACTCTCGGATTGAGCTCTGAAGTGATTGGATGACACAAACAACAGCCAATCAGAGAGTAGACAAAAAAGGCGAGGAGACGTGCATGCACACCGACCTGAATAGTGAAGCACTCAGGCAAATAATAGTCATTATCGTGTTTATAATGTATGGATCCAAATGTCAGGTCACTCTCCTTCCAGTTTTTAGGTCAGCTGCCAGTTCCTAGTGAATTATCCCTCCTGTTCTCTGTGATATCAGAGTTTATCAACCACATTTTCATCTTAGACTTGCATAGGTACAAATAAGTTAGCATTGTTTGCATCACCTGATATCTGAGGAGATCTGGGATTTTGAGTTCTTATTCGTAGCCAAAACTCATCATGTGTGATGTACGCCCTCTTTGCATTACCATCTAGTGTAAGCACCCCATGTGACAAAAAGCCAAGAAATTCTGTGACAGGCTGATCAAATTTGTGATTCTCTCCGTTTTAGAAATCTGTTAAGCCTTTTGTGTCATGTAGTGTATGCCCGGCTTAACTAGTAAATAAGAACTTGGATGCCTGACCACTGACAACAACAATTACACAGTGACAGTACACAACAACCCTGCACCAACAACATCAGCTGGGAAGCTCATCCGCTGTGCTGCGCTCAGCCATACATATACATATTTTTAGAATATTCCAGTCATTTTATCCCTATTCTTTTTTCTTTACACTGAGGTACAGATACCGTATCTGGTTGTACCAAGATACAGCTGTGTACCAGTCACACATAGCACTGTTTAATGCAATTAAATCTTTCCTCATGCCATTAGTTTCCCTACCATAAATGCTAATTTTCATTAGCGTTACTAGCTCCAAGCGAATCATGGTTCCCCTACGCAATTCATAGCAGCTCTACATAAGTCAACAGATGGCTGAATAGACATTCAGTTACATTTCAGTAAAATTGCGTCTCATCTTTTCAGTGAAACATAAACATAATGCCTTTAACTGAATATTTCTATACAAGCCCAGTTAGCCTGTTACCATATTTAAAATATCTTTTTATGTCATATCTTGTTCATGAAATAAACAAAGAAATTACAATACTTGTGAAAAAGCATTTCTTTTATAATTATATCATCTTATTATGATAAATATAGCATGTTATTATTTTGTAAGTAGTATAGGTAGTTATAGTGGCAAATATTGATGTCGCAGCATGTAAGTATATTGAAATCAGGGGCAAATGCAACTGGTTAGCTAAGTAGCACGGAGATTGCTATGAACATTTCAGTTAGTGGAAAAGTAAACTGTGACTTTCAGGTAACAAATGCTTGAGTGAAACAATTTTGACTATGAGACTCCCTAGAAAATGGCAAATTCCATGACTACTGAACCACAGAGATCTTTGAGACATGCCTCAGACGCTCTGCCCACATGTACATGAAGTGTGTAATATCTACAGTAGGTTAGGCTGACCACAGCAATAAGGATTTTGTCACTTTTGCTCTGATCGGCTACCTACACCTCCATGTGAATGCACTTCTTTGCATCCAGGTTTTATTAGTCCAACGTGAGGAAAAGTTTGCAAGCTCTGCTTGACGTGACTGAGGCCTTCGAAATGCAGTACAGTCACTGGATTGTACAAAGTTTGTAAAGTTATTCAATAGTTTTCTTGGAACTTTTCAATAGCTCTTAGTATCCTGACGATGCACTCCAAGAGTCTTTTACAGGTTTGTTTTTCTTTTTCTTGGTTGTTGAAAAAACGAACCAAAACAACATGAACACATCATGCAAGAATAACAGTAACTGGAAGCTTAAGAATGCACATGCACACTTTCAAAATCAGGTTTGCCAAAAATGTAATTGATAATATAAGTATTGTGTTAATTATTTTAATTTTATTTCGCCCAGGCCTGCTGGGCTGTTTTTTTTTCTATTCTACATCAGAAAGAATCTTATGTAGTTGAAATCTTTTTCTGTCAGTGTACATGTAGCAGAGATATTATAATTTCATAGAATATACCATGAGAATATATAGAATCCTTGTTATTTATAATGTCACTAAAAATCTATATTGATATTGAAATTGATATACCAGTATAGACAATAGTACGCCCAGCACTAAGCGACATGCAGTATTATGTCCAGGAATAAAGCATGCACAAATTGACAGAGGACAGAGTTTTTTTCCCATTAAATTGGAGTGGTAATTTAATAAGAGACTGTGAGGTGTAGAGAACAAGCAGGGCAAACACGCACTGACAGCCATCCCCAAAGCCTTTCTGGTAAAGTCCTTATTAGTGAGATTATTGTGCCTTGAGAGAAAAGTAAAGCCTCTTTCTGTGCTGCCTCTGGGGTTTGTAGATAACTCTGAATGCAACCGGTCTTAGACTATACGCAGCTCATAAGGCTCTTCTGTCAACAGCGAGGATGTGGGATCAGCCTATTCCCAGTGAAGCGCATCCCTAATGGCATTGTCTCTATAGCAGCTTCTGCCAGGCTGGTAATGCCTACCTCTTGATGTGTGTGCATCTGTGCGTGCGTGTGTGTGTGTACGTGTTTGAGTAGGGGTGATGGGTCCAAGGAGCCCATTGTGGAGATGAGGACAGAAGAAGAGAGAATAACTAACCCAGAGGACGGCAGTACAGTGCACGAACCAAATGAGACAACTCCTCTAACTGAGCCAGAGTAAGAGGCTGATCTGTCATGGCACTAAGGAGTAATTTAAGTCACCAAGAAAATGGATTCAATTAGCTTCGCAAGCGTCTGAAATATGTTTAGTCTGAATACTGTAGCGTCTTAAGGTTGTGGTTTCGTAGCTTATTGGTTTGTTAAGCCAATTTTTATTAATCGCAGCATTAGTGTTTTAGTTGTTTGGATTGGTACTTTTACAGTTATAAGTAAGTTGTGCTGTCAAATAGAACGACACTGTAGTCATACTAGTATGACTTTCATGCATATGGCATAATAGAGGCCCAGTCACATTATCATTTTGACTGTGAAATTTTGCACTTTCAATTATTTCAGTGTGAAATGCCAGTGAGAAGTTTTATGTTACAGACTTCTGGAAAAAAATACCATGCAAGACTAGGACTGTGACCATTCACCACTCTAATGTATTGTTAATTATCAACAACTGCTATAAAATCAATATCATTATATCAATATCAATATCACTGCTATAAAATCAATATCATTAACCGAGAGTCCATTCAGAGTTTTATTTAGTTTATACAAACACAGCAGTGAGTTTTTCTGTGAGTGATGACAGGAATGAATGGTACACTGGAGTGTGAGCACTCTGGTAAAACAGCAGCATCTTTTTTTCATACCTAGTACATTGTTTAAATCAGTGGTTTCCAACCTTGGTCTTGGAGGAGCCCCCCAACCAGCACATTTTTGTATTTTCCTGCCAAAACACACCCACTTCAACTCAGGATTTAGGTTTGTTAATTAGCTGCCTAATTGGATCAGGTGTGGTGGGAGCAAGGAAAACACTAAAAAGTGCAGGCCAGGTGGTCCTCCAGGACCAGAACCCCAAAGAAATTGTTAAGAAATTCCAACAAACAGTACAAATAGCTCCATCACTTCACAGATGCTGAAGCTCTACCGCAGCACTGTCTACACTATATGGACAAAAGTATGTGGACACTCCTCATTTTGAGTAGCCAAAATAAAACCAAGCACAAAGTCATGTAATCTCCATAGACAATCATTAGCAGTAGAATGGAGCATATTTAAGAGCTCAGTGCCTTTAAACATGGCATTGTCATAGGATGTCATCATCGCCACAATTAGTTTGAAATATTTCTGTCCTGCTAGATCTGTAAATGCTTTTATTGCAGAATGGAAGCATCTACAAGCTACAACAGCTCGACTGCAAAGCACTATACCATGAAAACTCACTTGCCACTGTATACTGAAATGTGTAGCACAGTATCTTACTGGTCAGAATGTACAGTGCAAAGTATGAGCTGGAGTGGTGTAAAGCATACAGCAAAGGGTTTGGCGGACGCTAGGTGAATGCTACCTGCCGTAATGCATAGTGCCATCAGTTTAGTGAAGGAGGGATCTAGGGCTGTTATTCAGGATTTGGGCTCAGCCCCTTACTTCCAGAGATGTGTAATGCTAATGCCATAGCCTACAAAGACATTTTGGACAATTATATGCTTTAGACTGCTTATATGCCTTGTGGCAACAGCATTGAAAAGACCCTTTCCTATTCTTTCCTATTATGACTGTACCCGTGTGTGCAAAGCAAAGTCAGTAGTGACATGGTTTGAAAAGTTTGGTTGAACTCCAGGACCTGCACTGCATTCTGAAATCAACACCCTTGGGATGTACTGGAAGATTGATGAGCCAGGCCTTATGATCCAACAAGTGCTCATTTGACTGAATGGCACAAATTCCCACAGAAACACACCAAAATGTTGTGGAAAGCCCTTCCCAGAAGAACGGAGACTGCTATAGCTGCAGTGTAAGGGGTGAACTCCATATTAAATCCCATGATTTTGGAATGTGATGTACAGCAAGCTCTTATGGGTGCAATGTACAGGTGTCCAAATACTATTGACCATAGACTGTACGTGGCAGTGGTGGAGTTTGAGTGTCTGCTTTAGCTCGAAGCTCAGGACATTAAAAGGAGTTAACACAGGACAAGAGCAACCATGGACCATTAGTATTCAACTGTCCTAGAAATTTACAAAATACCAGTGATTTTAAATAATGGGGAGAGGGGGGAAGCAATACTTATCAGCATTGCTGATTGAAGTGCTGTTTCAAATCTGGCTGAAATGGACCCTCCATTTCCTCATTATAACCGTACTATATGGGGGTGAACTATTTACTTTAATAGTGGTAAGAACAGAAGAATGAATCATTTCCTCATTAGTTTGCATTGGTGAGGCGTTGACTTCTTATTCGCAGCCACAGACAAACTTGGCTCAACTTTGAATTCTTGTTCCATGACTGGAGTTACCAGTAAGTCTTTTTGATGTGTGATGTGCAGCAGGTGGTAAAAAACATGAACTTTGATACATACCGAAACACAGCGTCAACCAATAGCATGAGAACTTCAGTCAGGTTGCTTCTGAAGGGGGAATCTGAAGGGAAATAATAGAGATCTGTTATATGGCAAGAACTAACTTTAGCAGTATCTAGACCAAGCCCAGAATATCAAATTATAGGCCCCTGGGTATTAATGCTTAGTGGGCCTTTGACTTTTTTGTTTTTTGTTTTTTCTTTTGTTTTTTAACAATAATACTTTCTTGGCCACTGGGACTGCGCTGGTCTAGATGCTGTACTTTTAACATAATTCTTTCTGCCGTAACTATAAATGAGTACATACAAGTGAGGCAACATGGTACACAGTTGATCAGAAGGTGGATTAGGCTGTATAACCGTAATTTCTTTATCTGTAGCTGTTTATGGCTGGTGAGTTAGCTACGTTGCTAGCAAACAACTTAGCCAGTTTCCTCATTCTCAACGCACAGTTGCTAACAGCAGCTCAAAAATGATTACTACATTTTTACATCAGGATGTTGTTTTCATTGACAGTTTTTCTGTCCCACCTTGGCCATGGCAATGAAACAGGGACCGCAAATGTCTAGTGTGACTGAGACTTATTTCTTTAAACGTTCTTTAAACTACTTTCCCCAAAGACACAAGGAAAGTCATGGCATATCCTACCCATTGCATGTCTATTGAATTGCATATGTCCTTGTAGGTGTCCTTTTCTCAGTGTCCAGCATCCCAGATGTTATTAAATGAACAGGACCTATGATCATCTGCCATTCCTATTTTTTTGTTCTTTCCAACCACTGCGCTTAAGAAATCATCTGTTCTCTCTGCTTACAGAAAACTCCCACTCAAAGAGGAAAACGGAAAAGACGTCCTAAAACCAGACTTGATTGAGATCAAGGTGCACAGCGACAACAGCATCCACACAAAACAGGACGACAGCAAAGCATAATGCGGGGGGGACATTCTTTGGGAGGACGTTCCGAGCCTGGCCCGAACAAGACCAAAACAAAGGGGGAAAAAATGTAAAAAGAAAAATACAAGCGAAAAATCGGAATCCTCAGAAGTAGAGTGGCTAACCAAGGGCACACACGCACGGGCATCTGTAAATATGTTATAAATATATAAAAAAAAGAGAGAGTTGAGTTTTTATTGTGATAAATTAATTGTCCTTTCTATTTGAAGCGGCTCCAGCTGAAGGCACTTGATTTTGAGTGACATTTCTGTTTTTAGCCATCTTTTGTTTTTAGTAGGGCTTTATATTCATGCCTCCACTTAATGCTTTGATTCTGTCCTTGCCAATTAAAACTCACTAGCCCTCCGTGGAGAACATGGAGCTTGCAAGACAGTGTGCTCAAATCTCCCCACCTGGACACCACAATGGAAGTTACCATCTGATTCCCATGGCTTGCCCATGTTTCTCCAGCATGTGACCTTAGGTCACGTCCCTCCGAGCATCAGCCTTGCTGTTTCGCTGCTCTTTTGCTAGACTTCTCACCGTACCACTATACTTGTGCGTCTATGGAGTACGCTAAGTGTGTGCTCAGTGGAGTTTGAGGAACCAGTTACTCTGCAAAAGAAAATTCTTACATGGGAAACATTGAAAAGGCATTTCTGTTGTCAACCACAAGGCCACTCTGTTGCTGTTGCATTCATTTTCACGTTAAATGCAGTTATGTGCGTGTGGATGTGAGTATGTCGTGCTAACGGCAATGTGTGTTCCGTGAGCCATACCAGGTTATTATGTTTTCTATATTTTATGATGAATTTCACTTATTTGTACATATCCGTGTATACCGTAGTGCTAACATACTGTATATCAAGTGTTCCTAGAAAACGGCAAATAAAGAATCAGGTAAGGTAGACGCTGCTATAAGTGCAGTCCACAAATATGATTTATGAATTGTGAAAAACATATGTGGGCAGCATCCAATGGCTCTGCCTTTACTGGATGAAGTTACAATGAAAATGTTGTGTTTAAGTAAAGCCAACCAAACAAATAGTTACAGCCTTCAAGTGCAAATGTGGCACATCCATCTGACATTTAGTTAAGATTTTTTAAATGTGTTTTTATCCTCTAAAATGTGGGTGAATATGGTATTTTTTTAATGCTCCCATGTGCTTTGAGTGAAAGGATTTAAAATAGTTACTTTACTAAGGCCCTAAGAATGTCAGGCTTAAGTTTCTTTTTAGCTTTCTCAGTTAAGCACATCCATATGAAAAATAAATAATCTCAGTGTTAAGATAATTCCTAGTAGAGATGGGTATTTGAATCAGCAATGTCAACAGATATGTGACTCAGTCTCCAACTTTCAAGCGGGAGAAAAAAGCAAAGAGAACAAAATTCAAATTCAAAATTCAGTGAGAGACAAGAAATGTGTTGAAGCTCTTGGCTAGCATGCAGTTTGGCTAACAAGCGTGTTAGCTTGTGTGTATCTCGTTTGTGTAAGTTGTCAGCTGATCTGTCTGAAGTCCTAGTAAATTACAGATCAAATTAATTTAAACTTACTAAAACTTCAAATAGATTAGCTATTGCTAGCACAATTAGCTATTGCACTACCTAGCTAGCATACTAGCTGTTCAAACTACAGACTGGTGATTTTCCTTTCTTATAAAATACTGCAAGGCCACAATGTAGTATGGCGTGGGAATGGGATGCTGATGTGTGGCCACAACTTACGAAAGAGTGGGAACGAGATGATTAAGTTTTGGCCATGATTTAGTGAGCTGTGGGAATAGCATAGTTACGTTGTGACCATGGCTTAGGAAGGCTTGGGAACAAGATGGATTTGAGATGTGGGGACAAGATTAAATGGACTTGACTTGGTAAGGTGTGGGGACAGGATTCAAGTTAAGATGTGGCCATTACTTATTAAGCCATGGGAATAAGATAGTTAAGTGGTGGCCATCACTGATGATACTTACTAAGGACACCTTAGTATGGTCTGGGAACAGGAACAGTTAAGTTGTGGCCATGACAAGTTCATTAAGTTGCCTGGATTCAGAAATGAAATCTTATTAACGTCTTTTACTGTCAGTATTGAAAATTAGAAAACTTATTTTTCAGCTTATTTAGCAAATAATACTGCACACTACCATACATGGAAAAATACATTTTATTACAACATTATTTCTTGATCATTGAAGCACATAGATAAACCAAAATGTCCAATGAGCATCTATCATATCATGCCTGTAAATAACATAAATTATGTTGCAAAGCAGTTATGAGCATAATTAGGATATTTAGGATCCTAAATTAGTCACCATTAATGGTCATAACTCTTTACCCTTATTAAATGTCAATCATAAATGCAAGGTGACAAAGCAGCATTCCTACGTTAAACCTTTTAACAGTAGTTATTCAGCGCAATCAGGAGTTTCATTTAAAGAATTTATTTGAATATCACTGCAGATGAATGTTAAACAGTTACACTGAAACATTTGTTTAGTCTGTGATTGTGCGTGTATGAATGCATGTGTGACAGATTTTTTGTGTTTTGATGTTTGTGGAGAGTTTGTACATTGAAGGGAGATTTTCTGTGTTCTTTTATTTATTTATTTATTTGGATTCAGTGCAGTGATGAAATGTTTTAAGGCAGGAGAGAAGTGAAACTTGGTATGTGCTTGTTGCGCTGCACGCTGGCTTGTCAAACTGAATTTAGCGGATACGAGCTGTCAGTGTTTTTTTCAAGCTACCCCAATACACACTCACTCCGGGCCACTTCGGACCGTATAATTTCCGACACACGACTGAACTTGAGCTTGTATTCAAAGATTCTGTTGTTGTCTATGCATAAATTGAATAGAATCTCAACCTTAGCTTGTGTGTCTGTTTCTTTTCTTCTTTGTTTGTGTAGGACCTGGCTGTCTGCATTATTCTCTAAGAGATTTTGGGTGTTTTACTCGTTTACTTCGTCTGAATTTCAGGGTCCAATCAGATCTCACAAAATTTGTAGGAGTTCCCATGAACAAAAGTGTGAGACATTGCAATCAATTAACCCTTTAAAGTCAACAGTTGTTATTTGCTGTAATCCACCATTGCGGTAACAAACAGGAACAAATTGGAGGATTGAGAAAAGAGAGTGATGAAGAGTGTATTGATTTTACTGCCCGTAATTAAACTTAGGGCAGGTCTGTGATCTGCCCAAACCTAACTGTAGCTACACTGCTGCTCCATGCTCTACTGGATTACACATGTTTGTTTTTGTAAATAAAGCAAATGAAGACAATGTCAAGTACAATTGTTCACTGTCAAAAGTACCCCATGGCTGAAAGTCAGCTCATCCGACCAGACAAATTATTCTACTGATCCAGTCTTGAGCATTTCCTAGACATTGTGAAAATCATTAATGTTGAACCCTGCACTTCACGTTTCACCACTGTCTTAATCTCACATGAATGAATTCGCACATGAATGTCACTAACCAGGAATTTTAACATCCAACCTTCAATAAGTGCTTCTCATGGGACAGGATATGCATTTCATAGCCTAATATTTAAAAACAGAACAATAAAATAAAATGACTGGACATACGGCAGAGTATGTAGAGCAAATAAAAAAAACTTTATTATTATTATTATTATTATTATTATTATTATTATTAATAACAATAATAACAATAATAACAATAATAATAATGATAAAATAGCAAAACAGTATGGTACAATTATGTTCCCTAACTAATAGCAGTGAAGATGTACTCTTGAGGTTACTACCCCACAC